>BSBK01002788.1:1277500-1880000 GCA_027943335.1 Chamaecyparis obtusa
TATTTTGATTGAATAATGTAGTTAAGCAGTTATAATTTGTGTTCAAATTTAATGTCTAGTTATTTACACTTTATTTTTATTGAATAATGTAGAAGTGTACTTTAATTTTATTTAATGAAGTTCAAAAAATATGATTTAGTGCATGTGTACATGTAGTTATTTGACATTGTAAATATAATTTCTTTAGGTGCACATATCTTGATAGTTCATTTATACATCTAGATTACTAGACATTACACATGCCAGATGCACCTATCCTGCCTCAGGATCGGGAACAATCTGAGAACCTATTTGACCGCACAAATAAGGAAATTCAAAATTACAAGAGTCTAATGATAGTCCCTCCAACTCCACTATTTATAAGGAACACCTGTCAGTCCATCTTGGATAGCCTAATTGCTATCCGGAATGACATACAGAGGACTAGTGCATATTCCCCCAGATGTTGTACAGTCTATTCTTGAGAGAAAGAGACGAGAGGTTAGCTCTGGTCTTTCTCTCAAGGAGGTGGCCAAACTGGTGCCCAAAGAGATTCTTAAAACCCAAGTTTGGCCATCGTACGTAGAGAAACAATATGTGAAGGGATATCAGGTTACGAAGTGTCAGGATCTAGCTATATCTGCACTGATATACCCTAGGTTCTAGCTGCCCATGGTCGTTTCCCAAATAATGACCAAATCCCCTTATACTTCGCATAGCAGATCTATGAGAGGTGCGATTAGGGAAATAGGTTAATTACACAGATTTGGCACCACATCAAGGGCAGGGGCGTGGGAGACTTGCAGATAGAGATGCTTTTTGCCGACCTGATAATCCGAGACCAACACACAGGGTTATTCTAGGTGAGAGGTCATAGGCTATTGCTCCATCGTTGGGTTCCGTAGCAGATGATGATGTTCGTAGCACCCAGCTATGGGGTGTGATTGATAGTGTGGGGCCACATTGCATCGACTGTGACATCCATATCTGTAGATCAGGTTGGCTAGTATTTGATGTAGTGACGACACTCCAGATCATCGTGTGGAGCATCTTCCAGGAGGAGCTCAGATGACTTGTACTCTGCAGCAGGGATCCCTTCACTTTCTAGCCTTGAGGGACTTACAGGAGAGATGGACACGTGTCACCATGACTAGTTTGGCCGAGTATCTTATTGATGCATTGCATTTATAGCTACTGAGCATGGTATCCCTATAGCGGATGTCAGAGATCATGTGGGTAATATTAGATACACTCATGCGACAGGATCCTCATCACACACATCATGATAGTAGCGGTGCCCATGGTGATCCTCCTACGGACCAGTCTATTGCTGTTGAGAGAGAGGCACACTGTACAGACCCTTAAGTGAGTGCAGGGCAGCGGTTATCTGATGTTGGTCTCGAGGACGTTGAGTTTGGCATGAGTGCGACTGTTACCTAGATTTGCTGACACCTGATGATCAGTCGGCTTCTATGCCATCACATCTGGTTTCTCCATTGCATTCATCTTTAGAGAGACGACTGTCATCTACTCATGTGGCAGATGTTCAGTTTAGCTTCGATCAGGCGCAGCAGCATATTGATTCCCTGGTTGATAGGATCGAGGAGAGGGAGTCAGAGCATGTTCCAGTTCCACCGTCTACACAGGTATAATTTGTTTTTAATGTCATTTAGTTAAACTTTGATTGTGGAGATTCAAAATTTATATATAATTGTATATATAATTTTTGTCATTTTTTTTATCTAGGGGGAGATGCCTCTTATTACTCCTATAGGAGCCATCGTGTACGACGTCGGGGACTCACTCGATGATGACATCAGCAGTGGGCAGGTGAGTTTTTAATTTATTCAATTTGTGTACGTACATCTTTACGTTTTTAAAATAGATGAGTATTATTTTATCAACATTTGAAAGATGTGAATATTAATTTGTATGATCTCACTTTGTCTAACAGGGTTCTGCACATCCCTCGCAGCATGATAGCTACTCAGGGCCCCGATCGTACTGTTAGGAGTCGTCATGATGATTCTTAGGCTCTTTAGACATGTTACACCATGTAGGGATCTCTGATGTTACATTTGACATAGTTGGACATGCATCCATGTATATTTTTTTCATGTATACATTTCTTACTTCTTGATTGATTTCATATATTTGATGTTCATGTTTGACATATATGTACATGTTTATCCTTGATGTATGTATGTTACATGTGTAGTATAATAAAATGATAGATCTCTAGATTGACTATACATTTGACATAGTTGGATGCATGCATGTATATTTTTTCATGTTTACATTACTTACTTCTTGATCGATCTCATATATTACAAGTTTATGTTGACAAATATGTACATGTGTACTATTTGATGTTTATATTTGACATATGTACATGTAATTCATACAAATTTTAGTTGAATGTTAAATTTGAATGTAATTCATACAAATTTCAATATGCACATGAATTTAAGATAATTAAGTTGCATGTACATTACAAACTTATTATTTTTAATATGGAAGTATAATAGGCAATATATCACAATCAAGAGTATTTATTAAATTTGTAAACAATTTAATCCTAACATAGCAATTTCACATATTGAATTAAGCTATCTAACATGCATATAAAGTATCCTAATTTTATAAATCCAAATTGAGATACATTTAATTCTTGGCACATGCACACATATACATTTTAAAAAGACAAGTAAATTTATATATATATCTACTAATAAATTTGCTCCATTCACTAAGGGCACATGCCCTAAAAAAAATTTCTCAAAATCATTTTTCATACATGCACATGCACAATTTACTGTACATCAAGTGGTTCAATCTCTCTCTTTGATAATATTCACTAATTTCTCATGCTCTTCGGTATCAAGTCTCCACTTACGAATGCCACGTCCTGTCACTGGATGAAGAGATAGTTGTGTGGCAATTACAAGATGACTATATTGATAAACCTTGTTGTTTAATTGATAATCAATAAAATGAACCCCCTGTTTAATTACTTTGATTTGCTTCAAGTATGTTCCTTGCACAACAACTGACCCTGCACAGACAATTGAACAACATGCATTAAATAAACATGTGTATATATATGTGTACATGCGTACATTGTATCATAATATGAACAAAAATTTGAATAAGGCCATCAATTGCAAGATTAATTTATTCATCAAAAACCCATAAATATAGCACGCTAACCTATAGGAAACACAATTCCATCGCTTGTTCATTCTTTGTTTAGCTTCATCCTCTCCTTCATACAACGTAATAGATAGTAATTCACACCTTCAACATTACCAGACTCTGCTATTACTGTCAAAAACATGTCCTGTAAAAGAACATTACACCACTGTAAGTTATATAAATTTATTAGAGATACATATGGGTACCCTAAGAATTGAAAAGTGCATATGTATATAAGAACACGTACCAAATTTGATTAAACCTAAAATATGGTCGTAGTCGGTGGAAATCAATGGAACATCATCATAGCTTTCATCCTCAAATTCATCATTTGTAGTGGTAACATCTAGTGGAACCAAATTCCATTCACTGACATATCCACTTTTTTGGTTAATACATTCACCGTAGTTTTCAGAAACACAGTCATAACAAAAGCATGAGTAATCTCTACAATACAATGACCACACATTACTATCTGTACTCATAATCGAATGCAGGGATCTTGTTTTCTCTACCCTCTTGCATCCATGAATGATCTTCTATCAACACCTGAATAATACACAAAACATGTAAATTTTAAGAGTTGTTAGTATAACATATATATGTACACATAAATTGAAACTTTAATTTAGAAATAATGCATTTCATAAATATACCTGATATCTCCCAGAAACAATCTAACTGGTATGACTCGATCCCGTAGTGAAGATGTGCTATCTTGATTTGGAGCTACAAGTGTCTCTTGCACCACTCAACCACATCATGAGCATTATTTATATGATATCCCTGATAGTCCAATTGATACTTTCTCAAAGAACATTTGATACAAGCTCCTGCACCATCGTGCTCTCCCTTCCCGTGTCCACCTCTCAAAGAAACTCCAAATATGTGGTATCTTTTGGAATCGATGATATCCTACATAGCGCATAAAATGGTCTTGCTGACTTGAATTGTGCTGCACATCCATCTGACCAAACATAATGCTTTTTGATTTTTATGCCTTTATTTTCTAAATATCCAATATATGTTTTAAAACAGTGCTCGAGAAAATGAGTGTCATGCTCTTTATCATCACTGATGTAAAAGTGATATTCTTTCTTTATGACTCGTTCTTGAGTTGTACTTTCAATGCCATCCAAATCTAATTGTGCATGTCAATAACATACATGCACCATGATAGTGACCTGCTCTATATAGTAGTATTTCGATTGAAGTGCTTTTTGAGAAACAAAAGAGTAATTCTCTGCAAAATCAACAACAGATAAAAACTGTTCCAAGTGGAAAAGTGTCTCTTAGTAGTTGGAACTGCTCAGCTTGCCACTTAGCAAAGAAAACATGTCGTATATATGGTTGAATCAATTTATGAAAATTTTCCATAAATGTTGCAGCATGTATCTCTTCTTCTACATATTCCAACCTTGTTGATTCTTCCCAACTTTTGTTTCAAAATTTACATACTTGAATCTCTTACAATTTACCATCCTTGTCATGGTCAGTATCTCATCCCTAAAAGGAAATTTAGCTAAATCCCCACATGTTTCACATGTGCCTCTTATGCATTTTATTTCATGTATCTCACTATCAATTGTCTTTTCACATAAGATCGATGTTATGAATTGGCTTGGTCGTTTAGGAAAATCATTCTGAGAGCCACCACTTTCTTCTATCATCTTTCTAAACCCTTGAAAGAAGAGATCGAATTCAACATGATATCGAAAACAACAAGTCTCAAAAGTTTTATTTAATCTTTACAAAATATGGTTTCAATCTTTCGAACATCGTTTGTCCAATCTTGACGTTAGGATTTGAATTGCAAAATGAGAGATACAATTCATGTTGTGTGGTGTCCAGCCAATGTTTTGTGTGTTGCAAATATTCCTTAGGGCCCTGTCCTCTTTTTCATGACATCTCTCCTATTTGATGAAGGATGAGTATGATCAGTCCAAAATGTTATAAACTAAGTTCCTGACTATTTCGTTAATCTTGTCAGAGCGAGGAGCTCAACGCATTAGTGCCCAATTACCTTCCAATGTAGTATCATCCAAAATGTTTCTCCTTTTCAAGTAATGCGACATTGTCTTCCTACTATACCCGAGATGAGATGAAAGTGAGGAAATCTATCTTTTATGATACATGTTTTTATTTAAAATTGATGTCAATATCACTCTTCTAGAAATGGACCTATCTGTAACTCTAGATGTTTTCCCAATGGATTGCAAACCTTCCTTGACCACTTTCAACAACATTTTTTCTAGGTCAATCCAATTTTCTCTTTTTTGAACTTGCATCTACACCCAATAGTTTTCTATGGCTCCTTTAACTCATCTTTAAGAAGTGTGATTGATAATAGTTGAGTTTTCTCAAGTGTATCAAGATTTTCAAACTGTGCAATTATATCCTTAGACTTTTTATTCAATGTCCTCTTCGTAGTATTTGTGGGTTGTTTGGCATACTCTCTCAATTTGTTCACATCCATTTCAAGTAAATGATCAATGCTTTTATGATTAATTTTTCTTTTCAACTATTGGGCTAGGCTAACATTGTCATGTGTTTCTTGTAATTCAACTGTAAACAAAATATTTAAAAATATCTTAGGATAGCTCATCTTAAGGAGAACAAGTGATTATTTATGTATAAGCTCATAGTGTATTATAATCATTCAAATCTAGACTAAATCAAGACAATGGTACGTAACTTAAATAAAGAGAGAGATAGAGAGAGATAGAGATCTATGTGTACTTGTTTGAGATTGTAAAGGATGTTCTTGTGAGCTTGTGATGACCCTTCTATAGCATCTATAGGATGGTCTTGTTGAGCTTGAGATGTCCCCCTCCCCAGCGTCTACAGGTTGGTCTTGTTGAGCTTGAGACGCCCCTTCTCCAGCTTCTACAGGTTGGTCTTGTTGAGCTTGTGATGACCCTTCTCCTGCAAATGGAGATACAGTTAGTAAGTTTAATACTTACTAGATATTAAAGTAGACATGTGTAGATCTATTAATGCTATTATAAGTAGACATGTGTAAGTTTAGTTCCTAATAGGTCCTGATAGGTCTAATAGACCTCTAATAGGTCCTAATAGGTCTAATAGGCCTTAATACATGTATAATACTATAAAAGTACATGTCCTAATAGGTCTTTTTGTCCTAATATCTGTCTAATAGGTCTTAATACATGTCTAAAAGGTCTAATAGACATCTAGTAGGTCTTAATACTTGTTTGACTAGGTCTTGATACATGTCCTAATAGGTTTGACGAGGTCTTAATACATGTCTTAATAGGTCTTCATACATGTCCTAATAGGTCTCATACATGTCCTAATAGGTCTCATAGGTCTTAATACATGTCTAATAGGTCTCTTTGTCCTAATATATGTCTAATAGGTCTTAATACATGTCTAATAGGTCTTTTTGTCCTAATATATGTCTAATAGGTCTTAATACATGTCTAAAAGGTCTAATAGACATCTAATAGGTCCTAATAGGTCTTAATAGGTCTAATAGGTCTTAATACATGTACAATACTGTAAGTACATCTAATATACATCCTATAATGGGTATAATAGGTTACTAATGCATCCTAATAGGTCTAATAAGTCTTAATAGGTCTTCACACATGTCCTAATAGGTCTCATAGGTCTTAGTACATGTCTAATAGGTCTTTTTGTCCTAATACCTGTCTAATAGGTCTTGATACATATCTAATAGGTAGATAATAGGCCTCTAATAGGTCCTAATAGGTCTAATAGGCCTTAATACATGTATAATACTGTACAAGTACATCTAATATGTCCTAGAATAATGAAACTAACTTTCCTAATAGGTTAGGTAATAGGTCTAATAGGTCATAATAGGTCTTTAGGTCTTGATACATGCCCTAATAGGTGTGATAGATCTTAATACATGTCTAATAGGTCTTAATACGCATGTCTAATAGGTCTAATAGACCTCTAATAGGTCCTAATAGGTCTAATGGGTCTAATAGGTCTCAATACATGTATATGATACTGCAAGTACATCTAATATGTCCTAGAACATGTATAATAGGTTCCTAGTAGGTCCTAATATAGGTCTAATAGGGCTTAATAGGTAGATAAATAGGTATTCATGGATGTTCTAATAGGTTTGATAGGTATTAATACACACATGTCTAATAGGTCTAATAGACCTCTAATAGGTCAAGTAATAGGTCTAATAGGTCTTAATAGATGTATAATACTATAAGTACATCTAATATGTCCTAGAATAGGTACATAATAGGTTTCTAATAGGTCCTAATAGGTCTAATAGGTCTTAATAGGTCTTTAGGTCTTGATACATGTCCTAATAGGTTTGACTAGATCTTAATACATGTCTAATATGCCCTTTTGTCAAGTAATAGGTCTAATTAGGTACCATGTCGAATTGATCTAATTACATCTAAGCTACTTGGGTTATAGGTCTAGTTGCATCTATGTCGGTACTAATATGCCAATCTAACTTAATTAGGCCCTAATAGATCTAATAGACCTCTAATAGTCCTGATTAAGTTGACTAATACAAGTGTATACATGTACATATTGTTCAAGTCCTAATATATGTAGCTATTAATAAGACATGCTCTTTATTGAATATATTATAGGTCTAATTAGAAATTGCAATATCATGTGCTTACATGAACTTCATTAACATACGTCCTAATCATCAATTATGATATATAGTCACAGAGAGAGAGAGAGAGATAGGGTCACACCTTGTCTCACACGATGATACCTTTCACGAGCTTCTCTTCATAATCTCTCTTTAGTTTCTAGTGAGTAATGTCGAGCACTCTTATTTTGCCTTCTTTTCTGATTCCCCATCACTTTTGCATGATTATTCCACTAAAATATCACAAAATGTAGGAAAATACACCTTCAAATGTCTTTTTTATATGTAAAATATGAATTATTTTGTAGCTCTGAATTAAAATATTGAGAAAATGGCTCTTATATTTATATGTGATCGTCGCTATCATGAAAAAACACCAAATTGGCCGACATGAGTTTTGAATGAAAGTTAAATTTAACTTTCATTTGAAACCAGTTAGCTTTCATTCGAAACTCTCTTGACCCGGATGTTGACGCAGATGTCAACCCGGGGTTAGCATTTTTTAGTTTCGAATGAAAGTAAGAACTTTCGAATGAAACTAGTTTCATTTGAAACTTCCTTTTTAGGACTTTTTGTCAAAAGCCAACAGAAAATAGCACATTTCTGATTTTCGGGGTTGAAGCGCTAGGGTCAAATGAAACATTCAGAAAATGACCTTGAGTCCATGCAAAAGTGCTCTGAGTCAGCTTTCTAACGACTATACTCTTGACCAGTTTTGAATTCATTAGGTGTATGTTGTTTGACGTGAAACAAATGTTGGTTTTTTGGCCAATTCAAACATATGACTTTGACGTTCAATAGAAAATAGTAGAAAATATAATAAAAATTTTGAAAAATATCAGTGCCCTTCATCTTAGAGTCTTCTTTCTACCAAAAAAAAAAAAATTTAAAATGCAATATATACAAAAGAAGTTATACGTTACGCAGTGAAAGTAGGTCAAAAAACTAGCTTGGTCAACTTTGAGCATACATAAAATATGCAAAAAATGTGATAATGTCTTGAAAACAATTGGATGCCCTCAATATGGATGTTACCAAACTATATTCGAAAGAATCGCATTGATATCTTTTATAGAAAAAAAGTTATGCATTACGCAGTCATGGTAACTCTTTGAAAATGCCATTTTCAGCAACATACTAGTTTTTGTGGGAGAAAGAAATTTTGATTTAAATTAATTTAAAAAAAATTTAAAAAATATTTAGATTCTACACAGAAAATCCGAAAGGACTCTAGTTTACATCATTTTCCAATTTCGAACAGTTGAACGGCAATATGCATCAAAATGTCGAAGTTTTTCTAAAAATTGGAAGGTCAGTGTCAATTCAAGCCAAAAAGTGTAACCCACTATTGTGGGATGACCCCATAATTAATACCTCCTACTCCTTGGATAGCATTGACCGCCTCTTTGATCTGGTTAGAATATTGTGTGATGTTCTCACCTTCTTTCATCATCATATCATCAAATCTACCTCTTAGGATTTCAACTCTTACTCTTATTACATTTACATCACCACCATAAACAAGTGCAAGTTTATCCCACATTGCTTTCATTGTAGTGCATGCTTTAACATCTTCAAATTTTGCATTAGATAGAGCAACAACAATCTCTATCATAGTTATATTGTGTTCATGTCTGTCTCTCAACTAGTCAATTGTCAAAGGTCCAATAGTCGATTGTATGTAGCCATGGTCTAGGAGATGAATAGAAGATTCTCCAATTCCAGATATGTGCAGCCTCATCCTACTTTTCCATGTCGTGAGGTTATCTTTGTTTAGCTTAGGCACTTCCCTTTTATACATCTTGTGATCTTTTTCTCAAGTCCTTGAAACTTTCCTCCAAGCAACCAATATGCTCTAATACCAATTGTTAGATAATTGAGGGGGGGGGGGGGGGGGGGGGGCGGTGGGGGGTGGGGGGTGATTCAGTTAAATCATTTATCATACAGTCCCAATTTCTCAAATTTACTTTTTCAAACTTATTCGACAATTCAAATAGCTCGGTAAGATAAAATAACTATCTTTCTAATCATTTACCGAATACCAATAATTATCCAAAACTGTCTTTACCAATTAATCAAATATGAAACATGTAAAGTATGATAGAAAAACAATCATAACAAATAACACATAACACAATTATTTAACACAGAAACCCTGCTAAGGGAAAAACCACCGGGGACCAGTAATCCAAAATATGTCACTCTTCTGAAGTGAGCTCAGTTAGGAGCCAACCCTGTTAAGGGTTACAACGCACACTCTTAGGTGTGACTTGGTTAAAGGATTTATCACTAACAATTAACTTTTGACCAGCATTCACTATGGGGTCAACAAGATAATAATTAACATTTCTTGAATGTCATATGGAAATACAAAAGACTGTTAAGTCCATTCGGTTAAGAGATTTTGTTGTAACAATGGTTAAACTGATACAATAGTGATCTGATTCAAATACAACTCAATTTGCAAATATTTAGATCTATGCCAAGCTCATAAAAACTCTTCTGATCAATAATCAATTCACTTCCTCATATCCTTCAACTTACTTCACTTGATGTATATATATCTTTGACGTTTGGTTATGCCTACAGTTCAACTTGGTTGTGTCTGTAACCATTTGATCAGGAATGCATGCAAAATGCCTTCACGCAAAATCTTCTGTAGTCTCTATTCATCCAGCATAGTTCATCAATGAATCTTATGTCTCTTAAATAGACGTGTAAACCATTCATATCAGCCATTAAATTTTTCCTCTTAATCTCCTTCATTCATTTTTCCACTTCAAACTTCCTCGACATATGTGTCAATAACACATTTCATTCTCTTCCCTTAGATCATCTATGAATTTTGTCAGTTGTGGATCTTATAACAAACTTCATCTGTTACCTTAGAATCATAAGCAATTTTTAGCTCAGCAATTTCAGTCGACTGTTATAACATTTAATATTTTCATCCATACTCGGTTAATACTGAATGTGTCGGTGATAACTAACTCGGTTATTAATGTCACTCGTTATACACAAGACTGACTCGGTGTATACAAAAATCTTTAATTACTGACCACATTAACTTGTCCAATTCTGATCTCTTCTTCATAATAGAATAATGTAACATGCTCAAGACAACAATATAATGTCATAGACTCATCAATAAGTTACCCAATGTATACCTTATCCTTATCTATCATATCCATCTTTTCCTTAGTAGATGTCTCATTTCTTCACCATTTCTTCCTTCTATAGATGTTTAGATATTTGCAACTATCATGATAAGTATAGTCAAAACTAGTTGACATCAATAACAACATATTGATTGATTTAATCATCTTACATATCACTTTAGTAGCTCGGTGATCTCTAATCATTGTTTCTTCAGTTCATCAAGATATTCAATCAATTGTAGGTCATCAATGCTATATGAACAAATGTAACAACTTGTTGAAAGCTGTAATACTTTGCTTGCACCTCATTTTGTGGTTGTAGTGTGTAGTTCTCCGCAAAGTCCACAACTGAAACAATGGTATCAAGTGGGAATGTGTCCTTACACAACTTCAATTGCATATCCAACCATCATGCTTTATGTGTATGCCTTGCATACTCATAAATAATTTTTTTACGAAAAATGTCCATGAACTAATACACTGGAATATTTTCAATTACTAAATTGCATCTTTTAGCCTCTTTTCCATCTTTTAGATTGTATGTCATGGTCTTATATTTTCCAAATTCCACTATTTCATTACTGATTGCATGCTTACTCTCCATATGTTGACAAATTGGCAAATGTTGCAAACCTCTATAGTTTATGCATGTACCATTCAAGCATGAGATCTTGTAAAATTGTTGACCATCCACTCTTTCACATAAAATGGTAGATATTAATTCCCTTGAAGATCTAGGTGGGACATTTATGTTACAATCTTTCAAAACATTGTTAGAGTGCAAATCTATATATATATTTTTATAAACATCAAAATGGTTAGAAAATTCAATATGTACCCTACAACAAGTTGTGCGTGTGTGATTTATCTTCACATAAAAAGGTTTACCCATTTCAAAATATCTCTGACTAATTTTAATTTGAGGATACATATGTATAAATTTTGCAAAGAATTGTGTCTATGTTGAATCCAAAAAATGTTTTGGATGTGGAACACGAATTCGACTACCAATCCTCCTTCTTACAACATCTCTCTGATTAGGAGATACCCATGTGTTATTCTTCCAAAATTATTCAATCAAGGATTTAAAAGCTTCAATAGTTCCTTTATATTTTCATGGTAGTCTACCAGAAAATGCCCATAACTCATTGCTATTTGGATCTTCCACTCTTTGACAGCTTCCCAGGGCTCTCATTAGAGACTTACTTATTTTCAATGTTTTTCTTGTCTTTCTAATGAGTCGAGATTTCTTCATTTGAGTTCTTATTATTGTTGATGTAAGTACATGTCGTGTGATATTACTATCTTTCGTGCATGATGTAGAACCCATACTCTCATATGCTGTCATTAGATTCTTTACAATAGATTTTTCACTTGACTCATCCATTGTTCTTAGCCCAAGAATCTTCATGATGGGCCTAAATTTAAGATTTATCATCATCTCATCAAATAGTTGACATCTTCTTGTCACATTTAAATTCTCAAAAAATGATCTCCAAATACGATTAGAATTTATTTGACAAGTATGCTCAGGAATCTTGTCAGGCATTGCTTGCAAAATGTTAGTATCAATATCAATCAAATATTTTGGCTTTCTATAAATAATTCTAGGAGCATCAAAAATATTATGTGTGAATTGTGTACCATCTTGAGTGCCTTCAACATGACACAATGTTGTGCCTACACTTTGGGATGTATATAATGGTTTGCATTCAACATGATACAATTGTGTGCCTCCACTTTCAAATGTAGACAATGGTGTGCCTTCAACATGATACAAGGGTGTGCCCACACCTTGGGAAGTAGACAATAGTGTGCCTTCAACATGATACAGTGGTGTGCCTCCAACATTGGATGATGATATATCTTCAAGTTGGGAACTCATAGATAATGTGTCTGTATCTTCATAATTCAATTATCTTGTTGCACGCAAGGTTCTCATGCGTTGTCTTTTTGTTTCCAATTATAATTCTCTCTTACTTTGTATTGATGTTTCATGTTCCTCATCCAAAGGAAAATCTTCTTCTATGGTATGCAATTTTTTATGTTTATGAAGTTGTCTCATTCTTTTCCTTTTCTTCTCTTTGTCTATTTCATGCTCTTTCGGTGTTAGAGTCTTTGCTTGTTTCCTCAGCATGATGATGATTTCTACATATGAATTCATTACAATTTTAAAATTATAATACAAATCTAAATTACAATAAGTCAAATTATAATATAAATCTCTTAGAGTATGACAAATTATAATATAAATTTATTACAATTATATCAAATTATGTATTGAACAAGTCTATATCATACCAATTATAAACCAATAGACTATTTATTCACATTTCACATGTAAAAAATAAAAAAACTTACCTCAATTGATAATTTTTTGTGAATAATGATTGACTTTCACAATTTGATGTTGATTTTTAAATAAAAAGGTGGTACAAATTGATAGAATATGCTTCTTTGTCACCTTGAACACCATGAAAAATGAATATTTGTCAGATAAAACATAGAAATCAAATAGTTTACAAAAAATGTGGGCCTCTTTCACGAGATCTATAATAGATAAGACCGTTTATATTAGTCTTTCATAGCGTGAGTGTGCTATAACATGTGTGTCCTATGAAAGAAACACAAAAGTGGTAAAGCTTAGTCTTGCATAGCGCATGCGCCCTATGCATGAAACACAAAAGTGGTAGAGAGAGAGAGAGAGAGAGCGGGGGGGGAGGGGCAAAGAGGGTAAGAAGGGGAAATATAAAGGGTAGGAAGGTGGGATAGAGCACGTGTGTGTGTGTGTGTGTGTGTGTGTGTGTGAGAGAGAGAGAGAGAGAGAGGGGGGGGGAGGGGCAAAGAGGGTAAGAAGGGGAAATATAAAGGGTAGGAAGGTGGGATAGAGCACGTGTGTGTGTGTGTGTGTGTGTGTGTGTGTGTGTGTGAGAGAGAGAGAGAGAGAGAGAGAGAGAGAGAGGACCATCTATGAATCATTAGGAAACAATAGGTGCACTAAGCATGGACTAGATGGAAATCAATCTTTTATATTCTATGAATTTCCAAGGATTCTAAATTATGTAAGGGTCATGAAATGTATTCGACACAATAATATGATTATCAAAGGTGTAAGAAACTCCTACACTTTTTTAATACAAACCATTTGCAGTCGCTTAAATTAAAATCTCTCTCTCTCTCTCTCTCTCTCTCTCTCACACACACACACACACACACACACACACACCTTCTCAATCTATCTTCCTCTCTTAGCCCCCACCACCTTCTCACTCTTTCTCTCTCACTTAAGCATTTTTTGAATGTTACATAGCGTGCACATGCTATTGAAGCCATAAATTTGAATAGCGCGTATGCACTATAGCGCATCTATACATTTTAATACATTGGAATCCACCAAGCCTAAGGCTTGGATTTTCCTTGGAGATCCAAACCAAAGGCTTGGAGGATTCAAATAGGCTCGAGACATGTTTTCCAGTAGACATACAAAAAATTCACATCTTTTTTTTGTGTTCTCTTTGGCAGGTTTATTCATGGTTCAATCAAGTTAAAATCAGACGATGTGATATTGTAGATCTCTCTGTTATTTATCTAACCATATAATTTATTTTGAATTCTGATTATGTTAAGCTTTTCGTCTCTAATTTCTTTTGTATGTATGTCCATTTTTTGTCAAAAACCAACGTGTAGTATTTTGGGCATAGATTTTGGCTCGTTCATCAAATTTTGCAACAAGTTACTTTTTTAGAAACTAGACTCAATTATACACACTTTAAAAAAATTGATTTTTGATTATTTTTCAATGATTTATAGGGGGAGCACACAAAAATTTCACATTTTTACGATTTGTGCTCTTCATAAATTCATTAAAAAATATACATTAATAAAAAAATTAGTAAAAAAGTATGGGATAAATGTTAAAAAGATAACAAAATATAGAGAATTGTAGGAAATTGTTTAATCAATTGAGTTAGGAGTAAGAAGATTTACCATGAATTAATGCAAGAACTAGGAGCATACACCAAAAATAAGCAATGAGGAGACAAGATTTTGAAGGGGAAAAGCATAAAAAAAACCCTTGTGAATTTAATGAAAGTGACAAAAAATGCCTAAGAATGAGAGAGAGAGAGAGAGAGAGAGAGAGAGAGAGAGAGAGAGAGAGCAATGCTCATACAATAAGAAGAAGAAAAATCTCATGAGAGAATGAGAAAAATAAGGAGAGCCATCTCTTTTAATAGAGATGTGAGAGAGGAGTTACATTGTAACTCCCATATCTGAGTGTGCCACATTTCACTAGTGTGTGAGACAAGTGTAGGATTCCTCATAAGGAGGAATATCAATTTTCCTTAATAAAGTAAATTACAAATATGACATGTCCTCCCACTTGGACTAGAGGACAAATTACATTAGGATACCTTGGTTTATCCTATTAAATACAAAAATACCAAGGAAAGATTAAACTCTAACACCCCCCTTTAATCTTTACTTGGGGTAATTACAAAAATCTACAACTGGATTATCCTTCTTGTAGTAGAGGAGGAAAGCTTGTTTTTCTTCACTTTGTGTTGATATAAGGTGATGGTGCAATGATAAATGCTAGGATCTTGAAATAGGATTCCTTCAATTTTCATAATGCAAGAGTGTAGGTGGTTGTGGATATAGGCCCAAAACTATAGGGAAACTTTGAGATTCTTCATTGTTTATCCAAGAAGGATCACCTAAATCTACAACAAAACAAGAACAATGAGGGGATCTCCCATGATTGGGATTTCCTCCTAAAGCTGAATCAGTAGGAGCTGAATGTGAATCATCAATTGTTATTTCATCATAAAGTGGTTTTGTAAACCAAATAGATTTATTACTAGATACATAAGCACAATCACCAATAATAATATCATCAAGAAGTTTAGAGATTAGAGAAGGAGGTTGGTCCTCCATAAGAACCATTTGAGTGTCACAAAATTCATGATCTACTTTGGAGCATATAGGAACATAATCAATACTTGAGCCTACAAAAAGGCAAAAACCACTAGTAGAGTGCCCATCATTGGGATCACCTAGTGATGAATTAGTAACACTTGGGAAAGAATCATATTGTAAGCCATGGGTCAAAGAATTAGAAACACAATCTCCAAGTGCATAAACCAAATTTGGAACATATTCATGAGTCATAAAATTAGAAATGCAATCTTCAGTTTCATAAGGGAAATTTGTAGTGTAAGCATCATAATATGAAGCATCAATAACCTCCACAAGAATCATAGGATTAGTATTATCAACATGCATTTCATCTTGAGTAATAGACATATCTTGCAAAGTATCATTAAGAAAAGTAGATATAATTTCCTCTTCTTGGTCAAACATATCAAGATGAGAGCAAGGAGTAAATAGATTATTGCCATTATCAGTATCATCACTGCTAGGAGGAACATAATCATTAGGAGTATCATTACTATCGTCATGTTCATCATTATCCTTTTGAAGAGTATCAGTATTATCCTTAATGTTAGGAGCAAAAATAGAAATATGGATATCTTTCAAAACAGGAGCATGAAGCACATCATTTGGAATAGAAACATTACCAGTTCCTTCAACTGGACAGCAATAATTATCAGCTAAAGAAACAGGAATATGGTTACCTTTCAAATCAGGAACAACATGGAGTTTACCATTGGGAACAGGTGTTGTGTAAGTTTGAAATGTGATCTCTAAGACATGCCACATCTGATGTGTTGTAGTACAATCTGAGATAAGATGGTATAAATCTTGATGTAATGAGACTCCGATTAGACCAAATGCTTCCTCATCTTTCAACTACCAGGAATCCTGGTTAGCCTGAGGAGTGGTGGATGTCAGTTTCAAAATTGGTGAAAACACAATGTCAAACAGGTGTTGAGATTTTAGAAAATCAGACATGTGAGGTCTCTAAACATAATAATTAGAACTATTGAGTTTAAATTTTGGCATTGACATAGACATGATGAAACAAAAAAGGCAATAGGAAGATAATATAATTATATAAAAAAGAATAAAGAAATTATTAACAAAACGTTACAACCTACAAGAAAAAGGATTAGAAAGCTGATATGAATCTAAACAACTATAATTAATAACTTATGTTAAAAGATGAGTTGAAGCTAATGAGCATAAGAAAAAAGACACAAATGATAGGAACTAAGAGGATCACACAATAACCCTGCAAGAAAATGTTAGCACAAAATAAAAGACTAAAAAAAATAATAAACTTGCAAAGAAACATTAGCTAAAAAAAATGAATTGAATCTAACCAAAAACCCTTAAAAAAAACTTAGGTTCCTATAGCAAAGAAGCTTCTTGAAGTGCTAACATGCAAACTGGATCACGACAGAATAGAGGTTCCTGTAGCAAAATAGCTTCCTATAGTGCTAACATGCAAACTGGATCATGGCAGAATAGAGGTTCCTGTAGCAAAATAGCTTCCTGTAGCACTGACAGGAAAACTAGAGCACGACAGAATAGAGGTTCCTATAGCAAAATGCTTTCTGAAGCACTAACATGCAAACTAGATTAAATCGATAAGTAAAGGAGAGTGATAGAAATGAGTTACAATGTGGTGATATTGTAACTACTAAATGCTATTAATAAAGATGATACGATACACTATTTAATAAAAAATGAAACAGCATGCAACCGAAGCAATCTATTGAATAAAGGTACCCTACAGAGGAAGAGAACAGAGGTTCCTGTAGCAAAAATGGTTCCTATAGCAAAATGCAAACAGGGATAACAAAGGTAAACTGAATTGAATCAAACTTGTATAGACAGAGCCGCTCCTTCCAATGTAGTCGCTACTCCACAAAAAACTTATTAGAAACAATGGCTTGAAGGAACTCCTCTTGAAATGTACATTCAACCAAACAAAAACACACATGCAAACAAAAAAAAAGCACATGCAAGGATTTATAGTGTTGTTCAAATCATGAACAGTGCTAAGTTAGTGCATTTACTAAAAAAGATAATCAAATTAGCTATTCAAGATTACTAACATGCAAGAATTTGCTAACAGTGCTATTCAAAAATTATAAACAGATCTAAGTTATGCAAGAAGATATAGAACATAAAAAATTGAAACATATAGACGCATGCAATAAAAAATTAGTAGAGAATGAACATGCAATGAAAAATAGTGATCTTGAGGGGAACTCCACCTACAGGAAGAAATGGAGAGAGCGAGAATAAAAAAGCACATGTAAAAACTTCTATATTAACAAAGTAGCGCATGCAAGAAACTCTTCGAAAAAAAACCAATAACCACGCAAAAACTACTATCTTAACAAAGAAACAAACTTAGAATTTGGAGCGCATGCAAACAAAAATGAAGAAGGAAAGATAGACTACAAGCAAGGAAAAAAGACAAAACCAAAAAATCACGCATGAAACACACGTGAGCAACCCAAAAAAAGAACTTGCTAAAAACAAAATAAAAAGGGCATAAAAAGAAGGCGACAGGAAGAATAAAAAAATGGTTATTGAAGCTCTAAAAAAAAAGATTATCTACTAAACCAATAATAACAAATGCGACAGGAAGTAGAAAATAATAGTTACTGACGCTCTGGAAAAAAATGATTATTATCTACTAAATAAAGCCAAACAAAATTTTGAAAACAAAGGATACCAATCGACATATAATGAATAAAGATTGAGTTAGGTTAGTAAATAACAAAATAAAGATATTCAAGAATTGAAACTAGTAATGCAAGAATTGAAACTAAAGAGATAAATTTTGATATGAGAATATAATATTAACAGGATTGAAATATCAAATGAATCAAGTAAGACAACCAGGTTTGGCGGTAAACCAGCCAAACCCAAAAAAAAATTTGATTTTTCTCTTCTAATAGATTAGACAAAAAAAATTAGCAACAAACTCTCTCAAGAGTCTCCAATATTGGAGTGCTCCAAGATATGGTAGCTCCTTCACTTGTACACTCAATAAACGATTAAACCAACCTACTCTGATACCATGTTAAAAAGATAACAAAATATAGAGAATTGCAAGAAATTGTTTAATCAATTGAGTTAGGAGTAAGAAGATTTACCATGAATTAATGCAAGAACTAGGAGCATACACCAAAAATAAGCAACGAGGAGACAAGATTTTGAAGGGGAAAAGCATAAAAAAAACCCTTGTGAATTTAATGAAAGTGGCAACAAATGCCTAAGAATGAGAGAGAGAGAGAGAGAGAGTGAGAGTGAGAGCAATGCTTATACAATAAGAAGAAGAAAAATCTCATTAGAGAATGAGAAAAAGAAGGAGAGCCATCTCTTTTAATAGAGATGTGAGAGAGGAGTTATATTGTAACTCCCATATCTAAGTGTGCCACATTTCACTAGTGTGTGAAATAAGTGTAGGATTCCTCATAAGGAGGAATATCTATTTTTCTTAATAAAGGAAATTACAAATATGACATGTCCTCCCACTTGGACTAAAGGACAAATTACATTAGGATACCTTGGTATATCCTATTAAATACAAAAATACCAAGGAAAGATTAAATTCTAACAATAAACTACGTGGTGTTAGATAAATTCTCACTGGAGCGATTAAAAAAATTTAAAAAATAAATAAAAATTTTAGGGGGAGCACACTAGATGCTATGTTATGTTTTTTATAAAAAATATGACCACTTTTTGTGCTCCCCCTTTTTGAGGGCCTTAATCTACACCATTTTCAAAATAAATTAGTAGTCTAGAAACTAGATTCAAAGTATTACAACTCTTGTTCTTGTCACATCTTAAAATTTTGATTCTAACTATCTTCAATTTCTCGTTGAAGTTCAAAGCTTTCTCATTTCATAAAAAAAGTGGCATCTTATACCCCCTTTTTGGTCCCCCATCTTTGTGCACTTACCCTTCCCTTGATCTCAGAAGGACCAGCTTCATATTCTTCAATAGAAACACCTAGATTTTTAGACAAACTACTTATCATTATGTTAGTTTCCCTCTATGCCTTAGGTATCAATATACCTAGTTTTATCTTGTCCTTCACTTCTTCATAAGTCCCATACCGATTGGCCCTCTTGTCATCTGGTTTAGCTAACAAAGATTCAATCTACTGTGATACAGTGTCAATGTCCATCTCATATCCCATTAGTTGTAGCCAGATGGTCCTTGGCTCCATAGCCTTCACTATGAAAGTGTCGGTGTCCACTTCAAAATAAATAGAATTTAGATATTTTTCCACTAGCTGAGGTGGAGTTCTAAATTTATTGTGCATTCTTGTTTGAAAATTAGAAAAGTAATCATTGATTATCATGTCAATGTTATCTCCTAAACTTTGAATGAACTCATTTATCTGATATATGATCAGTTTATCCACACTCCATTCTACATTACCGATTGATGAGAAAAAGTTCTGAAAGTAGAAAAATATACATACCAACAATGAACCGATCTTTAGAGTGTTGGTCTTCACTTTCCTAATGGTGTTCATATTGTCATCAAAATTCTTCAATAGGATCTCACATAGATCGATCTTCATATATTTCTTAACTATTTTATAGGCTATGTCCACATCTCCACATGGTACACTATCTACCTAGGACGATTGAAAGATTTGATAGGATATCACATTACATGCAAATCTCAATTCAGGATCATCAACATTAGACAATTTGAGACCTCTTCCATCCCATTTTTCTTGTGTCATCTCACACAGTTTGTTCTTGTCATTTTTCTTATGTGCTTCTGGTCTATCACTCACTAATACATTTGGGGTGAAATTGCGACGACAATTTGCGACGGCAGGCAAATGTCATGCGGTTTTGGCTTTTTTTTTTCAAATATAGCCCGACACCGTCGCAATTTGCGATGACAATACATTTGGCACTGTCACAATTGCGACGTTGTCGGGATATAAGCGCAAAATTAAAAAGGAACGTTGTCATTTGTGTTTTCAACAGCGCCGTAACCCTCCGCGAAATCACATCGGGATATAAGGGCAAAAAAAACAAGAACGTTGTCATTTGTGTTTTCAACAGTGCCGTAACCCTCCGCAAAATCACATCGGGATATAAGGGCAAAAAAAAAGAACGTTGTCATTTGTGTTTTCAACAGCGCCGTAACCCTCTGCGAAATCACAGCTACAATTTCTGAGTACGTTGGGTTTATTTTTCTTTTGTCATTATTATGTAATCTGGTATTCAGCTGTTAGAGAGCTAAAATACCTAGAAATGAGGACATATCTATGTTGAATTTATTGTTAGCGGCTTTGGTTATTTAGAAGTTTAATTTTATTTGTTCATCTTTCAAGCACAAATGTTTTGTGGACCGTAACGTCTTCATTGTTTCGGGTATGCAGTGAAACAGCCCTAACTTGCAATTGCGATGTTGTCGGGATATAAGGGCAAAAAAAAAAAGGAACGTTGTCATTTGTGTTTTCAACAGCACCGTAACCCTCCGCGAAATCACATCGGGATATAAGGGCAAAAAAAAAAGAACGTTGTCATTTGTGTTTTCAACAGCGCCGAGAGAGATTCCCTTCGCGAAATCATAGCTACAATTTCTGAGTACGTTGGGTTTATTTTTCTTTTGTCATTATTATGTAATCTGGTATTCAGCTGTTAGAGAGCTAAAATACCTAGAAATGAGGACATATCTGTGTTGAATTTATTGTTAGCGGCTTTGGTTATTTAGAAGTTTAATTTTATTTGTTCATCTTTCAAGCACAAACATTTTGTGGACTGTAATGTCTTCATTGTTTCGGGTATGCAATGAAACAGCCCTAACTTGCGACTACCTTCACGGTACTTGTGTACATTATCATGTTGTCTTTACAGTGACTATCCTCATTCAAGTGGAAATTACACAAGGGACAGTCACTGTGAGATGTCCTCATTTGTGACAAGGACAGTCACACTTAGGACATCTCATAGTGATATTCCCTTGTGTAATTTCCACTTGAATGTATTGCTATTGAACCACATTAATGCTTTTCTTCTTCAATAAATGAGGACAGTCACTGTAAAGACAACATGATAATGTACACAATTACCAAAAAATGATCTTGTTAATTGATGTAACACTTTGTCTTGCTCACTCCCTATCCTTCACTAGGGTCTCTTTAGGCCAATGTTTTGACTTGATAGGGTACTTAACTATCCCTACACTCTTTAGGTATCTCTACCCAAGATCCCACTCCTTCAACTAGTGCACACCAACAAGAAATACAACGAACTCTGCTCAATACCAATCTAGCTACTAGGACACTCCTAGTCTTGTCTTCACAAATTGAAACACATTCAACTAGAACTTTACTCCATGGAGAGGCTGGCCACTAGGACCTCTATTGGTTTCAATATTACTCCTTCACCTATACTTTTCATCAGTACTTCAATCCGGTTCATCAAACCATGCCAATTGCACCCAAAAATAGGCTGCTAGCAATTAGGCCTTTGTCAAGCCTTTTTGTTTATATTAAGCCACCTAAAGGGCTTAGGATTCAGATGCCCTTTATTGAGAACTCCAAGATATCTAAGGTCTTCTCCTCCTAGATTTTTTGTACACCAACTGCTACAGCCATGCCTGAAAACAAGTATTTTGACACAACTTGGACAGTCTGACTAAGAGTTTGTTTTCTTAGCAGCCAAAGAAACTCACCCAATCTTCTAATTTGACTTGGGGCTTCTTTAGATGTGTGTCTACCTCTCCATGAGATTTTAGTTGAAGCAACCAATGCATTCAACTTGTTGTAATCTTCTTGTAATGATTTGTCATCCCTAACTGTGCTCAACTGACTCACCTAGGACATCATTGCAAACATAGAAAATGAGCTTCTCAGGGCCCCTCCTTCCAAACATATAGTACATGGAGTCTCCTCACCCATTCCAAGAGCTCGTACAAAATTGACAATGGAATGATGAGCTAAGACTCCATTTGTTCAACCTGCCTGGTTCAAACCAATGATAGGGTACTTAACAAAAGAATTAACAAACTAGTTGGAATGCTTCAAAACTCAAAAAAAACACAACACAGAATAAAAAAACAACTTGTACTAACTTTTCCAATAGACATTGCTAGCTATCTAATCCATTAATCAACTGAAAACAAAGAAACAAAAAAACTCAAGAATTCACTAAAACCGTGTTACTCTACAAATCTTCTTAATTCCAAATGTTTTTCCCCCCAACCTTTTGCACAGATCGATGGAGGCCTCTTATAGTTGATCTGATGCCTAATTCAATGGTTTCATATAGTTACATAACCATCTTACTCGAAAATGCTCCCTTGCACAAATGTTGTCAATGTTGTGAATGACAACATTGACAACTTGTTACAACCTTTGGGATTTTGGTTCAAAACTTATTGTTCAAACACCATAAGACCCTAACCATGACTTAGTTAGGCTATTTAGACCTCACATAGGCCACTTCTACACTTCTTTGCCCAATTTGACCCCTAAATGCTTCATTCCCACTTTTGCCACAATATTGGTAACTTGGGTACAAATTGGCACTTGCCTTCACAAAGGTCACACATGAGGACATCTCACAGTGATCGATTGTCCCTTGTGTAATTGCCACTTGAATGTATTGCTATTGAACCACATTAATGCTTTTCTTCTTCAACAAATGAGGACAGTCACTCTAAAGACAACATGATAATGTACACTCACTGTAAGGACAGTCACAAATGAGGACATCTCACAGTGACTGTCCCTTGTGTAATTTCTGCTTGAATGTATTGCTATTGAGCCACATTAATGCTTTTCTTCTTCAACAAATGAGGACAGTCACTCTAAAGACAACATGATAATGTACACTCACTGTAAGGATAGTCACAAATGAGGACATCTCACAGTGACTGTCCCTTGTGTAATTGCTGCTTGAATTACACAAGGGACAGTCATTGTGAGATGTCCTCATTTGTGACAAGGACAGTCACACATGAGGACATCTCACAGTGATTGTCCCTTGTGTAATTGCCACTTGAATGTATTGCTATTGAACCACATTAATGCTTTTCTTCTTCAACAAATGAGGACAGTCACTCTAAAGACAACATGATAATGTACACTCACTGTAAGGACAGTCACAAATGAGGACATCTCACAGTGACTGTCCCTTGTGTAATTTCCACTTGAATTACATAAGGGAAAGTCATTGTGAGATGTCCTCATTTGTGACAAGGATAGTCACACATGAGGACATCTCACAGTGATTGTCCCTTGTGTAATTGTCACTTGAATGTATTGCTATTGAACCACATTAATGCTTTTCTTCTTCAACAAATGAGGACAGTCACTCTAAAGACAACATGATAATGTACACTCACTGTAAGGACAGTCACAAATGAGGACATCTCACAGTGACTGTCCCTTGTGTAATTGCCGCTTGAATTACACAAGGGATAGTCATTGTGAGATGTCCTCATTTGTGACAAGGACAGTCACACATGAGGACATCTCACAGTGATTGTCTGTAATGTCCCCTTTTTGGCTAACTTGGAAAACAGGAACAATTACTCCACTTCTCAGACTTACTCTATCAGATACTTACAATTAAACTAAGTAATGGAGGTTACTTAAGATATCAACCGCTATTTCATATTCAATCACAATATGTGTGCAAGATGATATTGATACCAATATGTTTAATAGCACTGTCGGATATAATGATATGAAATATGCTATGAATATGATGTTTCCTATCACTTATAGTGATAGTATAATGATGGTATGTCTGATATAAACAATATCGATATACAATCAATAAGTATTGCTTACAGCAATGTATTTGCTGTGTCTGATATGATGATGTAATTATGCAAATGTGTAATATCGCTATGAGTGATATGTTGCTATTTCAGATTCTGAATTATATGCTTGCAACTTCAAATATTGATGCTATTTTTGACTATCCTTTCTATCTGTGCAATCATGGTGTTGTCTCTGATCTGCAATGATAAACTTGAAACCAAACTGCCAAAGGCAGATGCTCTATTGAGTATATCCAAATATGGATAAGTAAATAAAGTTCTAATGATGCCTTGAGTGACTAATGAGAATGCATTCTTATATTGTCTTTAACAAATGAAGAGATGCTATGAATGAGACGTGTCTTGTTTCTTCCTCCATGTCCCTTTGTTAATCACACCTTTCCATAATCCGACAGTTCACATAATATTATTTCATTATTTTCTGATCATAGATAACTCCCAGATTGACTCAATATCAAATCTTTTTATGAAGGTAATCTTCCCTAATTGGTAGTGCAACCAGTAGTTAACATCCATTGTGTTTGTATTAGTTTGGTATAACTATCATTAGTATTTAGTCAATCGATATTAACTCTTGCCTTATCCCATATTGTTATGATTATATCCAATCTTTCTACTCTGATATAAGTCGATATCATTTTCTGATAATTGTCCATTTATTGGTTGATTGCTGGTAATGGAGTTTGATCTTCAAATTGACTTCCATTCCTGTTAATACTTAAGGATACATTGTACTTATTATCCATGACTGATGCCTCATTCATCAATAGCTTGTGATATAATCACTGATGCTGTTGTGTTTCTACAAGATGTGGTTTATCTCAGACAATCGATAATCTTTCAATCCTTTAGTCGATATCCTCCTATGTGGTGTCTATTGATATAGATAGTAGAATTCAATCTAGTTTATGTTATTGTCATGATAACATAGGAAGTGATGGTGCATATTTGCTAGCGGGTCTTCATGTTTGATATTGCTTTATCGGATATGTCATTGTCTAAACTTGTGCAATTAATGATTATTTATAATATATGAATGGTTATCCTTCTTGCTTATCAATACATCTTCTGAAACACATAGCGACCTATCCCTTATTCATATCATGTTGATCTTGACTTCATAGTATTTGGTTCATTAATCATCCTCTCATGGTATCGATGTGTAATGACTAGTGATTGTTGTATCACTTCTTCATTCCTCATCGTGATAGATAATGCAGATGTTTAATGTAGATGTATATCGATTACAGATATTCGATATTGCTTTAAACGTTATTATTATTATTATTATTATTAATGTTATTGTTATTATTAAATATTATAATTAATGATGTTAGTAATATTAATAATATTATAATAAATTTTATTATAGTGATAACATATTGTTTTATATTGAGAGGTTTATTAATATTATTTATATATTAAAATTATTATATCAATAATTGATTTAATATTATTACTTAATATATTATTATAATATAATATATATAATTTATTAATAATTATTTATTATTAATTTATATTATAATTATAATCATAATTATATTATTTATTAATATTTTAATATTATTTAATTAACATATTACTTATTATGCTAACTATATATTATTATTATCTTTTGATAATAATTATATATTATTGTTATATACCATTAATAATAGATTATTATATATCATCTAATCATTTTATTATTATACTAAGTTCAATATGTCACGGCTCATGATATTGTCCCTTGTGTAATTGCCACTTGAATGTATTGCTATTGAACCACATTAATGCTTTTCTTCTTCAACAAAAGAAGACAGTCACTCTAAAGACAACATGATAATGTACACTCATTGCAAGGACAGTCACAAATGAGGACATCTCACAGTGACTGTCCCTTGTGTAATTGCCACTTGAATTACACAAGGGACAGTCATTGTGAGATGTCCTCATTTGTGACAAGGACAGTCACACATGAGGACATCTCACAGTGATTGTCCCTTGTGTAATTGCCACTTGAATGTATTGCTATTGAACCACATTAATGCTTTTCTTCTTCAACAAATGAGGACAGTCACTCTAAAGACAACATGATAATGTACACTCAATGTAAGGACAATCACAAATGAGGACATCTCATAGTGACTGTCCCTTGTGTAATTGCCACTTGAATGTATTGCTATTCAGCCACATTAATGCTTTTCTTCTTCAACAAATGAGGATAGTCACTCTAAGGACAACATGATAATGTACACTCACTGTAAGTGTACATTATCATGTTGTATTACAAATGGACCTTATGTTGGTCGGGATATAAGTGCAAAAAAAAAAAGGAATGTTGTCATTTGTGTTTTCAACAGCGCCGAGAGAGATTCCCTCCGCGAAATCAAGCGGGTTATCATTTGTGTTTTGAACAGCACCGAGAGAGATTCCCTCCGTGAAATCAAGCGGGTTGTCATTTGTGTTTTCAACAGCGCCGAGAGAGATTCCCTCCGCAAAATCACAGCTACAATTTCTGAGTACGTTGGGTTTATTTTTCTTTTGTCATTATTATTTAATCTGGTATTCAGTTGTTAGAGAGCTAAAATACCCAGAAATGAGGACATATCTATGTTGAATTTATTGTTAGCGGCTTTGGTTATTTAGAATGCTTCCCCACAATACTTAATTACACAAGGGACAGTCACTGTGAGATGTCCTCATTTGTGACAAGGACAGTCACACATGAGGACATCTCACAGTGACTATCCCTTGTGTAATTGCCACTTGAATGTATTGCTATTCAACCACATTTATGGGCCCATTTGGACCACGCCACATAGTAGCATCTACAGAGAAGAATATCCCAGGTGTAACAAGTTGTAAGAATATACCAACAGTTCTAAGAAGTTCCCTAGCACGTAGTAGCATCTACAGAGAAGAATATACAACATGAGGGCAGCCACTGTAAAGACAACATGATAATGTACACTCATTGTATGTGTACATTATCATGTTGTCTTTACAGTGACTGACCTCATTCAAGTGGCAATTACACAAGGGACAGTCACTGTGAGATGTCCTCATTTGTGACAAGGACAGTCACACATGAGGATATCTCACAGTGACTGTCCCTTGTGTAATTGCCACTTGAATGTATTGCTATTCAACCACATTTATGGGCCCGTTTGGACCATGGCACACAGTAGCATCTACAAAGAAGCATATCCCAGGTGTAACAAGTTGTAAGAATATACCAACAATTCTAAGAAGTTCCCTAGCACATAGTAGCATCTTCTAATTGTCTATACCACTTCACAAGGTATTGTTTGCACACATTATTTTTGGTTCTTTTGATGACCCTTGTTTTGAAATTGCTATTAGGCCTTGTAGCTTATATGTTTTGATTGCTGGAGAGCTTCTAAAGCTAAGCAAGAAGACCATTGCACGAGTTATAGCCGCGCGCTCAGGTTTGAAAATTGTATATTTTTTAATCTAATGTATATTTTAACTAGACTTTTAGCTTATTTTTGCTGTATATTTTAATCTAAAGGGAATCATGGATGTGAACTTGAAAGAATTTTGTACTTAGTTCTTATGGAGAGAATAGTAGTAGTTTACGGTCTAATATCAAATAGAGTTTTCCAATTACAGAAAGTTAATGAATTCTAATAGCTTATATGTTTTGATTGCTGGAGAGCTTCTAGAGCTAAGCAAGAAGACCATTGCACGAGTTATAGCCGCGCGCTCAGGTTTGAAAATTGTATATATTTTAATCTAATGTATATTTTAATCCTTTTGCCATGTCATGTAATATGTCTTGCCTTGTAGCTTATATGTTTTGAAATTGCTGTTAGGCCTTGTAGCTTATATGTTTTGATTGCTAGAGAGCTTCTAGAGCTAAGCAAGAAGACCATTGCACTAGTCGTAGCCACGCGCTCAGGCATGAAAATTGTATATTTTGTAATCTAATGTATATTTTAACTAGACTTTTAAAATATTAAAGGATTTAACTAGGTCTAAGAAGATTTGTGTACTTTTGACAATTTTGCTTAGTCACTGAAAGTTGTAGACCGAACATAGCCCAATTTTTGCTTCCTGCGAAGAACGATCATGTCAGATAATATAAGTGAAGAACAAAATAGGGAGACAATCGCTAGATTGTGGTCTAACTTGAAAAGAAAAGGTGATGGAAAATGTTATTGTCCCTGCAAAATTTGTAAGGGCTTAAACCGTAGAAGACTGCTAATCAAAACAGTTAAGAGACATTGTAGGGAGAATGGTCACATTGAAGGGGGGCATGACTATCATCCACTAGTAAGTTGTTCATTATATCATTTTAACAATTTATATACATATGAAATCACTTGATGATGAGTTGAAGATCATGGTTTATTTATGTTAATCAATTTTATATAGGTTGATCTCCCCAGGGAAGTACATGATATGGAGGAACATGGGGGTGCGAATATCCAAGGTGAAGATAATGATCCCATGGAAGATGACGATCATGCGCCAGAAAACACAATTGAAGATGATGGTATAAATACATTGATCCATGACACATTTAGTCCAAGCGGATCTGATCATGATGATGATGATAGCCTCAATGTACCTCTACTTGAGAAGGCATACGAGCCCCTATACAAAGACTCCCAAACAACTCTTCTCTTTGCTGTATTGTTGTTGTTGAACTTGAAGGTTATGAATGGTTTATCCAACATAACAATGTCACGTATGTTAAGGTATGTCATATATGTCTTTATAGTTAACAAAGGGTGAATAATGTACCACTAATATTGTTTATATTAACAACTTATTTTTTTGCTGTAGATTGATAGGCGAGTTTTTGTTACCACCATCAAATATTCTACCTCGCTCATATCGAGAATTATCTACTATTATGAAAGATATTGGAATGGAGTATCAAGCAATACATGCTTGTCCCAATGATCATATTATATATTATAAAGAACATGAATTTGCAACACAATGCCCTGTATGTCATACGAATAGATATCGAACAGATCGAATAACAAAAAAGGTGCCTCACAAGGTTCTTCGTTACATCCCCATTATTCCACGGATGCGACAATTATTCAGGTGTACTAGCTTGGCACAATTTATGGATTACCATGCACGCAATAGAAGTCGAGATGACATTATTCGAATCCCTGCGGATGGTTCGGCATTTATGCACATAGAGGAAAAGTGGCAACACTTCAAAGAAGAACCTCGTAATCTCAGGCTTTCATTGGCAGCGGATGGTGTCAATCCATTTGGAGAGATGAGATCTGTTTGCTCGGTGTGGCCTGTTTTTGTTATCAACAATAACATTCCTCCGTGGATGTCAATAAAGAGGGAGCACATTATGTTGGCAATGATTGTTCCAGGTATTTTATCATTTGATAGTTATTAATTTACATGTACTTACAAATCTTACAGTAAAATGGTCACAATAATTATGTAATGTTACTGTTCATTCAAGTAGGTAAATATCAAGTTAAAGATATGAATGTATATATTGAGCCTCTTATTGACGAGTTGGTGGAGTTATGGAACGGTGTCACTATGTATGACGTGTCTAGACCAATAGGACAAAGACAATTTCAATTCCATGCAATACTTGTATGGACAATACATGATGCCCCAGGGCTAACACATTTTTGTGGTATGTTATAGTGAATTCAAGTTGCGCATGATAATTCTAATTATAAAAATCAACATATTTAATAATCCAATTATATCATTATCTTGTAGGTCTTCAAACAAAGGGAAAATTTGCATGTCCAGTTTGTGGTCCAAAGATGAAATCTCGTCATTCAAAAAGTTTAGGAAAGCATGTGTTTGATGAGTACAGACACTTCCTCCATAGGAATCATAAGTATCGAAGTATGGAAAAACATCTTTTCAATGGGAAAGAAGAGACTACATCAAAGCCACGAAGAATGACACCTCGCCTATGGAAGTTGGAATATAATAGAATTAATCATCGAGGTAATGTCATTCCACTTAATGGTTTATGTTTGTAATTTATATATTTCTATTGTGATTTTTGTTTACTAATTATGTAATTGATGATCATGAAGGTCGTCAAGGCACTACTGACAACCTTCCAAAGGGACTAAAAAGCTATCCCAGACAATTTAGTAGGTTGCCCTACTACGAGGACCTACAAATTGTGCATTTGTTTGATCTTATGCATGTTGGAAAGAATATAACAGAGACATTGTGGAAAATACTGGATGGAAGGTGTGACAAAGAAAAAATTGTCAAAATTTGTAATGACATTCATGAATCCAATCATGCACTGAAGAATTTCATTCACTCAAATAGCAATAGAGATCAGATTAATATAAGTGCCCTTCCTTGGTTATTAACGGAGCAGCAAAGTGATGCCATAAAAGGAGTCATACGAAAAATTTGATTTCCCACAGGATTTGCTGGGAACATAAGCAATCTCATATCAAAGAAAAGTGAATTTGGGCCAGGGCTCAAAACGCATGATTGGCATACTTTCATCAAGGTAAGTTATGTTCTTCTGTATTTACAATATATTCATAAACTACGTGTACTATTCATTATGTTATGTTAGAAAATAATGAAATGATTGGTTTATAATTACTGCAGTACGTGCTACCTCTATCTCTCCCAGAGCACTTCAACAATAACATCAAACAAGTGATATATGATCTTGGAAAATACATGAGGTAAGCAGTAATATCTGTTCAATGTGTTGTATATATTTATTATATTCGCGATTTGTTTTTCTTGCTATGTAATCTATTGTATATTATTTTGTAAAGTCTCGTATTTATATATTTTTTGTGACGTGAATCTCTTAATGTAGGTGGTTGTCATCTAAAGAAATCCATAAAGAAGATATAAACTATTGGAAGAGAAGAATTCCTCATTTATTGTGTGAAATGCAAAAGTGTCTACCTCCAACTTTTTTCAATGCACAAGAACATATTTCAAACTTTTCATAGATTGCCTGACACATCAAAGGCAACAAAGGCAAGATTAGAAAAGCACGGGACACACAAGCTCGGCTCTGGTGGTTTTTCCAAACTTCAAGCACGAGTTGTAAGTATTAGTAAATGAAAACTTGTATCAATTTTTTTATATATTGCAAGGAAATTTTTTTTGATCAAACAATGCAAGTAAAATTCACCATACCAAGAAAAAATGTAGGGGTTAGAGTTCAATAGATGCCTCACAGAAGAGGACAAGAGAATTGGCTTCCAACAAGGCTATAGAGCCGTGGCTGAACGGCTACGAGCTGAAATCAGTGTGCAAGGTTCAAATAATGATGCATCTGAGCCACAGGTAAATAAGCTAAATGAAATTTATTTCAAATTGAATACTTTACCAATTAGTCTATTTGATGTTAAGTTCTAATATAAAGTGAGTATATCTGTTTTAAGAAAGCAATGATAACAATGTGTAGGATATTGGAATGCAGCCTGACAATCCTTCTACACAATCTATGCATAATGAAGGTTCGCATGATGTGCATCCTAGTGGTGGAGGTATACATTTGCTATTAAAATTTTTATATGTAATTACAATTGGTGTTTGGATTAATGTAACATTTTGTATAGCAACTGTAGAGGATCGAGGGGTCGGTGCTCATGAGCATGTTGAGGTTGAGTCTAGACAAAATGATGTGGCCAGATCAGGTAATTAAAGAGCGCCACAGTTATGTTCTTTAAAATAATTAAATACTTGTAACAATTATAATTAAATATTTTAAATTTAACTCTTTTATTTGTTATTGTAGAGGACCCCCCTTTGCAGCAGCATAGGAATTTGAGATCATCAAGAACAGAGAACAAAACAATTGATGAGGGGGGTATTGATGATAACACTGATGCTCCTCTTAGAGCTTACATAGAAAAAAAAATTAGAAAGAGAAAAAAGAAATGATTGTCATCTAAATACCTTAATTGATAATGACTGAATTTTATGTCTCAATGAATTTAATTATGTGCTAATGAATGTTCATGAATTATGTGTTTATTTTCATATTGATGAATGTTGCGTGTTAACGAATCTAATGTGTTAATGAATGTTATCATGTGATATTGATTGAATGTTACATTTTATTAATAATTGAAAGAATGAATGAATGTTAGATGTTAACGGGGAATGTAGAGTGATGTTAGGGGGAGGGGGGTGGGGCCAAATGAGCTTCCACCTTCACGTGGTTGGCCCTATTTAGTAGAGAATATTAAACTATATTCTCGAAACAAAGTGAAGCTCAATAAGATACTAAATGAGTCAAAATGGTTATCAAGGTCCTCTATCCATAAGATACTTGTAGTCAAAATGGTTATTAATAAGATACTTGTAGTCAAAATGGTTATCTAGGTCCTCTATCCATTCCATAAGTTCTTCACCATTCAAACTTCCTCCATAACAAGGAATGTGCTCTAGGTTAGTCATGAAGCCTAGCATGGACTCTCTGTCAGATAGAGCCACTATTTCAGAGCCTTTTTTGTGCATTTCCTTCAAGCATTGTACAGTGTACGGTTGTGAAAGGGAGGGTAGACCATTGTGGAAGTTAGAGTATTTATATCTTATGCTTTGAGAGTTTATTTGGTAGATTCAAGACACCTTATATCAAAGTTATTCCTTTTTCTTATCTGTTGTTCTGTCAAACCCTCATTTTTTGGGTTATTGCATTCAAATGGCCTTAACTTGCAAATAAACCATAGGATATCCTCTGTTCTTTGTAAAATGCAAGTTAAGGGGGTTTATTTTCATATTTTAAAAGCTTTGGAACAGGATACTAAGCTAGAGAATTTCAAGAGCAAGCCCTAGGTCAAGAATCTCAATGTTCTTGACTAGGAGTTGATGGATTATGCAAGATCAGAGGGTAGCGGCAAGTAAAGGACCTCAAACCTTGTTGAATCTAGATCTTTAGAGCATGGTGGACATCTTCAAACTTTGATCTTGGTTTCATGCACCCATTTTCAATGCCTTGTTTTGGAACCCACACCCAAAGGCATGCATTAGGTCTGCGGACTCAATAAGGACATTGATATGCTGGAGTGGAGTCAGGGTCTGGGAGTTGGAGGATTGTTAGAACATCAAAAAGGGTACTCAAAAAACATATAAGTTCATAAGGTCCTTTGTCAAATTGAAGAGTTATTGCTGCAGAACAGGTTTTGGAGACCTACTAGAGTCACTAGGTCTATTTGGACCCGTTTGGACCACGACACACAGTAGCATCTACAGAGAAGAAGTTTGGTATGAAATGGTCTTGAAACCTCCTGAGAAATTCTTGGTATGCATTTGTGTGGTGCAAAAGCTTCGTTGAAAGAGAAAAAGAAGAAAAGAATAGAAATGATTTTTTTTCTTTTTATGTCATATACTGTAACCAGCTACTTATAACTTGCAAAAATTATTATAACCATTTGAAATTGAAACTTAGTTTAATGTGAAACTGAGAACTGCTTTATTAGAGCTTTCTGTGATTTAGATTCAGACATCAAGAACATTGTTTGCCTAATATTGTGATTAATGTTTATTTATTAATATCTCATACTGACAAACAATTGATAATTGTAGGGAAAATGTCATTGGGGGTCTTTGAGGATCCACCAGAAGCCAAGGAGAAAATGTATTCAAATGCTAAAGATGGTGTAACAGTCCTTACAGCTGTTGAACCTTGTTGTGTAGATCATCTCCGATTCTCCAAGTTCAACAGTACTGTGGTATTCCTTTGGATACTTCTAATGGTAAATTTCAGACATCAAGTTCTTTTCGTATGAAACTACTACATTTGTAATTTGTAGTTTTAAACTTTTAGTTTATAAATGTTCATCAGCTTTAGTTCGTATGCTACCATTTCAAGTATGATTAATGAAGTTACCTTTATCACAGGATGAAAGTGAGCAGTCAGCATATTGGTACGGAGCTGGCAGCATTGACACGGTGACTAGGGCAGCGTTTAATGGTGGTATTGTGTTTTCCCGTATTTAGGGCATCGGCCTTTTGAAGCATTGCCTTCATCTTTCTTAAGTCTGAGTTTTAAGTTTGTTTATCTCTCTCGGCGCTGTTGAAAATACAAATGACAACGTTCTTGTTTGTTTTGCCCTTATATCCCGATGTGATTTCACGGAGGGTTACGGCACTGTTGAAAACACAAATGAAAACACAAATCCCTTGTGTAATTGCCACTTGAAGGAGGATAGTCACTGTAAAGACAACATGATAATGTACACTTACAGTGAGTGTACATTATCATGTTGTCTTTAGAGTGACTATCCTCATTTGTTAAAGAAGAAAAGCATTAATGTGGCTGAATAGCAATACATTCAAGTGGCAATCACACAAGGGACAGTCACTGTGAGATGTCCTCATTTGTGACTGTCCTTACAGTGAGTGTACATTATCATGTTGTCTTTAGAGTGACTGTCCTCATTTGTTGAAGAAGAAAAGCATTAATGTGGTTCAATAGCAATACATTCAAGTGGCAATTACACAAGGGACAATCGATCACTGTGAGATGTCCTCATGTGTGACTATCCTTGTCACAAATGAGGACATCTCACAATGACTGTCCCTTCTGTAATTGCCACTTGAATGAGGACAGTCACTGTAAAGACAACATGATAATGTACACATACAATGAGTGTACATTATCATGTTGTCTTTACAGTGCCTGCCCTCATGTTGTATATTCTTCTCTGTAGATGCTACTATGTGCTAGGGAACTTCTTAGAACTGTTGGTATATTCTTACAACTTGTTACACCTGGGATATTCTTCTCTGTAGATGCTATTGTTTGCCGTGGTCCAAACAGGCCCATAAATGTGGTTGAATAGCAATACATTCAAGTGGCAATTACACAAGGGACAGTCACTGTGAGATGTCCTCATGTGTGACTGTCCTTGTCACAAATGAGGACATCTCACAGTGACTGTCCCTTGTGTAATTTCCACTTGAATGAGGACAGTCAATGTAAAGACAACATGATAATGTACACATACAATGAGTGTACATTATCATGTTGTCTTTACAGTGGCTGCCCTCATGTTGTATATTCTTCTCTGTAGATGCTACTATGTGCTAGGGAACTTCTTAGAACTGTTGGTATATTCTTACAACTTGTTACACCTGGGATATTCTTCTCTGTAGATGCTACTGTGTGCTGTGGTCCAAACGGGCCCATAAATGTGGTTGAATAGCAATACATTCAAGTGGCAATTACACAAGGGACAGTCACTGTGAGATGTCCTCATGTGTGACTGTCCTTGTCACAAATGAGGACATCTCACAGTGACTGTCCCATTGTGTAATTGCCACTTGAATGAGGACAGTCACTGTAAAGACAACATGATAATGTACACAAGTACCGTGAAGGTAGTTGCAAGTTACGGCTGTTTCATTGCATACCCAAAACAATGAAGATGTTACGGTCCACAAAACGTTTGTGCTTGAAAGATGAACAAATAAAATTAAACTTCTAAATAACCAAAGCCGCTAACAATAAATTCAACACAGATATGTCCTCATTTCTGGGTATTTTAGCTCTGTAACAGCTGAATACCAGATTACATAATAATGACAAAAGAAAAATAAACCCAACATACTCAGAAATTGTAGCTGTGATTTCGCGGAGGGAATCTCTCTCGGCACTGTTGAAAATAAAAATGACAACGTTTCTCTACATTATCATGTTGCCTTTACAGTGACTGTCCCTTGTGTAATTGCCACTTGAAGGAAGATAGTCACTGTAAAGACAACATGATAATGTACACTTACAGCCCGTGTACATTATCATGTTGTCTTTAGAGTGACTATCCTCATTTGTTGAAGAAGAAAAGCATTAATGTGGCTGAATAGCAATACATTCAAGTGGCAATCACACAAGGGACAGTCACTGTGAGATGTCATCATTTGTGACTGTCCTTACAGTGAGTGTACATTATCATGTTGTCTTTAGAGTGACTGTCCTCATTTGTTGAAGAAGAAAAGCATTAATGTGGTTTAATAGCAATACATTCAAGTGGCAATTACACAAGGGACAATCGATCACTGTGAGATGTCCTCATGTGTGACTATCCTTGCAACAATTGAGGACATCTCACAATGACTGTCCCTTCTGTAATTGCCACTTGAATGAGGACAGTCACTGTAAAGACAACATGATAATGTACACTTACAATGAGTGTACATTATCATGTTGTCTTTACAGTGGCTGCCCTCATGTTGTATATTCTTCTCTGTAGATGCTACTATGTGCTAGGGAACTTCTTAGAACTGTTGGTATATTCTTACAACTTGTTACACCTGGGATATTCTTCTCTGTAGATGCTATTGTGTGCCGTGGTCCAAACAGGCCCATAAATGTGGTTGAATAGCAATACATTCAAGTGGCAATTACACAAGGGACAGTCACTGTGAGATGTCCTCATGTGTGACTGTCCTTGTCACAAATGAGGACATCTCATAGTGATTGTCCCTTGTGTAATTGCCACTTGAAGGAAAAAAGCATTAATGTGGTTCAATAGAAATGTATTCAAGCGGCAATTACACAAGGGATAATCACTCTGAGATTTCCTCATTTGTGACTATCCTTACAGTGAGTGTACATTATCATGTTGTCTTTACAGTGACTATCCTCATTTGTTGAAGGAAAAAAGAATTAATGTGGTTCAATAGTGATGCAGAGTAGTCAGGGCTTTTAGAATATACAAATATACATCCTTAACTCTCATTCCACCAAGGAAGAAGGAATTCCAATGGTTGAAACGTGAGTTAAGGTCTTTACATCAGTCAAACCCTGAAAATGAGGGTTTGTAAACAATGCACAGAAAATTTGAAATAACTTAGATATAAAACAAAGAGAATCAATCAAACCAACTTCCAAAGCATCAGATGTCACTATTACAACTTCCAGGCAAATTTTATCATCCAACCACCATCCGTACAGCCGTACAGAGTTCGTTTTTCACCAGAAATGCACTAAAACAGGGTTATTTTTATTTTTTATGAAAGCAAAATGATTACAATACTGGTTCTCTGTCTGTCTTCGACCATTTGAAGCCTAAAATAGGCTCTCCAAATGTTGGTTCAACCATCTAGGTGGTTAGAACAGTTTATCCAACAAATGTCAACTTTGCTAAGCAACTTTTAAAGTTGCATTACAACTTTGCAAACAACTTTGCCGAGAAGGTTAAAAATGTGTTGTGAAACTTTAGGAACCTTATTAAAGTTATTTTGGACCTTCAAACTTCTTAACAACATCTAAAAGACACCTAATAAACACTTACTATGCTCATTTCATCCAAGGACTCAAAAGATGCCCAAGGTTTATAAGTCACCAAGGGGTCTTGTGTCCAACAAGTGGATGTTTATAAGGAGATAAAATCAATCCTTAATATTTATTACAAACCAAGAAAACATCTAAAACTCCTATTCTAATTTATTGTCATTCAAAAAGACTCTGATTTGTCATTCAAAAAGACTCTGATTTGTCAATCAAAAGGACCTTTCACCAGTCAATCCTTCAAAGCTCCAAGGTGAAAATCTTATGTTCCAATTGATAGGATTTGACTCCTTGGCTTCATGGAAACTTCCTTCAATCATGGTGTCTTTGGCTTGCATTAGGGATGCCCCTGCATCAAATAGCAATGCATTCAAGTGGCAATTACACAAGGGACAGTACATGCCCATTAAAGTTGGTGTTTTGTTATCCAGCATGACAATGGAGACAACATACTCTGTGTCAATTTTACTGATCAAATTTCCCTCCGCCAGGCAAAGCAACAATCTGGGTATGATAAGGTGAAATTTTGTAGTCCTTTTGGGTATGATAACAGTTCCAGTTTCCAATAAGATGGTTCATTTTTATAATCTAGCTTCAATTTCTCTTGTGAAAATCTTTTTTTCATTTTATGGGTGGTAAAATATAATTATTATGCTAGAGGTGTGTACTTATGGATGATAATGAAATAAAATGATAAGATTTAAGACTCTTGTTTTTTTTTTAAATAGCAATTTAAGTTTCCTTCTATTATAAATTACTGTTTTTCTATTTTTTAATGTATCTTTCCAAATCTTTTATATCAATTTTATTTATGAAATATAAATATATTAATAATGTTTTAGTGTTTTTAGGATTAGTTTATATCAATTCTATGTATCATCATTCGTCATTCAATTGTCAGTATTATTAATTTAGACTGTGCAATTGTAGAACTACTCGAATATGGGTTGGATGGATACTCAAGCAGGGGAACCCTCCTCAAATATCTCAAGCAGTGAACTTGGAAAAATGTGTCCTGAAGGAACCCTTTCCATCAGAGAGATAAAAGTACAAACAAGTAAAAGAAGCAGGCTCTGCAAATATGTTTTTGAGAAGAAAAATGATAGATTATTCGAGTATGGTTCATGAGGTATATCTAAAAAGACATTTTTTTTCTTATTATAATAAAAGAGGAAGTTGTGAATGTCAAAGTTGAGTGAAACAAAAATTATTTTCATCAAATTTTGTTAGGCTTGCTTTTGGGAATAGTTTCTTACAATATTGCTATTAAGATTTTTATTGTGTAGTTTTTAGATTAGGTTTATAAAATTATATTTCATGAGTAGTGATTCATATTAATCAATTAACGATACTTTTGGAAGGTATTTTCAATGTGTCAAATTTTGATATTTTTACAAGAATTAGATTGTGTAATTTTTTTAATTAAAGTCATTGACTCATATTTCATAAATAATAGTTCTCATGAATCCATCTCTTATAAGATTGAATAGTCTATTTAGGAAGTATTTCTGATAGTATGTCAAATTATGATATTACTATTACCATTAGATTGCATGGCTTTGAAGTCAACCTCGTTGACCCATATTCTTCTCTGTAGATGCTACTATGTGCTAGGGAACTTCTTAGAACTGTTGGTATATTCTTACAACTTGTTACACCTGGGATATTCTTCTCTGTAGATGCTACTATGTGCCGCGGTCCAAACGGGCCCATAAATGTGGTTGAATAGAAATACATTCAAGTGGCAATTACACAAGGGACAATCACTGTGAGATGTCCTCATGTGTGACTGTCCTTGTCACAAATGAGGACATCTCACAGTGACTATCCCTTGTGTAATTTCCACTTGAATGAGGACAGTCACTGTAAAGACAACATGATAATGTACACATACAATGAGTGTACATTATCATGTTGTCTTTACAGTGGCTGCCCTCATGTTGTATATTCTTCTCTGTAGATGCTACTATGTGCTAGGGAACTTCTTAGAACTGTTGGTATATTCTTACAACTTGTTACACCTGGGATATTCTTCTCTGTAGATGCTACTGTGTGCTGTGGTCCAAACGGGTCCATAAATGTGGTTGAATAGCAATACATTCAAGTGGCAATTACACAAGGGACAGTCACTGTGAGATGTCCTCATGTGTGACTGTCCTTGTCACAAATGAGGACATCTCACAGTGACTGTCCCTTGTGTAATTGCCACTTGAATGAGGACAGTCACTGTAAAGACAACATGATAATGTACACAAGGACCGTGAAGGTAGTTGCAAGTTACGGCTATTTCATTGCATACTCGAAACAATGAAGATGTTACGGTCCACAAAACGTTTGTACTTGAAAGATGAACAAATAAAATTAAACTTCTAAATAACCAAAGCCGCTAACAATAAATTCAACACAGATATGTCCTCATTTCTGGGTATTTTAGCTCTGTAACAGCTGAATACCAGATTACATAATAATGACAAAAGAAAAATAAACCCAACGTACTCAAAAATTGTAGCTGTGATTTTGCGGAGGGAATCTCTCTCGGCACTGCTGAAAATACAAATGACAACGTTTCTCTACATTATCATGTTGCCTTTACAGTGACTGTCCCTTGTGTAATTGCCACTTGAAGGAGGACAGTCACTGTAAAGACAACATGATAATGTACACTTACAGCCTGTGTACATTATCATGTTGTCTTTAGAGTGACTATCCTCATTTGTTGAAGAAGAAAAGCATTAATGTGGCTGAATAGCAATACATTCAAGTGGCAATTACACAAGGGACAGTCACTGTGAGATGTCCTCATTTGTGACTATCCTTACAATGAGTGTACATTATCATGTTGTCTTTATAGTGACTGTCCTCATTTGTTGAAGGAAAAAAGCATTAATGTGGTTCATTAGCAATGTATTCCCAGCATCTGTACCTGCATCTCTCTTATATACTACAAGTTGCTTGCCATCAGAAATTGCAGTTCCCTCACGTGACATTGATGGTGAAGTGTTCTTTTCAAAACCATCATCTGTGGTTACCAATGCTCCTGTTTTAGGCAATAAGTTTGTTGCATTCCATGAGCCATTGGTCAAGTTTCTTCTACGAGCTTCTGATGCCTCAAAATCTAAGCAGCGCCTACGCATGCCTCGTTGTGGTTGATTATCATTCTGTACATGAATTATAATGAGTAATCAGTTTGGGGCCTTGGAATCTTGTATGTAACATGCACAAGCATTTCATGGCTAAATGAATCTATTTTAAAAGCATCAACTTTTCTTACATGATGTTGGATACATAAGTAGAACAAGCGTATATCAAATTGGAAGCAATCAGAACTCCACAATGACATATTATTTAGAGTACTCTTCAGTTTAAGTAATAATGCATATATTGACACTGTAAAGACAACATGATAATGTACACTCACTGTAAAGACAACATGATAATGTACACTCACTGTAAGGACAGTCACAAATGAGGACATCTCACAGTGACTGTCCCTAGTGTAATTGCCACTTGAATGTATTGCTATTCAGCCACATTAATGCTTTTCTTCTTCAACAAATGAGGATAGTCACTGTAAAGACAACATGATAATGTACACTCACTGTATAATGTACACTCACTGTGAGTGTACATTATCATGTTGTCTTTACAGTGACTATCCTCATTTGTTGAAGAAGAAAAGCATTAATGTGGCTGAATAGCAATACATTCAAGTGGCAATTACACAAGGGACAGTCACTGTGAGATGTCCTCATTTGTGACTATCCTTACAGTGAGTGTACATTATCATGTTGTCTTTACAGTGGCTGTCCTCATTTGTTGAAAGAAAAAAGCATTAATGTGGTTCATTAGCAATGTATTAAATAAATTTTATTTTTTTAATCCACCCACGGGCGTCGCAATTACGACGGGAACCCATCGTAATGCGATGCAGGCGCCCGTCGCAATTGCTTGGGAGGCCCATCGCGATTGCGACGGCCCTCCAAAGCCATGCGATGGGGGGTCGACGCCCATGCCGCTAACAAATCTTAGTCACATTGTGACGGGATATGTGTCGCAATTGCGATGGGTACCCATAGACATCGCAATTTGCGAGTAAAAAATAGCGACGTCTATGGTTGTTGCTATTGCGACACATAGCCGTCGCAATTGCGACACATAGCCATCGCAAAATGCCCCCAAATGTATTAGTGACTAATTGGATAACTAATCCCAATATGTAACACATCCTTTGTAATCTTGACTGGTGCATCGAGCCACATGAATTGCTCGTGAACTCAGCTTAACACAATTCTCCTCCATTCTATCTTGAACACGCTTAGTACATGTAGTGTATGCACCAAACCCTTGGTCTCCAAGTGGATGTGCTCATCTTTTAGCTTCCCATTCACATATAGATTCTAGTAGGATGTATCAATGTCATCTTGGAAGATCTCCTCAATCTTGCCATGGATGAAGGCACAAATTTCTTCTATAAAAAATACTCTTGGAGGGATCAAAGATAGGGCTCCCATCTTATTAGTTTCAACGACTATATCTAGTGGTAGCTTGTATTTTGGATTGACTGGATCAATCTTCTCCATGACAACATGATTTTAAACTTTAGGTGTCATAGCTTCACAAATATAACCACTTGATTGAAGTAGGGTTTTGTTTGAATATTAACTCAGTCGCACTTTCACAACTTAGAAAAACATTAGTAATTACTCAAATTCTCTTTCTTATGCTAAGATCTTCTCAATTGATCACTCGAATGCACTTAGAGGATTCATTTATGCAAAGTTCTCAAATGCTCTTGAAAATATAAGGTAAAAATAAAACAAAAAAGGGTCTATTTATACCTTTTCCTTGATTAGGGTTTCCAACGACTATAATTTTAGCATTTAATGTTGTTACTGACTCCTTTTTTCACCGATTACCAATTACACTTCCTTACACTGAATATAAAAAAAAACACAATCTCTCATTGATCAAAACATGAAATGTTAACTTCACAACATATATTCAAATGCATCTAAATATGCTCATATGGATCTTTGCACAAATGTTAGGAACCGATTTAAGATTAAATTTTAGTTTACAGTTCCTACACATACCTTTGACCAATTAGGTGAAGATAGGTGTACCTAATCCAGAGGATGAGGTGTCATCAATTGTTCCAAGTGTAGTTCCATCATCTAGATACTTTATTCTCCATGTTCTATTCATTTGATCTCTTATTTCTTCAACATTTACTTGAACAAATTCACTTGGTTTTTCCTTAGTTGGAGCTTTCCCTCGGTACCTGCAGTCTTTGGTTAAGTGACTGGCTGTGTGACAGTGAAAACATTTCATTCTAGGATTTCTCCATGACCTTTTATTGTTCCTTCCATGCATCAAAGTTCAATTTGTTGCTATGTGTCCAAATCTCCCACATGCTGTAAATGAAATTATTGTATTATAGTCCCATGGTATTGTTGAAACTTGTCAGTTATTTGCAGTATTCTTTCATTTAGGTACCCATTTCACATTTTTCCTTTGTGACCTGCAATCATCAGACTTGTGACCGTATCTATTGAAATTATTGTAGTAACCATTGAATTTTAGCTTCCTTGTATAGTTAGCAATCCTTGATCTACATTCAAATGCTTTGTGACCATACTTATTGCAATTGTAACAATAACCATCAAATTTAGGAATGCTCGGTGGTTTACCTCTTTTACTCCTGTAGACATTAGTTGTATGACCTGGTTTCCACAATGAGAACAATTGGGCTTGTTGTTCTTCGGTGAGATAATAATATCTCGGTTGGTTGCTCGATTTGAGGACTCTCCCTTCTCGGTAGTGTTATTTTCAATAAACCTAAGTCCAGTAGTATCGCTCGGTTGTCTTTGATCTCTAAGTTGTTCATCTAGTATTCTTAGTGTTTCTTCATTCCTTTTCAAACCTTTATTTGCATCCTTTTAATATTTGAGTTCATTCTTCAAATGTTCATTCTCTGATCTCTTCTAACAATCTCTTCAACTTTCTTGCAATCTCTTGATTAACACCGATTAGTTGATCTGTCATATTAAAGTGATTTTTTGTTAACCTTTGTATCTCTGCATCTTTCTCATTCAGTCTTGCACTCATCTTCCTTTTCTCATCTTCAATTACTCTTTTATCATCTTTAGCATTTCTCTTTTGTTCTAGGACTTCACACATTCTTACCGATTGAGATTCTTGTTCTATTTCCAATGCTTTACCTGATCAGTTAGGTTTCTATTCTTTTTAGTCAGTTCTCATATGGAAGCTTCAAGTTTAGATTCATCAGACAAACTTTCCTTTGATTGTTCTTCAAGTTCTTCAACATGATCTTGTGTATCTTTCAATTAATGGGATATCTCATTTCTCTTATTGAGTGAATGTTTTAATTTTGTTCTTATTTCATCAATATGGTCATTTGCAATATTTAGTTCCATGTTCATGTTGTCAATCACCCTTTCATACCTATAGCTTTCCATCTCTTCAGATCTTTCCTCTCAAGTGGTTAAACTTCTTAATAAGAGACTATGCTCTAATACCAATTGTAGGATTAATTATGGAAAGTTAAGTAATGAGAGGGGAGGGGTGAATCAGTACTTAAAATTTTTATCTACATTTCTATCCATTCATCAAATAGAAAACTTTGGATACATCAACTTAAAACATATAAATCAAAATCATGAAACACAACTCATAACACCATGATTTTTGGTCTCACAAAAATCCTTGGTCCAAGGAAAAATTGTGGTGGGGATGGCACCTGCAATACTTCACTACTGCAATAAAAATTTTGCTTGGTTAGAGCTAAAAAATTAGCTATTTTTGATAGCTTACCATGTTAAGAGTATTTACCCTACTAAGAGTATAAAGACTTATTCAGTCTACCTTGCTAAAGGATTTTAAAACTCTAATCTACAAGATGTACCTTATTAGAGGATTTACAATTTAAGACCTATTAGGGCCTACTCGGTTAAGAGATTTTAAAATTATGATTACGCAATGATCAGTAAAAAAAAACTATATAATGTTGCATCAACATATGCTTATCAGACTCAATTTTCTCAAAATCAATTTACCTCATTCTGTATTCCACTCACAATTCAACTTCTGTACTCAGTAGCTATAACTCTAAATCACATTCACAAATCTTCTTTAATTACTTTGTGATGCAGAGGAAAGGGTGGTGGATGAATTCAATAAGGTAAGGTTACAAAAATTGATTGTTATGGGCACTAACCCCAAACCCTCAAATGCTTCAAAGGAACTCAAACTTGCCTAGAGTCCTCCCAATGGTCCAAGATGGTATGGATGATGTCTAAGGTTTTTATTTAAGAGGATTTTATAAGTTTTATATTTCTTTACAATTCCTAAGATGCTCAACTTCTCAAACTTCTTCAAACTATCCAAAGGCCTAATACCCCTATCAACTTGTAGCCCTACGGTGATGGTAATTAGCACTTCACTCTACAAACTTCCAAAGGAATGACCAAATAAATTGGTTTTTTGGATACCCTTTTTCTAGCACATTGTCATATCAAAAGGAAAGATAAGGCTTTTTTTTAGCATGTGCTACTGCTCACCCCCTGTGACTCCCAAAATGCATAAAAATGAGTGATTTAACAAAGGAACTACATGAAATACTTACTCTCAAGCCCCCAACTCTTGGAAAATATCTTATTATGCTTCCAAATGTACAAATACCAAAGGGATTAGATCCAAACCTCCTGCAACATCAAAAGCCCCAAATTTGACACTCCAAACCCTTATTTCTAGGGCATCCTAAATGTCACACTTCCAAACACTTATAAGCATAAAATGAAATTGATTCACCAATTAATGGAAAAACTAGGACAATCCAAATCATTAAATGTACCCCTTACTTGACTAGACTGTTCACTGCAATACTTATGCCACCAATTTCAACACATTTCCCTCATTTTCTAACTGTGATCACCTTCTCTTTCCAACTTTCTGCATATGCATGATTAAAGGACTATGATACAATGTTAGGTAAGTCACATTCCATGGATTATATGCCTTTGAGTCCATGGAATGGCTAGTGTTCATAAAGAAAACTCAAACTGTTATAGAAAATATACAGGAACGGTGCTTATTACATTGTAAATGGAGGGACAGTCATATCGAATGACTTTCAAAACATTCAAAAGTGTTTAAAATTACCTCCTGAAATCTTTTAGATACTTTTCAGACTTGTTCCAATCAAAACTCAAACAAAATACTACATACAAATCTCCAAAATGAAGGAATCATAGTTTTATTGGAGTTCTCCAACCGCTCTCCATACAATCACCACTGAATGTCCATGCATAACAATTATAGACCCTCTACAACCAAATTTAACCAACTTTGGTCATTGGTTTGATTAGTTAAATATTAAAACATAAAAGCACTACTTTCCCTCCTAAAACCCTTACTAGTCGTTTGATTTCAAATATTTGAATATTTAAACTTATTAAAATAATTTTCTTGAATGCCAAAATTCATCCTAATGACCCCTGATGCCTTAGATTTATTCAATGACCTATTCTAAACTCCTAGAATCCCAATTTTATCCTTGGACACTATTGGTCCACTTACATGCATATTTGGGCCTTTAGGCCATTAACACAATCTTTACATTGAAATGTCATTTCATGACATTAAAAACCATTATAGGTTCCAATATCTTATAATTGATATGTTGGCCACTCATAGAATCTTTATCCATCTTCTTTGTTATCTGATTCTCACTAAATTTCTTCAAAGTCTTCATGGTTGTATTGAATGTCCTTGGTGCCCCTGCACCATACTCCCCTCCTCCAATGAAACTCTTGTCCCAAGAGTTGATCTTCTTTAGCAAAGTACTTGTCTTGGATGACCTCTGGTATGTAGGGGTTAAATAATCCCCCAAAGTTACCTCCTTCATAAAAGACCCTGCACTCAAACATAAAACATTAGACAAAAACATGTGTGAATCTGACTGTCCTTTTTTATGACAGTGCTACTTTGGAGATGCCTGCACTTGAGACTCCTTGTGTGAGTCATGTTGACCCTGTCTACTACCAATCTCATCCTCATTCCTTGGTTTACCAATGGGACCTTCATTGTTCCAATCTTCATAAAATGTTGTTTAATCAATCCTTTTTTCTTTGGATTGTCCTGCCCTTCAATCTGTAACTCTTCCTTCCTATGCCAACCAGTATCACAAGGTAAATTGCCCTGTTCATGTACTGAAATGTCATTACCAAAACACAAATACATTCTTCATGTCATCCTTGAGAAGTGGACTAAGTTTGTAAGTTACCCATCCTTTATGCACTAAATAGGTATTTGTAAAACCATCATGCATAACCCTCCTAGCATATTGCCAAGGTCTACCCAAGATGACATGCCCACAACTCATAGCCAAAACATCACATAAAATACTATCAAAATATTGACCAATTGAAAAGTTTATGATAACTTGATCCACCAAAAGTATGTTGTTATCCTTACTCACCCAAGTTGCATAGTAGGGATTGGGATGTGGAAAAGTTTGTAATTGCAACTTAGTGATAACTTCCTTTGAAACTAGGTTATGTGAAGCACTCGAATTAATAAGCAAACTGCAAATCTTATCTTGAATCAAACATTTGGTTTTGAAGATACTTATTTCTTGCACTGGTTTCCCTCTTCTTACCAACAAATATTCACCTTCTTCTGGTGATGCCAAGATAGGCTCACGCTTCTCTTCCTTGCTTGCCTCTTCTTCTACCAAGTTTACCCTCCTGTCTCTACCCTTGTCTTCATTCCATCTAGGACATCTAAAGGATTAATGACCCACTTTATTGAAATTAAACAATCTACATGTGAACACTCCATTACCTCTTCCTCCACTTCTTCCACCTCTATACCCTCCTCTTGTATCAGAGGTGAATGTCTTTTCCTTCTCTTTCTCAATGTTGCTTTGAAAATGAGAATGTGTCCTTCCACCTCTTCCCTTTGTAGAAGATCCTCCTCTTGTGCCTCCTTGCCTCTCCTGCCTTATATTTATCTTCTCCTCAGCTTTAATGGCCAATTTATAACACTTCTCAACTGATCTAGGGGTAGCAAGACTAAGTTCATCTTGGATATTGAACCTAAGTGCCCCCATGTACCTTGTAATCTTCTCTTCAACATCTTCTTCATGACTCACCCTTATGTCCAACTTGTGAAATTCTTTAGTGTACTTCTGTACATCCATGTCTTTTTTCTTAAGACCCTACAATTTCTTGTATAGCTACACCCTATAATCATTGGGAAAAAATATTTCCTTCATCTTATCCATCATAGTATACCAAGATGAAATCTTGGGCTTCCCATTCTTCGACCATCTCTCTACCTGAACACAATCCCACCATAGTAGAGTGTGTCCCTTCAACCTAGACTTTGTAATCTTCACCTTTTGTCCCTCTTCAATATCTTCACATTCAAAGAAGTTCTCCATGGCACTGAACCGATCTATTATTTCTTCATCATTCATCTTCCCTCCATACATAGGCAAATCTTCTCTTGCCCTTGTATCTCCACTCTTAATGACTTTAGCAAACCTAGCCATCCTTAGATCTTCAGGATCTAATTGTTCTTCCTCTTGGGGTAGCTCTTCTTCTTCCTCATCTCCTACTTCATTATCTTGTCTGATACTCTTTTCTCTTCTCTCCAATGCCAATATCCTATCTATCATGACTCTCATCTCCTTATCCTTCTCAGCTTTCTCCTTCTTTTCTTATTTAAGGGTTGCCTTCAAATTCTTGTTATCTACCACTTTCTCTTTCACTATCCTTGACAAATCCATATTTTTCATCCTTGTGGGGAAATCTTCTTCTCCTTCAAACATGGTTCCTGATCTCCTCAACACAATGAATCAACTCAGGGCTTCACCTTAAAGGACACTTCAACTCTAAGGGCTTAACTGAGGATCCAAGATACCAAAGTTCACAAGACCAATCTCACCACGTTTCCACAAGACCTTTCCTAGGCTATGATACCACTTGATGTAGAGGAAAGGGTGTTGGATTAATTCAACAAGGCAAGGTTAAAAAAAATGATTTTTATGGGCACTAACCCCAAATCCTCAAATGCTTCAAGGGAACTCAAACTTGCCTAGACTCCTCCCAATGGTCCAAGATGGTATGGATGATGTCTAAGGTTTTTATTTAAGAGAATTTGATAGGTTTTATAGTTCTTTGAAACTCCCAAGATGCCCAACTTCCCAAACTTATTCAAATTATCCAGAAGCCTAATAGCCCCATCTTGTAGCCTTGCAACAATGGTAATTAGCATGTAATTCTAAAAATTTCCAAAGGAATGACCAAATAAAGTGGTGTTTTGGATACCCTTTTTCTAGTGTATTATCATATCAAAAGGAAATATAAGGTTGTTTTGGAGCATGTGCTACTGCTCACCCCCTGTGACTCCCAAAATGCATAAAAATGAGTGATTTAAAAAAGGAACTACATGAAATATTTACTCTCAAGCACCCAACTCCTGTATAGTATCTTATTATGCTTCCAAATGCACAAATACCAAAGGGATTAGATTTAAACCTCCTGCAACATCAAAAGCCCCAAATTTGACACTCCAAACCCTTATTTCTAGGGCTTCCTAAATGTCATGCTTCCAAACACTTCTAAGCATAAAAAGCACTTGATTCACCAATAAATGGACAAACTAAGACAATCCAAATCATGAAATGTACCCCTTACTTGACTAGATTGTTCACTGCAATACTTATGCCACCAATTTCAACACAATTCCCTCATTTTCTCACTGTGATCACCTTCTCTTTCCAAATTTATGCATATGCATGATTAAAGGACTATGATAAAATGTTAGTAAGTCACATTGCATGGATTCTAGGCCTCTGAGTCCATGGAATGGTTAGTGTTCATAAAGAAAACTCAAGCTGTTATAGAAAATGTACAGGAACAGTGCTTATCACACTGTAAATGGAGGGAAAGTCATATCAAATGAATTTCAAAACATTCAAAAGTGTTTAATATTACCTCCTAAGATCTTTTAGATATTTTTCAGACTTGTTCCAATCAAAACTCAAACAAAACACTACATACAAATCTCCAAAATGAAGGAATCATAGTTTTATTGGAGTTCTCCAACCTATGTCTGTACAATCACTACTGAATGTCCACGCATAACAATTCTACAAACAATTATAGACCCTCTACAACCAACTTTAACCAACTTTGGTCATTGGTTTGATTAGTTAAAGATTAAAACATAAAAGAACTACTTTCCCTCCTAAAACCCTTATTAGCCATTTGATTTCAAATATTTGAATATTTAAACAAGTTATTAAAATGATTTTTTTGAATTCCAAACTTCATCCTAATGACCCCTAATGCCTTAGATTTATTCAATGACCTATTCTAAACTCCTAGAATCCCAATTTTATCCTTGGACACTATTGGTCCACTTACAAGCATATTTGGGCCTTTAGGCCATTAACACAATCTTTACATTGAAATGTCATTTCATGACATTAAAAACCATTATAGGTTCCAATATCTTATAATTGATATGTTGGCCACTCATATAATCTTTATCCATCTTCTTTGTTATCTGATTCTCACTAAATGTTTTCAAAGTCTTCATGGTTGTATTGAATGTCTTTGGTGCCCTTGTGCCGCTTTGTTACTTGGTAGCTTCTCTGTTCATCACCTTCACAGTTATCTCTAACTGATCATTGCCCACTCTATATTTTTCTTACACTATGATCTTCATACTTTTATCCTTTTATAATCAATCTAGAAGTGGTGGAAATGTTCTAGATTCTTCTCCTTAAATGGTGCTACCAATGGTTACTTCTCCAATGCATATATTACAGTTAATTTTCATTGGCAGATCTTACCTTGTAATCATGTACAATCATCATGTTTAAATCTCCAATGCTTTACCAAACAATCTCCTTGAGATCTGTAAAATAGTTTATGGTTGGTGTCCAGATTCAGTGGATCTATTATGTCAGCTCGTGTTACTCGGTAACACATTTTATTTTGCTCGGCAACATGTATACTCTCAACTCATTAACTGTTGTAACTTAGTAACTATTTGGTGCTTGCCTTGCATTGCTCGATGCATGTGTCCCTTATTCCCTTTACCAAAATTGTCTTTTCCTTTACCGACTAACTTATTTTCTTTATAGAATGACTTTGACAATCAATATGACTTAAACAAAATTAATGAAAACAAAATAACTCTTTTAGGAGTATCAAACTATAGTACTTCAATCACTCTAGATCCTCTCTATTCTCCTATATCTTATATTTTCCATGTCAAAATATTCTAAATCAAGATGATGTTATGCACTTTATTCATGATCTATCTCCTAACATAACGTTAAGAACAAATGAATATGAGCCTACTTATTCTTGACCTTTTAAAGTGGATGGGAATAATGATGATATGATGATGAATCTCCCTATAGAGATCAATCCTTCTACTACCCATCCCTACACAACAAATTTCTATAAACAACAAGATGCAAGACTTCCACCCTCCAAACTAAAGACATATTACGAGGTAGGTTATGATATTATCTCAAAACAAGGATATAATGGAGAAGGTCTTGGAAAATTGGAAAAAAGGAATAAAAGTCCCTGTAGAACCATTTCCCACACAATGTACTATAGAGGGGTTAGTATTTACACCTCAAGAAAATATTGTATATAAAGTTCTTTAAGCTAATTAAATCACCTATTTCTCACCTCTAGAAAAAGAAGGAAAAAATCTAACACAAGTCACACTCCTACTTTGAATTCCAACACTCCACCTTCTCTACAAGCCCTTTTACTACAAGAAACATTCTATCACCTCTTGAAGATCATTTGGCCTTAGCTAATAGAATCCTTTAGAAGCTTAAATATGATAAAAATATTATATTTCCTTTTCTTTTTTTTCCATTTTCCAAAGAATTAAAAAACCAAATAATGATAAAGCGTATTTTCTTTTTCATCATATAAATGCTCATTCTCTTCCTTATTGCATTGTATTTAGACAATTTGTTCAATATTTGGCTAATTGACATCTTATTCATATTACAATAGATCTTATACTTTCCTAGATTTCAAAATTTTGCACGTTAGCACTCCCTATTATGTTGCTGGAACATTATGCAGCCTTAGTAGCTTACCTTATTGGGGGCTCTTTTTTTTGCATGATGTTATGTTTCATATATAATCTTACTTTGTGAGCAATATAATAACACCTTATCCTTGTCTTCTTGGATAGTTGTTGTAATTATTTCACCATATAAAGTCAAAGAGTTCATGGTAATAAAACCCCATGTGATATATTTTATTTCTACATTCAAAAAATTTCTTGAGTATTTCATGAGTGTATATGGGATTTTGGAATAAAACCATTGAATTTTCTAATCATTTCATAGTCAATATATTTTTTCATTGGATAAAGTTACAAAGTTCATGGTAATGAAATCCTGGATGGTATACATACAAAAAATTGAAATGGACAAGATTGTTGGAGAAAGCTAGATTAATTAATATCATTGTCTATAAAATGTAAGGAAAATGATAACTTGACACTACCTAAAACCTGTAGATCATGGATGATGAGAAATAATGAAAGTGGTAAAAGATGTGTGAAGCATTCTCTTAGCCAAGAAAACTCATGAATCAAATGGGGGTTGTAGAATAAAACAATAAAATTTTATAATAATTTAACAGATCTTGAAATTGTTGTGCCATATAAAGTGAAAAAAATCATGGGAATGAAACCCTTGATGATTTATGAAAAATAATGTGAAAAAGGTAGTAGTAAATAGAAAACCAAATAAATGATTGATATTATTTCTGAAATGTAAGGTTAAATGACCTCTCAATGCTACTTGAAATTGGAGGGCACCACACAATGGAGAAGTAGCACAGAAAAGATGTCAATATAGGGTAGAATATGAAGATAGGACAATTAGTGTGATAAATAATCTGCATCGTAGATGCCAAGCTAAACTCAATACATGTGAAATTAACTTTTAATTAATGCCAAAATCAATATGTACACAACTATACACATAATCTCACCCATTATCATAAACATATGTCCAACATAAATAATTAAAATTATTTATAAGGTGAGTAGTTCCATAGATATGTATAGGTATAATTAAGAGTTTAGGTAGATTGTAGTAGGATATATTTAAAATTTTCCTAGTGGTTCAGACGAAAGGCTAATGGGGCAAATAACAAACATGTATGTGATTACAATTTGAAACGACCACTTTTTGACCCTTATGTGTATAATGAATCCCACAATATTCGTCTTTACTACCCAGAAGCCATAACAATATCTATAAGCAGATAAGTGCATATGAAGACAAAATAAAATTATCAAAATTTGTTGTATCCTTTAGGAGCTTAGGGTGCATAAAGCAGCTATAAGGCTATTGGTGCCCTTCCTCTAACATAAAATTCCATAAAAGATGGAGTGAATATGTTCTAGGCAAAAAAGTAAAGGAGACTAACTAATAAATAGGAAAAAAATGAATTTTAGAAAGACAAAAGTTAATCTTGTAAACATATAAATAATTTTCCTTAGACAAAAAAATAAATTTAAAAAGATAATATCTATTTTTCAATAGGTATATAAATAAGTGTAATAAACATGTGAGTACAATAAATGTATGTACATAAACACATACAAATAATAAATACTAAAAAATAAATTCAATTTAACACAAAATTTTACCATTTATAATTTTATTATATATATATCAAAACATTTTGTTAATATAAATATACACAACATTTTAAACCTCATTTTAGTTCGTCCACTATTTGTAAGGATAGAAAATTAAATTTCAACCAAAAGAAGAAAGAAAGAGGAAGGAAAGCACAAATGTCCCCACCTCTAGAAGAGAATGCCAGCTAGAAGAGCGTTGAATTGTGATTATAAAATTTGAAAAAAACTAATGCAAGAAATTGAGATGCTTACACTAAGCAAGTTGGAAGAAAACTTCAATATTATACAAGTTAAAAAGGTATATTTAAAGGGCATAGTCAAAGTTAGTATCTGCCTCATTATAACTAAACATTTTTTCGCGATAGAAAAATTTAAAATCAGTAATTAACAAATGCCTAGAAAAAAAATATCCTTAATAATATATTAAGAGTGTCAAAGATATTTTACATTGTATAATTGAACATATATTTAAATTAATCTTCAGTTTAAAATAACACTACTAACATGGTATCGTACTACAGTAGAGCTGCTATTTTCTAAGTAATCGTACTTTTATAGGTGTTTTTTTAATTTTATTAAAAAAAAAAATTAAAATAATATTATTATTCGATTTTATTTGAGATAGTTCATGTGAACTGGTATTTATGAAATACCAGTTAAAGAGTTTGACTCAAAAACTACAAAGTTAAATTCTGATACTAATATCACACAATACTTGATTTTTTTATTTTTATTTTTATTTTTATAATTAATTTTTTTTGTTAAAATGAAAACAGTGGAATTATAAAAATGTGGATATTAGATTGATCATGATCAATGATTTTGAATAAAAGACTACATAGTTAAATTCTGATAGCAATATCACACATATCTAAGAATTTATTTTATCATTTGTATTGTATAACTACAATTATTTTAATAAAAACAGTGGGATACAGAGGTGTGGATATCAGATTATAACACAAGTGATGTCATCTTTAGATGAAACAGCTGTAGGAAAGTTCTCATTGTGAATGCAGCTAAGCTCCAGATAGGCGGCTAAGCTCCAGACAGAGTGCACTAAAGACAAAAAAAGGGTCAAACTTTTTTTTTTCAGATTTGCTAAAACACTGGTTTTTTTGTGGTTTTTGACCACAAAATGTGTAGATAATGAAAAACAGATGCTGAAAATTTTGTGAATGATTTTAAAAATTTAGTCAACCATACATTCTGTGTGGTGCTTAAGGCGTCTATCCAAATGTGCTTCTAAATTTTTTAACTTTGTGATAAATGATTTTTTAATCAATAGCCCTTTGACAAAAAGAATTAAATAATTTTATATTGAATTGTATAAAAGATTTAAATATGTAACATTTTTCCTTTAAAAGTAAAACAAATTAAGAACCATAGAATAAATTCATAGAACTGGAAATATCTGTCTAGGATCCCATACTGAATTCATTATCATCAATCTGTAACTTTCTAAAAATAACAAAATTTGGATGGCCCAGAGTCCCTGCTGAATTCATTATCATCAATGTACTGATTGTACATAATTGAACAATAGTGCACATGATGTCTTTGTTTGTATGTAGCCTTTCTTTTAACCAAGATAAATAGTACAAAGCTCAAAAATATTCCCTCACTAGAACACACTCAAAATGCTCTGGTATTACTATGAAATTGTCTCTACAGCTATGAAAACTCCTCAATTTCATTTTGAGTGCTTGGAAAGACTCTCCCATCTCTGCTTCTACCACTCAACATCCTCTTAAATGAATGAAGCCTACAAAATCTTGACCCACTTGGAGAATCAATTTCCTCTGGTGGAAGGCCATTTATGTCTGTGGACAAATCAATGTCTATTTCAGCCAAAGAACTACTACTGGATGGACAGCTATTCTGCCCTAGTTGTTCCACTGCAAAATTCATGTCAATAACCACATTTTCTGCACCATTTGATATATCAATGGTGTCTTGTTCTTTTACACTGTCTATTCTAGCTTCTACCTTGGTTCTACAAAGAGGACAATTAGAATGAGAATGAAACCACATATCAATACACTCTGTATGAAAACTGTGCTTACAGTCAGGCAAAACCCTAACCTTTTCCCCTTCTTCAAAATCCTGCAAACACACTGAACAATCTGTTCCTCCTGTTTTGAATCTCTCTGATGTGTAGACAAACATGGGCAGGGCCTCAATAATTTTGACATCAAGGCCCGGCCTTAAATGTCGATCTTCTCTGGTAGAAGAAAGCCTTTGACCCCATGAACGATTAGACCTTGGAAGAGGAAGTTCCAAGTATGCCCTTTTACGCAAAATTGCATATATACAAAGTATGACGAGGAATACAGACATGCAAAACAAAAATACTAATGCTAGCAGCACTGTAACCCTATCTGGAACGCCCACTTCTTCATTATCTCTGTTCATGGCTGCAATTGCAAGCTCACAGGATTGAAATATGCTTCTGCTAGTTCTGATAATGGATTAGATACAGAATTTAATATAATCTATATAGGAGGAATTGTTTGACTTGGCAAGTTTGGTGAACATAGCGTTGAACAAAAGTGTCGAATAGAAAGGCAGTCAAAGAATAGAAACAAAAACGGGCGTTCTTGAGAGACCAAAGACGTTTTCTAAGGGTAAAAAACTCCAGAGTTGAGTGTCACATTTGGAATGTTATTATTGTGGCTAATTTCCTTCCCTGAAAGAGAAAGACAGAAATCTGTCAAAACCGCGTCATGACAAGATGGGAGATGATTATAATACATACGTATTAGTTGAGGTAATTGAATTGTTTTTGCGTTTTGAGATGGTAGACTTAGTCAACAACGCTTTCGATTCCAAACCCTAACTAAAACATGGGTTAATTATTTTTTTTCTTGAGATCTCGAGGAAGATTCTGACTAATTACTGTGAAAGGAGACGATAAAGAAAGTGAAATTAAGAGGGATTAGTGTCCAATCAACCACATGTTCGGCGTGTATAAAGTTGAAAAGTCTTTTCCAACCTTTCAATTTTAAGACACACGTACCAAATGCACGACATCATTGAAAAGACTAAATGATGTTTATTATGTTTTGGTTTATTCCATTATATTTATTTTAATGTTCAATATTTACATTAGTAATTGAATTTACGAATTTGATAAGAAAGTAAAGTTTTTATTAGACTTGTGGGGGATGGATCAATTATATTTTCTAATTAGTTGATAGGCTTCTTCTATGAGCTTGCTTTGCCAAACGTTTTTATTTTTATTGTTCTTTTCAATGTGATGCAATTAAGTGTTGAAGTCTATATTCGATTCTACAAAATAAGATGGCAATAATTTGTACCCTTGAAAAATGATTTGGTCCCAATTGTCTATAAGAGGTCCTATGATGGCTTACAAAAAGCTTGTGGAGCTTTCTACATCTAGGGGTATACTCGATGATGTTAGTGTCATGATTGTTGATGTGATAAATTTCTACAAAAGAAAGAGTTAAAAACTTAATGTAGATAAGATTTCATGCTACGTAGGAAAATCCAAGTGGCCTTCAACACCATTTTGGACACCAATTATTAAGTTGGGAAAACTGTAAGATTTGTGAAAAAAATGAAGAATAAAAACAACCCTCTTTCTCATCTCCATAAAGACCAGGGCACATAAGTTTTTATATGGGAACTAGAGGTATGTTAAGGACAATACTAAAACTAGGAAGCCTTAACAAGAATCTATGTCAATTGATTTACTCAACGTAGAAACTATAGCTAGTCTTAGTTAGATTCCTTGAATTTTATACAAAGGGATATAAAGGTAAAAAATTTAAATATTTTTTTTTAACAATTTTGGTGTCTTACATTTTTTTGAATATATAAATGTAGTTTTTGCAACAAGGCATTGATACTTGTTTTCCTTGTCTAAACTTCACGTTCTTTTTGTTGGCTATGTATTACACTTTACAGAGGCCATGTTCATTGAATTTCTAATTACAATAGGTTTTTAGTTGGATGTTTCATAAGTTTTCAAAAATCAAAATGTTTTAATGTTACTTTGAGTAACATATTTCATCTTATTTATGAACTTAAAACTAGTATTTGATTTTTTAGTACATTGCAGAGTTCTTGTTTGGAGTTCTAACTTCTTCTATTTGTACTTGTGATTGTTTATACTATCTCATTTATTTCAGGTGGGTATTTCTTAGGTTAGAAGACTCAAATTTCTTTCCTCAACTGACACATTTCAATATTATTAGTTTTGCATTTCCTTGTCAATAATCAGGTACTATAAATAAGACTTTATAATCATATTTGATAGGAAGACATATCTAGGGAGGTTTTGAAAAGAAAATTTATATTAATTTTGGTTATCTTAAGATTTTATTTTGTTAGCACTGTGTGACAGAGGTCACATTTCAAATTTTTCTATTCTTTTCCATGGGTTGTATCAGCTAAGTGCTAATTATTAAAAAAAAACTAGATTATTTTTTATATCACGATCCTTTACCGAAATGAAAACATAAAATTGAAAATTTGTTTATATACTAAAATATATAAAGATTAGAGATAATATTTTATAGAGGTACAATCAAGCAGACCATGAAGAACAATAATTAAAACATACACTCATTGAACTGTAACGTATTATGTATTGATAGTCATAAATTGTCCTTCAAAAAGGGGAAAATATTGTTGAATAGAGCATTCAAACAAGTGCAAAACATTCAAAGTCAAATTACATGATTGTCATATGCTAGAAGACCAGTGGTGTAACAATGTCCACTATTTTTTGATACATTGTTGCATGTCTAAAATTTTGAGATTGATATTCTTCCAATGAGAGTCTTATTTATTTTCTTCCACATATTTTTCATACTAGGAGCATATTATATTTTTACTTTAATTTATTATAGTATTTGATAAATTTGCATCATTTAATACTTTGTTCCATTCTCATTGATTTTTTAGTGCATTATATAGTTCTCGTTGTAAGCTCTAACGTCTCCTATTTCTACTTGCAAACATTTATAACTATCCTATTTCTTTGAAGTGGGTCTTCATTAGTTTAGAAGACTCAAAATTATGTCCTCACCTAACACATTTCAATATTATTGTTTTTGTATTTCCTCATCAATAATCAAGTATTGTTAATAATGCAATAAATTTTTGTCTTTAGCTTTAACATTTACTTTAATTTTTTAAGTCATGGAAAATTCTCAACAAGCAATTCAGATAATTAATATTTCAAGTAGTAGTTTAGAAATTAGTGTTCCAATACCATCAACTAGCTTGAATCTATTTGTGAATTGGAACGAGGCTGAAGAAATAAAAAACCAAAATATTACTTGATTTATATTTCTCTTAGTTGTAATCAAATGGTTGACCAATTAAAAGTAGCCAGTGTGTGTACATGTGAAGTCAAAGTGTTTGAAACCACAACAATAGAAGGAACTGTAAATGATCTTCATGCAGTCTACATGAACTTATCTAGATTTTGTACTTTCCTAAGGGAAATGTATTTGTGATGAATATTATGGAGAATACAATGCTCCTAATATTCATTATGCATTTCAATCCTATCTAAATCATACATAGTGCATGGTATATTGCTATAGTTTCCCTTGTAGTTTGCAAATAACTAAACTAATACTACTCCTTTTACAAAATAAGAGTTTTTGAAGTTTTTGGGCTCTTAAATTTAGTTAATCTTTCACTCTGTTGCCTCACTTTTCACCCCATACCTATGTTGTTAAAAGTGAAAGATCTTGAAGTCATAGTCATGTCTGGTCTGGTTAGTGTCTAGGTCTAAGTCCTTCATAGGTAGGCTATCCTTGTCGGGTTTCCTTTTCTCTTGCCCTCTCATTTATAAGCCGGGTCGGTTGGTTCAAAGTGTTGTCATGTTGGGTAAGTGATAGTTCCTAACCCGGCAAGGATGTCATGTTTTCATTAATGATCTTCTCAGATGAAGGATGATTGTGAAGCTGTGATCTCTAGGCATATATTGGGGATATGATGAAAGTCTTCTCATATGACTGATGTAATAACAAGTCTGGCATTTGAAATTTAAGAGATTCACTCCATGGGGCAGTGTATACAATCCAGTTGATAAGACTTCTCTTGTCTTAATGTGTACACTGGTTATAAAAGTAGAGCTTGCAAGTGGAAGGCTTTGATTATAATAAAATTCTACAAATTTAGAAGATCTCAAGGAACATGAGTAATCTGATATGGTTCCGAAGTGTGATCAGAAGACACATTAGATACAATGATGGTGCATTCAAAAAGATTGCAGTTCAAAGTCAAAACAATGAAGATAATGCAAGGCAGAAAATGGCACAGTGACTACTCCATGCGGATTTCACACCCTCTGCATACATTTTCCGCCAAGAACATCCCTCTGCCAACAGTGTGGTCCACGTGTGCCAAAGACAAAGTGGTCACATGATCACATGAATTTAAAACATACTATGCGATCATGCGACAAGGCGAAATGGAAGCTCAGGCAAGTGGGAGTGTGTTTTGTTGGGACCCACGAAGGCCAATAACGCAAGTGTGACAATGAAGCCTATTGGGACCCACATACGCTAACAGTGTAGATGCGATCATGCTTGTAGAGTTGACCAATCATGGAACGGTCGCATGATTGCATAAATAAAATTATAGCCTTGCGATCATGTGACAAGATAGTGGAAGCCCTGCGGTCTCCAGATCTACGGTCCCTGCAAGATCGCATGACTGAGAAACTAGTCTTGCGATCATGCGAGATGCGGCCACGTGGACTCCTCAGTAGATGCGGGCCCGGTTCATGTTTTCACTTTGGTCAGAATCGACGGTAGCCATTTTTTCGCTAAGCCGTGGGAGATTCTTTGCGATCACGCGAGATTATGACATGTGTAAAGGTGTTCCATGTCTGCTGGTTATCATATGATGCAAGCACGAAGATAGATCCTTCATCGATGACTTCCGCTTTACTGAGATGTTGCAGGAGATGCTTAGCGGGTAAAGTGGGATCCTTCCACATGTCCAGGTGGGACCGAAGATGCTTGTAGAAGTTGACCAATCATGGAGCGGTCGCATGATCACATGGATTAAAGTATTGCTATGCGATCATGTGAAAAGGTAAATAGTTAATGCCGGATGGATGGAAATTTGGCACATAACCGCATTTAAAATTTTTGTGATGCTTAATGTTGGAGGACATGGATGCCAGCTGGGCACTTTTCTAATCTTCTTTGTCCTTTTCCACACTTCCTCTGCACCTACCCACTTTGCTTGTGCCTTGTCGCATGATCGCAAGGTAGTTTTCTTGGTCTTGCGATCATGCGACCAGTGTAAGTTATAATCGCTCTCGCACTTAAATTTGACGTGCGGAAAACAGGCAAAGCACTACAGGTCTAAAGGATAATCAGTGCTATTCTGTAATATGTTTTATGAGGATCAACTTAATATAAAGGACAAATCAGGAAGGATTCAGAATAGAGAAATAATTAAATACGGTGGAAGTGTTATGTCAGACCTCTCAACAGGGATCATGGGCACACCATTTTTCAAGGTGATGAAGTTTTCATTGATCAAGATGATGTATTGGAAGAGATTAATATTAGTGAGGGAAGGTGAAGGGACAGAGTCAAATTGTTTCCTCTTCATTGTATTTTTGAAGTTGCTTGTTCCCAATCTTTTTGTATTCATGAAAATTGAAAGGTCATCAGTCCCTACGAGCATGATACATTGTAAACTCTATAAATTCTTTGAAAGAAGTTAATAAAAGGTTGGCAAAATTGTTGATGTATCAGACTTGATATTGCGGAGCCAGTAAAGAGTGTTTTATATCAATAATTTTCTGTTCCATTAGTTAGTTAGCAGTGGTTTCTATGTTTCTTTCTTTTAAATCTGAATTGCAAGAAGAAAGGAAGGATGTTTCATTCTTTTTGTTATGAGGATATGAATTAACCAGAGTAGGATGTGCTTTGGGAGATTCAGGGGAAGACTCATTGGAAGTTCTTAATCATTGCGGTTGCATTGTTGTAGATTGGTTATACACTGAGTGTATGGATTCATAGTATGTGTGAGTTCTACAACTTGGTTCATAGATTAGAAAGATCTCCTTGCTTGGATTAAGTTTTGTTTAGGCTTAATTTGGTTTGCCTCTTTTGCTCTCGGGTTAAGAGCATACCCTGTGTTAGTTTTAGGACCAAAACATAATTCATTGCATATCATTCCATAAGGGAGCTGTACCTTCCAATTGAGAGAAAAGCCAGCAATCATAAAGCGGCTTTTCAACTATTGTATTCAGATATTGTTCATAGTTTGGGCATTAAGAGTTATTATCATAAGAAATAAGAAAGGACAAATATGTTTACTAACACACTCCTTGTCTTATACTCCACCAAATGGTGATATAAGATAACTTTGTACAAAATTAATTCCACTTGCAATAAAAATTGTACGATCTATACTTGTAGTTCCCTTTGTAGTTTTCCAATGATTGAACTTATACTGCTCCTCTTATAAAAATAGAGTTTTTGAAATTTTTAGGCTCTTATATTTAGAAAAATCTTCCACTCCTTTCCCTTATGCTCCACCAAGTGATGATATAAGTTAAATTTGTACAAATTTAATTAGATCTTGCAATGCAAATTGTGGGATCTATACTTCTAACAATTTCACATTAATATTCTCGCTTCATCCCTACTTTTGTGTGTAGTAAAGATATGCATTACATTTGTTTCTGCACTATGGATTATTTAAATTATACACCCAATATCTATCCCATTTGATTTCCAACACATGTTTCAACCTAACTCGATGTAGATTTATTTTGATTTTCTATGTGGGTTGGCATGATATTACTCAATAATTATGATGCTCTAGCTAATAATCTATTTTCCTTCTCATGGGTATCCAAAATGTTTTCCCTTGCTTTGGCCTGATCTACTAAAGAAAGTCCCATCAATTGAACCAGACCGAGAGTGTCTAACTCAATTGGACCTTGTGTGATTTGCATGTCCTTCATTTCAATTTTATATTCTTCTAATAATTTAGCCAATTCCTATGTAGTGTCTCTTGCCTCCATTTTAGGATCAATTTTCTCCTTAACTCCTTCAAGAGTCTAATTTGAATTTGTTTCTCTTTCTTCTTTGATCTCTTCATCCAGTATTTGATCACCATCTACTATCCTCGCTACCTCTACTTTACCTTTGTCTACATCTACATCTGTTTCCTTTGACCTGGCATCTGTTTGATCTTCTGAAGTATCTTTTGCTTCCTCTTCTTTGTCCTTCTCATCAAGAATATACTCTCCTTTTGTCATATTCATTTTGATGTTTGGAACTCCTATTATATCTTCCTCATCATCATTCATAGCTAAAATTTTAATTGGTACACCATAGATAAAGATGTATAGTTTTTCATTAGTCATTTCAAATGAGGTTTCGATAGTATCAAGTGGCTCATCGTCATCAACATGTATCTCCTTCCTATCATCCTTTTCTACTACCTCATATTGATTATTCAAAAAAAAAATTCAGTACTTTCTTAGTTTCTTTAGTGAATTCATCTATTTTACCAATCATGAGCTTGTTTTATCCTTGACTTCCCATTTAACTTCTTCTTTGCTTCTTCAAGAATGTTGTCTATCTTTTCCTTAGCAATAACATGATAGAGATTGACCAATATCTACTATCTGATATTCTTGTCCCCATCTTGTGGTATCAACCTTCTTGCTTCAAGAATATCAAATGGATCATTAGAGATGTCCTCTTTGATCTCAACTAAAGATATATTATACTTGTTCAATATGTTAATCACTCCATCCTTTAACAATCTATTTTCTTGTTCATCATACCTACTGTAATACCTCTTTGATTGAACTAGTATACCATGAATGGTCATATTCTTCAAAACATTATTTACTGTGACATGTAGCATACTAGTATCAATATTTGGCTTCTTAGTTGTAAGATCATCTTCAAGTGTTGGGCCACTCACCACTCTAGTTTCCTTGGCTCCTTCTATCCTCAAATTCTTCATTGCATCATCTGAATCGATAGCTTCATCTTTTTCATCATCCTTGGTTCCTTCATATGTTCTTTTGCTTTTGGAATTAATCCTCTTTCTTGTGGATTTAGGAACAACCTTTGGTTTCATAGATTTAGGTTTAGTAGCCTTTTGTGTAGCTGACTTAGGAGTCTTTGATTTCTTTGCAACTTCTACCTTCTTCTCTAATGGACTAAATGATGATTTTACTAAACTTCTTGTATGTCTTTTCCCAGATGGTGATATAATCAGTATGTAAGGTGGAGGTGCATCATCATCAATATCAATAGGATTTTTTTCTTCAGCCTTATTCCTTTCTTTATCTTCATGTTTCCTCCTTTCTTGTACTATTTTATCTTTGGTAAATCTCATCCTTTCACCAATTATTTCCACTTCTCTTCTCACTCTTTGATCTCTTCTAGGTTTGTTAACTTCAAGATGAAGTTTTAGGCTTGTTTGCTGATAAGTAATGAACCTCTCCTCATTTGTGTCAATCAACTTATCCCACAAATATTTCACATGAGCTTCAACTACAATAGGATCTACTTCATATCCAATAGCCATGATCCAAGATATCCTTGGCTCAACTAACTCCATCAGACATTCATCAATTTATACCTTAAATAAAATTGTGTCCTCATATTTTTCAAAAAGATCCCTAGGAATTTTGCATCTCAGTTGCATCTCCTCTTGAAAAGGTTTGAAGTACCCCCAGAATGTACTTCTCCTAGATGAAATTTCAAGCATACAATAGTAATTACTAATCTATTTTACAATAGGAATATCCTTCCTCCAAGTGATGCTACCAAATCCAAGAAAGTAATTCATGAAATAGAAAAAGATATAGATAATTAGTAAACCAAACTTGAAAATTTGTTTCTTTTCCTTTATAATCTTTGTTAGATTCTCTAAGAGATTTATTATTATAGCTTCATAGATATCATATTAAGAACTATCCTTAACCATTTACTAAGCAATATGGATTATGGTGCTAGAAATAGAGATTTCCCTTCTTGAATGGTACACTGGGTAAAAGCACAAAGTTGTGTCACGTTTCAGGCTAACTTATCAGCACAGATGAATTTGATTATTTCTAACTAAAATTTGCCTATCAAATGTGACCAAAAATATGATTGTGATTTTCCAAAACTTATCATAATTCATCAAGAATGATTCTATTGAAGTATAGATTCAATTGTGCATTTAATTATATCGATTTCTTCCACCGATCCATCAAATTCAAGGGTAAGGGAAATATTTTTCATGAAAAATCCCCCTTAGGTCATTGACTTGATCAATTAGCTGATGAAATTTTCACACCAGAATCTGGTGTGATATTTCTATTAGCATCAATCTATTCTTTTCTGATCCACATCTTTCTCACTTCCTTCTTAAATTATCCCACATCAACCTTATACTTCCCTTTATCATTACGTACATTGTTTCTTTCTATCAAAGTGTAATATATAAAAATATATCTTTTTAGGGATATATTTTTATATGTATGATAGTGTGTGGTGTGTGTGGGGGATGTGATGTAAAATGTTGTGGACATACAAACTTACTAAAACATGAATACTTATCTTGAAAAGGAGAAGATTTGGAAAGTGTTGTTTTCTGGTGTCTGTGTTCGGTTTCAAGAAATTTTGCTACTCTATTTGGCTTGGAAACACAAAAATAGAGAAAACCCAAAAATCTTCTATCTTTCTAAGAAAGGTTACCCCAAAAGGTCATCCTTGACCTGCACAGCTCTGATAGAAATTATGTTTGCAGATCTTGGAAGTTCGCCAAAAAGGGTACTCAGATCTGCACTGATATTCGTTGTCCCACACCTGTACCTGCAAGAAAATGAGGGTTTTTGTTGTTTGGATGAGGGTTTTTCTTTGGTCAAGCCTCGGTTTGGAATCAACCTTTAAAATAGAATTGAAATAGAGAATGCTAGCAAGTAGTAGAAATAGATCTAGCAATGAAGCTATGATACTCAATAGCTATGCAATTGTATTTGAAATGTAAACAAATATGTTACTATGAAAGCTTGGACACAACATTAAAAAATATAAATCAAAATCTCCATGATTGTATGCTTGGAATCCACCTTGAAGAGAGAATGAATAGTTCTTGAAGATGAACAAAGGATCTTGAAGGAAGATCACACAACCATGATGGATAGATCTAGGGTTTGAATGATGAATCTTGAATGCTTGAACCAAATTCCTCCAAAGGCTTGAATGCTTGAATCCTTGATCTTCAATGGGGAACTTGAATTCTTGAATGGATGATTTCTTGAATGCTTTCTCACTTTATTTGCTTGAGAGAAAACTTGATGGATTGTGGATGCACTTGATTAAGAGATATCTAAAAAACTTGATGTGAATTGATGTCCAAAATGAGAGAGGAAGGCCTCCTTTTATACTAGTCTAGGGAAAAAACTTCTAGAGAGGATGACATAGGAGAATTAAATTCCAATTAAGCCTTAACCCCTAGAAATGGACCTAGATTAAATACAAATTAAGAGTTTACCATTTCAAAACTTGAAACAGCCGACCTAGAAGCAGGAAAATAAACTTTTGAGTTTACCCTGCATTCGGAAAAGTTTTCGATGAAAAGAGGGACCTAGGTCAAGGATGAGGTCAACTTTGACCTAGTTTAAGGTTGAGGTTGACCTTGACCCAGGGGTTTAAGACCCATGGAAAATGAGCCAGAAGAGGAAAACAATGCCCAGGGAGGCCCAAACAGAGCCCTAAACATGCAGAGAAGATGGGAAGGGAGCAAAAAATAGAGGACAACATGATGATGGCCCCAAAACACCTGCTAAGGAGGGATAAGCTTTCTTAACATGGAAGTGCTTCCATTTTAAGATGATACACAAAGATCTCATATTCACATTAGCATTAATGTATCTCCAATTTCTATGAATGTGATCAAAACTATTACATTTGAAATAAATCACATTTGAATTTCCATACCTTGGATTTTCTTGATTTTTTCTCAATCTACATTGCTTCACCATGTGACCAAAGTTTTTGTATTTGTAACATGTAATGTTCCCTTTGTTCACAAAATTATTCAATTTGACTCTATACTCACTTGATTTGTGTCCATGACTCTATAGTTTTAGAAAGTGAAACAATAACCAGAAAATGATGTGGCATTAGGTATGATTTTGCACTGATTTTCCCTATGACTGATTCTTTTATAGGTAAAACATCTCCCATTGAAGTTATATCTATTAGGTTGTCTCATAGGTGTCTTTTTAGGCTCCATAATCTGATTTTTTGATAAATTGTTTTGTTCTCCAGATCTAGAGCTTTCTCCCTTCTCAAATCAAAGTCCTTGAGTATTTCCTTTAGGTCTCTGACTCTCAAGATTCTCATCAAGCTTCTCTTAAATAGCTTTGAATTTGTCTTTGAATTCATTGGCTACAACAAGTTCACTCCTACGAACTTCATTAACCCTTTCAAGCTCTTGTTCATTATGTCTAGATTTATCATGATCAAGTTGCAATTGTCCAATCTCAAAATTCAGCTTGAGACATTCATTAGTCTTTTCCTTCAAATATTTCTCAATATATTCTTCATTATGTTTACTTTCTTCAAGCTCCTTTGTCATCTTCATTACCATAGGTTCCATTTCATGTTTTAGGACTTCTTTCTCTTGTGCATATTTTTTATTTCCTTCCTTCAAGGCTTGAGAATATTTAGTTCTTCCTTTCTTATTGATCTTATCAACATGATCTTTCCTTTTATCCCTAGATTTGTTCAATTGTTCCTTCAAATTATCAATGAAACTTTTAGCTTCCTTAATTTTTGCTTCCAATTCAAGGTTATGAGAAATTGACTTGTCCAAATCTTCAAGTGCAATAAAGAGCTATCTCTATAGAATTCAAGAAACTATTGAATCTAGGATCTTCCTTAAGTTGTTAGACTTCCCTTGAGACACAAAGCTCTGATACCAATTGTTAGGATTGAGGAACACTAAGCGAGGGGAGGGGGGTGAATTGGTGTTGTAAACTATTTGACCTTCTTAGTCTGTTTGTAGAACCATAACCCAAATATAATTAAAAGTAAACAAAAGAAGCATAAAAAAATGTCCAAAACATTATGGCACCATGATTTTCATGTGGAAACCTAGTGAAGGGAAAAGCCATGATGGGGATGGAACCGATAAATGATTACTTTATAAAAGTAATAACCCTATTAAATGTTTGATTACAAAAGACAATGCACATGCATTCAAGAACATTGCCTGTAGATCATTACTCAGATTACAACATATAAAGGCTTACTGACATACATAATGATTGGACTGTATAATCGAATAAAGTGAATTGAGAAATAACATCAACTATGTGTATATAGTTCCATGTAGGTACAGTAAATCATCAACCTAACCTCTGCATTTAGGTTCTTTTCATATACAACATGTCCACATATCCAACATGTACTTCACTCTCACAAATCAACTAAAAAATTTGATCTAATATACTCGATTGCAAAAAATATTTCAATTGGTCAGCCTCAATAACATAAATTGTAGCACGTAGAACATCTTCCAAATCAATAATTAAATCTTTATGCTAACCTTGACCAAATACATAGAAATCATCAAACAAGTTGGATCCATCAATTATAACTCTCAAAACAATTGGATTATTGATCTATTAGGATCACTAATCGATCCATCAAATGACTGTCACTGTTCTTCACAATTCACTGCATACCCGATACTCAAAATTCCATAACTTGAACAAATGATAAGTGATAACATAAACAAGTGCAATCACAGATGAAGGTATAATATACACTGTAGAATCTTCTTCTAGCTTTGCAACTCAAAATTAGTTCATACCAATCCATTTACCAAAACTTGTACACTGTGCCTATTTTTCTATTTTAACCAAATTTATAATTTGACCTTTAACAATCACAAAATATGTCAAGTGACCATAAGAATCATGTATAGCTACCATCAATGACAACATACAAACCATCCATAATAATGTTTCTTTCCAACATTCTATAGAAGAAAAGATGTCACATTATAAACAAATACAACTCAACCAAGGGAAAGTGGAACCTTAGAAAGGATAGGAGATTGCAACACTACCCTTTTCCCTAGGTGTGGTGACAAGGATAAGAAAGACTATTATGTTTCTCAAAAAGAATAATTCCATGTGAAATTGTACCACCATGAATAAAAATGATCCCCTAACTGATAGACTAGAAATATCACATAGTGTGGGGAAACATAATAGGAACTTAGATTCTATTTAAAATTATAAGGATTTAGATGTACCACTCATTGTTGTATATTATGAAAATGATATCATCATCAATAAGTTTCTAAATTTTATATTACAAAGCTTGACATTCATTATTAGAGTGGTCATGATATTGATGACACATACGAAAAGGGAGATTTCAAAGATCTTTTCTAAGTTTCATCTTTTATTTGGGTTAGGTAACCAATTTGGCATTAAGAAGGTTAGACAAGATGCTATCTTATTTAAAGTAAGACATAGAAGATATATATTTTGTAGACAATAGGGTAGGGGATGCAAACAAAGTAGGATGTTGGAAACCTAAACCTTCCATAGAAAAGTGTGATGTAGGTATCCCATTCGTCTCAATTATTTTTTGCACACATCCTAAACCATTTCCATTGTAATCATCAGAATTAAGAGGTGAAATATTAGGAGGATATAGGTCACTCTTAGGTTGAATTGGATTAAAATTTATAATAGGCCCAATCAACATCCATACATGTGTTTGAATAAGTACTTTGAGTCTCAAAATTAGGAACTTTATCTTTGCTATAAAAGGAGGGTGTTAAGTCTAATGATCCCCAATCATCCTCTTTAAGAGGAGATAATTAATTTGTATATATATTGGAGAAAGAATTAAATAAATTAAAGAAGATTGATATTGCATATGTATTTTGTCACTCATTTATATAGTATACACTAAATTACTATAGATAAATTTGGGTTTGCAATGAAGAGTTGAAGGGATGACCTACATATCTTGAAACCAAGGTCTACCTATAAGAAGGTGGGTATGTGTAGGATCATGGTATGCCAAACTAGGCCCTTAAGTGGCAATGAAAATTCAAAAAATCAGGTTTAGGCAAGTTGAGATAAAAATTTGAACAAGTTATAAATATTATATAAAAAATATGTAAGAAGAGAATCTGTAGAAAATTGAATTTAGTTTCTAACGTACTAGAACTTTTTTGAAAAAAAATTATTCTATATCTCAAAAATTTCAATGTAGTAGTACAAAAATTTCAGGAAAAAAATAAGAAGTAGGTGTATGTCTGACCACCTTAAACACAATCAAATGATAATTTTTTTTACAATATTCTAGATATAAGTAGTAGACTCATGTCTGGATGTGACACATTTTTTTGTAGTTTTTTTTCAAGTAAATAATTAATTATGATTTTTCTTCTACAAATTTTCCAGGATACAAAAACTCTCCTGTCTAACCATGTTAACTTAGTCTAAAATTTATCAAACTAAAAACTTTTTTTATTTTTCTTGTAGTAGGAGAAGCATAGAATTTGACACATATTTTGAATTTCAAAAATGTTATACAGTTTGAAAGTTATAGCTATTTTTCAATAAGTCTATCAATCAGGACTAGAAAGATAAAAAGTAGGTGTATGTCTGACCTCATTTAACAAAATTAAATGATAATATTTTTTTATAAGATTCTAGATAAAAGTAGTAGACTCATGTTTGGATGTGATGTATATTTTTTTTCCAAGTAAATAATTAATTATGATTTTTTTGCTAGAAATATTCTTGAATATAAAAACTCTTGTGTCTGACCACCTTAACTTAGTCTAAACTTCATCAAATTGAAAGAACTATTTATTATTATTGTATTAGGTGAAGCATAGAATGTGATGTATATTAAAATTTCAAAAATGTTATATTGTTTGAAAGTTATAGTTGTTTTTCAAAGAGTCTATCAATCAGGACTTCTTTTTCACATTGCCACTTTTTGGCATACCATGATCTTGTACTGATGCAAGAGCATCTCGGGTCCTTGGCAATCTTATGTCACCAAAAATATGTTTGAATTTTTTTATGTTGCTCGGTTCCTTCTTTGATTGAGTTGGTTTGGTGTTGCTCAGTTTCCTTTGTTCACTAGTATTGGTCGGTTATCTCTCTAGCGCTCAGTTATTTCCTTGGCACTCGGTGATGCTTGTCTGCCGCTCGGTTATCCTTGCTTACTAAGTTGTTTATTTTGGATTTCTATTGATGCCAACTCATGCATTTACATTTGGTCATAGATTTAATATTGGTATCTATCATTGGGAAGCATGTGGACCTAGATCTAGTCATTCCTTCCATTGATGGTGGATCTAAAGGCTGACTTGTTTGGTAGCCTCTTGTATAAATGTAGTTGTTTGGTTAGAGTTTAGGAGTAAGGTTTTGGTAGGAAGATAACAAGAAGAAGAGTATAGATTATTGGTAGATCCTTACATGTTGGAGGACTTCTGTGTTAGGAATAATAGTCCACAATACAACTGAGAGGGGGATGAATCAGTTGTATAATAGAATATTAAACTTTAAACTTTAAACTCCACAATATCAAATCCAATGAACACAATGAATGCAACCACAATAACACAATATTTTGGTTTCAGGGAAATCCTGTTAAAGGTAAAAACCCCGGTGGGAATTAGCACCCACAAATGATGTACTGAGAATATAGTTATCCTTGTTAGAAGATATAGCCCTGTTAGGAGCTTATTGAAACATTACAGTACATAGTCCTTGTTAAAGGACAAACCCTGTTAGGAGTCAAGAACAAAAGGGAGGGCTCACTGCCCAAAGAAGGTTAAATCCACCTTCATAACTCACTTGTTCACAACATAGGTGTATATAAAGAAATACACAATCTTTTGAACTTTTTTCTAGCAACTACCTTTGCTTGATCAGTTCCAATGAAGTCCACCAGTAAACCTTTTCTCTACATACAATAGACACAAACTTGCAACTTTCACAATCTTTTTATATCACATGCATCCCATCCATATCTTTTCCAAAGTAAAGACTCTACATATATACCTTATTACAATTTACCATGATCAGGTCGGCCCATGAGGCTTTCCTAATTACAAATAATTACATAAACCCTTGCTAAGACACACACGGTATCTAGGACAAGTTTACAATGATTACATTACAACAATTGAGGACTGACATCCTTAATTTATGCCCACCAAACAAAAGACATGATTCATTTCCTAAGTCGGCTTCAAAATAAACCATGGCCAGAACACATGCCACAGATGATGTCACCAATCATTCCATACCTTGTGACAAACAATGAACATCCTTCAGTACCCTATCTATCATCCTTTAAGCTCACATACCTTGAATCCAAATCCTCTGAAAGATATATCAGAAACCCAAAGACTAAGTTTGTCAATTCTCACTGTCACAGTCTAGTGACCAGTCTTCATTAAAATATTTGTATCTCTCTCAATATGAAAAATCTAATGATGTGATCTCAAATATAAGATCAAAACATCCACCTAAACTCTCATCTAACTCCGCAACATCTGAAACATCTGTATAGTGTCCGTACACTGTGATTACCAGTTTGGTTCCTTCATAGAAACATATGTTGACATCTGTGACAAAACACAAATGACAATAGTATGAGTGCCCATTCATTAACATAGTGATTAAACATATTAAATGTCTCAATAAATTCTCCATGCATTAACAATATCCAATAATCTCCCCCTTTTTCATTGATGTCAAAATATGGGAAAATCTTATCCCAAAGTTATATCAATCCAAAGTCCTACAACTAAAAAATATCCCCATACAGTAGGGATTTTATCATAGCAACACTCCCCCTTTGACAAAAATGGCAAAGGGTGCCATGAGGCTTTGGCTGCCTTCATAGATAAACTTTCTTCCATGATCACTCCCCATGAGGAGTAGATCCCTACATCCAGTCCAGACAATGATAAGGCTCTGAATACCTCTGGACTGATGCATTTCTACATCATTTAGATCTAACTAGGAGGGGCCTGAACCCCCAACATACCTTAGAGATATTCAAAGGTATCTTTCAATAGTGGCTTTGTGAAAATGTCTGCAATTTTCTCTTTTGTACTGATATATTCTAGTTTGATTTCCTTTTCTACCACCTTGTCTCTCAAGAAGTGATACTTGATAGAAATGTGTTTAGTTTTAGAGTGCATCACCAGATTCTTTGACATATTTACTATACTGGTGTTATCACAATGGATAATTGTAGGCTCGTTAAAAGTTATTCCAATGTTTGTGAGCATTTGTTTCATCCAAACAATATGAGTGCAGTTTATAGCAGCAGTAACATACTCTGATTCAGTAGTAGATTGTGCTATACAATCTTGTTTATTACTTAGCCAAGAAACCCACTTTTCCCAAGGAAAAATGCACCACCACTAGTACTTTTTCTGTCATCAATATTTCCTGCCCAATTAGCATTAGTATAAGCATGAAGTTCAAAGCTATCATTTCTGTCATACCATAAACCATAGTCTATGGTTCCTCTCAGATACCTTAGTATCCTTTTCACAGTAGCTAGATGTGTTTCTTTGGGTTCTACCTAATATCTAGCCACAATTCCAACAACATTAGCAATATCTAGTTTGGTGTGGGTCAGATATTGTAGTCCTCCAACCATTGATCTATACAAAGTCTAAAAAACACACTTTGATTCATCATTAATTATTAGCTTGTTACTAGTCACCATAGGTGTTCCTTCTGGTTTACAATCTTCCATTCCAAATTTCTTAAGCAAATCTTTGAGATACTTGGTATGAGAAATGAAAATACCATTCTCATTCTGAGTTATTTGCAATCCAAGAAAGAATTTCATTTCACCTATCATGGACATCTCAAATTAACTTTCCATTTCTTTAAAAAATTTCTTACATAGATCATCATTAACTCCAAAGATAATGTCATCCACAAATACTTCTATTATCATGATTCCATCTTCACTAGTTCTTAAATACAAATTATTGTCCACATTACCTTTTTTGAATCCAAGCCTAAGTAGATACTTGTCTAACCTTACATACCAAGCCCTAGGAGCTTGCTTCAGCCCATACAGAGCTTTCTTCAATTTTCACACCATGTCTTTATCTTTGCATAGAGGAAATTGATCTGGTTGTTCTATATAAACTTCTTCTTCAAGATCTCCATTTAGAAATGCAGATTTAACATCCATCTGATACACTTTGAAGTTTTTATGTGCAGCATAAGATAGGAACAATCTTGCTGCCTCTATTCTAGCAACATGAGAAAATGTTTCTTCAAAGTCTATGCCTTCTTGCTGTGAATATCCCTTACACACTAGTCTTCCTTTGTTCCTTAAAACAGTTCCTTCTTCATCCATCTTGTTTCTAAAAACCCATTTTGTTCCTATTACATTTTTATTTTTTGGTCTAGGAACCAGTTGCCAACCATTAATCTTGTTTATCTGATCCAATTCTTCTATCATAGAATTTATCCAAGATTCATCTTTAAATGCTTCATCTGTATTTTTGGGCTCAACTTGAGAAATCAAATAAATTTCTTCTCTAACTTTTGATCTAGTTAGCACTCCTTGAATGGTATTGCCAATAATTTGATTTTTAGGATGGTTATTTTTTACATACCTTGGTGTTTTAGGAGTCTTAGTAGCCTTGCTTGTGCTAGCATCAAAAGCCTCTTTTTCACTTTCTTCCTCAACAAGTTCTTCTCCTTCTACAGTGGTAGTAGATTATTTTATCTCTAAAATTTGATTACTGTCATACATTCTTTCTTGTATCTAAAACTTCTCATCTATTCTTACATTGTTACTTGCAATCATCTTTCTCAATCTCATATTGAAACATTTGTAAGCCTTGCTTTTAACAGAGTAACCAAGAAAGATTCCTTCATCACTTCTAGCATCAAACTTCCCTATCTCATCATCCCTCTTGATATAACATTTACTACCAAATATTTTAAAATATTTTATAGTAGGAGTATGATCAAACCATAGCTCATAGGGAGTCTTACTTGTACCTTCTCTAATTTGAATTCTATTCAATGTGTACACTGTTGTTCCAATAGCCTCTCTTCAATGTACATGAGATACATTTCCTTCAATCAACATTATCCTAGCAGCATCAAGTATAGTCATGTTTCTTCACTCTGCTATCCCATTCCGTTATGGAGTCCTAGGAGAAGATGTTTGTCTCTTTATTCCATGCTTTTCGCAGTATGAATTGAATAAGTTTGAAGTAAACTCTCCACCTTTGTTTGATCTTAAACACTTGATCTTTAAACTTGATTCATTCTCTACTTTTTCTTTGAACAACTTGAATTTATCAAATGCTTCTAATTTTTCACTTAAATAAGTAACCCATATCATTCTAGAAAAGTCATCAACAAAGAGTATAAAATACCTTTCACCATAGTATGACTTTGTTCTTTTAGGTCCACATAGATCTATATGTACCAGATCCAACTTTCCTTTTGATGTATATGCTTTACTTTTATGATTGCTTCTAGTTTTCTTTCCCATAACACATTCTCTACATATAGTGTTAGATGGTTTCACAATCTTCGATAGATCTCTTATTGCATTAGCCATACTTTCCTTCACAATGTTATCAAAATTAACATGAAAAAATCTCCTGTGCCATAACCAACTCTCATCTACCTTCGCAATGAAACAAGAGGTCCCAAATGTGTTTAGTTCAAATACATTACCTCTAGATTTTGAGCCGGTAGCAATCAATTTTCCTTCCTTACTTCTGATAAAACATTTACCATTAACAAAACTTAACTAAAATTTTTTATCCATTAGTTGTCCAACACTTAATAGATTATGTTTCAGTCCTTCAACAAGCAGTACATTATCTGTATTAGTTTTTCCATCTAGAGTAATGGATCCTACTCCTATGATAGATTTAGGGAGATTGTCCCCAAACCTCACAACACCTCCACCATACTTTACTAGTTTAACAAACTTGTTCTTATCACCAGTCATATGATGAGAACAACCATTGTCAATTATCTATTCAATTTTCTTGTCAATGTGAGACGCTAAAGCTTTTTCTTCATATACTGGTTCATCTCTAATAGCAACAAATCCAATCTCTTCATAATCTTAATCATCATCATCAAAGATTACTTCACTAGCATAATAACATTCTTTGTCCCTTTTAATCTTTTCATAATTAGGTTTGTACTTAGAAACTATTATAGGACATCTAGATGAAAAATGACCTACTTTATTGCATGAAAAAAATTTCAAAGGTAACTTTCCTTCAAACTTGCCCTTACCTCTTTTTTCTCTTCTAATAATCACTGCAACAAGTTCATCCATCTTTTTTTCTTCTGTCATTATCTGTTCCCATTCCTCAGCATACTCACCAAGCTCTTCTTTGCTGGTGCTCGGAAGTGTAGATAATTTCTTGTGTGCAGATGCCTTAAATGCAGTTTCAACTTTAGGTACAACTTCTCCTAATCTGCAGCTTCAAAAGTAGTTAGCTTTGCAATGAACATTTCTCTACTAAAATTTAGAGTCAGTGGTATTGTACACACTAAGATGTGCACTTCTCTAAGTCTTTACTTCCAAGAAAATCCATGAATGGGAAATATTTAAAGATGACCTAGAGCTCCCTCGGCATGGAGTGCAAGGATGTTAAGAGTGCTATCAGCTAGAGCTATTAAGCCTATGATCTTGCTAGTAAACCATGCAATGGGAGATTCAATGGAGACAAGGGCAAGAATGCCAATATCTTCAAGAATCAATATGAAAATGGAATGCAACTATGCTAGAAATGAGTATGCAAGCTAAGCTATCAAAAGAAAGATGCAAGTATTACAATCCAAGCTAATTAATCTATGTGAGCTAATCTAGAGCATAGAAATGAAGCTAATCTAGGAAAGCATAAACATGAAGCTATGATGTAAGAAATGAAAGATGGATGCAAGAATGTCTTCAAAAAGCTCCAAAAGTCTCCAAGCAATCCTGCAGCATAAGGTTAGTATTCAAAAGATGGATGCTAAAATGAGAAAAGAGCTCTGCTTTTATAAGAAATGAGAAAGAATGGACCATGGAGATTAAGAGGCAAAATATTTAATCAAGGGTGGAGCTTGAAAGAGGAGCAATCCATGTGCACAAATATCCTCCAATGGGAAAATAAGAGTTGACTTTTGTGTCCATATGAGACAAAAAGTGTTTTTCTTCTTTTTTATAAAATAAGAATAATGCTTTATTTGTGCAACTTAGGATAAGAGAGAAAGTGGAGGCTTTTTATTTATTAAAAGGGGAGGGAATTTATTTTAAATAAATAAAGACTTTAGGATAAAATGGTTAGCCCATAGAAAATAATCGAATAAATGATAGAACTAAGATTTGATCAAGAATAAGAAATTGATGATTTTAGCAAATAATGCTAGCAAGCGGCTAATAGTCTAGATGACCATTTTTGGGTGATTACATTTGCCCCTCTTTGACTAATGTGTGATCGATCTGGGAACACATTACGTCAAAGAATAGATCAGCCAAGAAGGCAATAGATATTTGACTCCAAAGTATGAAGTGCAGAGAGATAGAAAATCTTGCATGGTCAGCCTGGTAGCGACAATACTGATCACTTAGGAAAGAGATGGACAATATCAGGACTCAAGATGAGAACTAACATGTCAAGCGCAAAGATAGATCGATCAAAGCAAATAAAATAGGTCAAGCATATGCTCTAGAGAATAGTGTATGCACCCTAAAATGGTCGCCTAGACTTTGGGCCCCCATTCAACAATTTATCAAATCCTTGAATCAATATTTTCAAATATCAACAATATCAATTATATCAATTTCCTTGGTCAAATCATAATCAATTCAATATTTCCTAAGGTTTGAGCATTATTTAATTTAAAAAAATAAAAAATAAAAAAAATCTTATTTAATTAAGAGAACATGCTCCCTTTTAATTAATTAAAAATCTCTTTTAATTAAATAATAAAATCACTTTATCCTAAGCTTTTATTTAATTAAAAAGAATTTTCTCCCTTTTTATTTAAATAAAAAATCTTCACTTTTCTTCTTATCCTATGTTGCATAAATAAAGCATTTAATTCTTATTTATAAAGAAAAATAAAATAAAAAATAAAAGAAAAGTACTTTTTGTCTCACATAGACATAAAGTAAATGCTCAACATAAAGTAAATGCTTCTAATTTTCTTATTGGAGGATATTTGTGTACAACGATCAAGCTTCCATTTTTTTCCATCGTTGATTAAGTCTTTTGCCTCTTAATCTCGATCGTCCATTGATTTCTCATTCTCTATAAAAGAAGAGCTCTCTTCTTCATTTTGCATATATTTGAATTTTATGCTATTGTTATGCTACAGATTTTCTAAGTCATTTTGGAGCTCTTTGAAGACATTCTACATCCAAACTTTGAAGACTTGTTATTGCACTTCATTGTAGTTGCATATCTCCTTTCATAGTTGCATAATTATGGCATATTAGCTTATATTTCTTTTTATGCAATAGATTAACTTGCATTGTCATATAGATTTGCATTGCATTGCATACATTTGATTTTATTGGAGATATTGGTATTGTTGCCCTTGTTTTCATTGTGAATCTTTCATTGTGTGGTTGACTAGCAAGGTCATGAGTTTATAGTTCTAGCTGAGAGCAATTTTACAAATCTTGCAATTTCATGCATAAAGAGCTATGGATCGATTTGTGAGGACTTATTGTTGAGTTTCTTTGCATGTAAGGATTCATAGAAGTTTGACAATATTTTAGCACACATTTTTTGGCATCCACCGTGGGGCAACCCACCTCTTGCATGCTGGTTTTGATTATTTTTTGGAGCTAACCATTGTGCAGATTTGTTTGGAGACAAAAAAAAAAATCTTAGATTTGAAAGATTTGATCATATCTTCCAAACGGCTTGGTGTTTTGGTCTGAAATTTTTTTGGTAAGTTGGAAACATATCAGAAAAACTCCAAAAATATTTTAAAAATTTTTGGAGGTAATTTATATTTTTTATGATTTTTTCTTAATTTTTCATAATAAATTAATTTTTGGCGCAAATCAGCATATTTTTCAAAAATTTTTATATTTCTAGAAAGGTCTTGAAATTATATAGAAGGTCCATTCATTGTATTTTTAATTTAGAAATCATATCATAGCTCATTTGGTCAATTTATAAAAATTAGTCTATTTTGGTAAAATGAGTCTTTATGGCACAAATGAAGAGATTTTTTTGAAATTTTTACATTTTTGGAAAGCTCTCTATTTTTTGACAAAGGTCTGTTTTCTATATTTTGGGTTTAGGGTCCGAATTCATATGGTAAAAATCAGATCTTGTTGACTAGGTCAAATGCAAAAAAAATAAAATTTTGTGATGGGTATGCACTTATTTTTCATTGTTCATTGCATGATATAAGTTATCATTTGGATTATTTGCTGGTTATCATTGCTCCTAACAATTGATTTTCAGATCTAACCCTAGGGTTTGCGTAAGTTGGTTATATATTACATATCTTGTTTGCTTGTTTTCTTGTCTTGTTCATTTGAAGGTGCTCTTGCTTTCATGGAAAATACTTAAAACAAAGCGTTGGACTTGAGGTACTTTGTTCCATCTCTATAATATTTGAATTTTAGGATTAAAATTGAACCTCTCATGTGTTTGGCTTGAGTGTTTTACATGCTTTCATAGAACACATTTCAATTGATACTCTTAATAGGAAATGAATGAACATAGATTTGCTTTCATACAAGTTTGTGTAAGTGAATGCTTGTGTTTAAACCTTAAGTAATTCTTGGTTCCAATATCAAATATCTCATCGAGTGATTGAGGGCATGGATTCATTCCTTGTTTACATAGGGAGTTAAATGCACCACTTTGTGGACTCACTCTATGTTTACTTGGAAAGTTAAATATTCCATTGTTCAACCCTTTTTCATTTGTGAGTAGTATTGATTAGCAGTCTTAGATTACTTGTGATTGATCTAGATTGCTATCTTGGGTTATTGGACTCGCTAATCCATCGACCCCTCATTTCCACCCCGTGGTTGCAAGATCAGCGCCACATTAAAGGGGAGGGGTCTACAGGAAATAAGCATTAATTGCTCCACTAGGCAACCCTTTTGTGCTTTTTGGAACTAACTTATTTTCTAAGGTGTGGACTCACTTTGAGTTGATGTGAGGAGTTAAATGTTCCACTTTTGGGCTCACTTTGAGTTGGTGTGAAGAGTTAAATGTTCCACTTTTAGACTCACTTTGAGTTTGTGTGAGGAGTTAAATGTTCCACTTTTGGACTCACTTTGAGTTTGTGTGAAGAGTTAAATATTCCACCTTGTGGACTTACTTCACATTCACTTGAAGAGTTAAATGTTCCACTTTTGAACTCACTTCACATTCACTTGAAGAGTTAAATGTTCCACTTTTGGACTCGCTTCACATTCACTTGAAGAGTTAAATATTCCACTTTTGGACTCACTTTGCATTTACTTGAAGAGTTAAGTGTTCCACCTTTAGTGCTCTAAATACTTTTGATAGTGAATTACTTAATTTTTATTTCTAGAAGGCTTGCTTAGGGACACACCACCTCAAGGGATGACCTTAACTCCCATGTTTCGATAGAGTATAAATAGTGGGTGGTGAATCGAAAGACACCTCTCTTGAGAATTGAGTTTGATATCACTCTTGGCTAAGCCTCAAAGAACTTTATACCTTTGAGAAGTGAAGGAGGAGATTTGGGTTACCGTCTCCCCCCGGCTGTGTGATTTTAGATTCTTCTCATCTACGGATTTGGGCCTCACGTACCTTGCGTATATCGATGACTCCTTTTAAAAAGCTACATATATCCTTGTAGATAGCTTGTTAAGGTGTTGTTGTGTTCTATGTGCTTGCTAAAACATTTTTAAGAACATACACAAGTAGAACCTTTAAGGAGTAGAAATAATAAGTCACTATACTCTGTTCATGCGCAAGGTTTCTTTGTCCCTTGCCCATTGCTTGAAGACTGTTTGCTTGAACTCCCTGATTGCTGTCTTATGTGCTTGATCAATCTACTGATATACTTACTTGATCTTTTAAAACAAACACAAATCAAGTTCCTAAGTTGTCCTACTACTGCTTGCAATCTGAAGTTGATTTGTGTCACTTCTAGTCTTCCTTGGTCAGTCCAGATCTTAGATCTTAGGTGTTGTCATCTTGCTCAACATCTCAATGAATGTTATGGTATCAATTACACAAGATGACTCTTAGCCTTCTTCTTTCCTCTCCATTTCCCATGTTCTTCTGAAGTCTTCTATTCCCATGGAAAATTCTTCTTCTTCTTCTTGATTATTTTCCTCTTACTATCTAGTCTACCTTCATCTATTCATTTCTTCCATGCTTGATTCCTCCTCTTCTAGAACCATGAATTTCAACTATCTTGCTAAGGAACCTCTCTTGAGAATAGATGATCTTAATCTCATTGCTCAATTTGTAGAATATCTTTATTCCTCCAATAGTCCTTCCAAATATCTCATGGGTGATAAACTTATGACAAAAATAAAGGAAAAGATGATTAAATTAGATGCCTTTGCTAGGATCATAGACATGATCATATCACAACCTCTTTCTTCTAAATATTCTTCATCTTTTCAATCTTCTCATCATTCCTCACATTCTAAATCTTATCACGATTCTTCTCAACACTATTCACATTCTTCATCTTCCAAATCTTATCATGACTCTTCTAAACATTATTTGAATTCCTGATTATCCAAGTCCTCTTCCTTCACTAAGTCTTCAATTTCCTCTTCTTCACGATCTCGTTCTTCTTCTACTTCTCCCAAGAGTCTTACTTTTCTTCAGAAGACATACCATAAAGAGCAACGTGATAGTCCTTATGATGCCTCTTCCACAAAGAGTGATACACCCACCTATGATGACTATGATGACTATGATGATGGACAATGTAGTGATACCTATGACACCTCTATTCCTAAGAGTCCTCCTAGTCGTGTCTTTGTGCTTACTGAAAATGGATCCTCATATTGGAAAGATCGTGATGGTGATCCATGACTCTGATTTTGAGAGAAATTATGATATTTGTTGTGAACAATATGATACATCTACTTCTATTGAGGAAGAAAAATCTTTCCGTGCTGATTATAAATGTAGATACTATGAGAATTTCTCCTCTAAGAACATTCATGCTGAAAATAAAGATTACACTCTCGAGCAAGATCATGTTGATGCTAAACCTTTGTCTTGTGATGGTTCCCTTCCATTCGCTACTTCCTCCAATATCCATACATTTTCTAAAGCTTCTGAGTCTTCCAAATCTATCACAAATCCTTCATCCAACAAAGATCCTAAGGCTTTCCATGTGGTTCCCTATAGTTATTCTCAAGGGCCACCTCTTAAAGATACTCAAGCTAACCTTCACTTGGCTGCAAATACTTTCAATAATGCTAAATCTAAAGAGCTTAAGCCTTCATTCGCTATAATGCATACTTCAGCTGGTCCTTCACCATCTCCTCCAAAGTCTTCCATACAAATCCAACCTGCTTCCTTATTCTTAGAAGTGGATCTATGTCAAGAGGACCCTAAAAATGATAAAGAAAAAAATATAAATAAAGATCAAGATCAGGAACCCTCCATATCATCCAATTCTCTTCATGATGTATCTCCTTCATTTCATGGTTCTTTTGATCCTCTACGCTCTTCCGTATTCATTCCACCATCTCCTAAGCAAGATCAAGCTACTACTTACACCGTTGAGCTTATTGATAATCAAAATAACCTTACTACACTTGCGCTTTCCAAAGATGATACTTCCATTAAGATTATTAAAAATGGTGTTGTTACTTCCAGTATTAAGCCTATTGAAAATCAAGAAAAAAATGATACGCTTATGCTATCCAAAGCTCCTTGTCAAGATCAAAGTCTTCCATCTTCTTGTTCTACCACTCCATGTTCACTTCCACTTTCTTCTCTTCCTAAATCTTTGCAAGCTACGAACGATCTTATCAAAGAAGTTGCTCCTATTCAAGATGTTCATGATCCTATTGCAAATCCTAATGCTCACTCTAAAGATGCTGATGTCCTTGGTTGTCATATAGATGCTGATGAACTTATTGATTATCCTTTTGCGTCTTCCATGTCCATCCTTGGACCTCCTCCACCAATACTAAGGGCTTCATGTCTTCCTTCTATCTTGGGTCCTTATGTCCTTTCACTTTCCTCTCATAACTCTCATAATTTGTCATCCATCTTGGGTCCTTACGTCCCTCCATCTCCTATCTTTCCTCAAGATCAACATAGATGCATACCCTTGAATCCTTTTCATCCATCCACCCATCTAAACTAGTCATATCGTCTTTCTTCTTCCACAAGTCCTAAGTCTTTTGGAAGTAACTTGAATGTTCAATACAAGAAAAAGAAGCAATACAAGACTCCATAAAAAAAAAAAGATCACCATGTCTCCTCTAATCAACATGGAAACATAAAGTCAAAAAAGATATCTAAGAAAAAAATTACAAGACAAGTATGGGTTCCAAAATCCATCATTCAAGATATTCTCTTTAAGACATCAAAAGGAAATAAAAAGCCTAAGACTATATGGATTCCAAAGTATCTTTTGAAAGAGTCTCATGTTGAACAAAAAGTAAAGTTGACATTCAAGCTTCCAAAGGCTTCCGCTTCATCTTCTTCCAAAAATATTCTTCCATTCCATGCACCTGAACTACAACCTCTGCTAAACATTCGCCATATTCCTTCTCATATTCTTTCATTCACATTTCCTCCACCCTCTTGCCACCCTTCAAGGTGTGTGTCGATGTTGATCTTGCCTCCCTTTTTATCTCCCCTTTCACAATCTTTCAATTCATTATCCTTCTACCTTTTATCCTTTTTCCTCATTTGCCTATTCCTCATATCTTCCAACCTTACTCACTTTACATAAAACTTTATCCTCCATTTTTCCTTTCCATCTTCCTTTCCCTATTAGCATCTTTGAGCATATCATGGTTTATCTTTTCAAGGAGCATTATCTAAAAATTTTGCCTTCTTTCAAAAAAATAGAAAAAATAAAAAAAATTCAAAAAATAGAAAAAAAGAAAAATGATGAAAGAAAAAAATAAAAAAATTGAAAATGTGCCTTGGTGAAAACTTAGAAATAGGCACCTTGGTAGCAAAAGTAAAGAGAAATAAATTCATCCTATGGTGAAAACCACTCCCTTGTGGCGCCTTGGATAAGTACTATGATGAAAACCTGGTAATCAGGCATCATGCATAGTTCTTTTACATGTTTCATCCATTCCATCTTTGATCTTGACAATGTTGACCTATACATGAACATTTAGCTATCTTGTGAGCTATCTTACGATAATCTTGCTTTCATTTCATTCATGTTTAGCCTTCATATTTATTTTCCTCCTTTCATTCTAGCCTTTCGCTATCCTTTTCCCCTTTGGTCTTGATCTAATAAAAAAGAGTAAAACACAATGCTATGAAGCCTCTTGACATGTCTACTCCTTTGGACTGCATCCTTTCTTCTTTTGCAGTGCGCTTTTGTGACTTATCCTATGCTAGCCTCTCATTGCTTGTCCAAATGCGCTTTACATGACAATTTTTTTTCCTAACTTGGGTACTCTTGAGGAGTTTGACCTTGAGGATTTCTTCCCTCCATTATGCCTTCATTCTCCTTTCCTCCATCTCATTCACCAGCTTGCTAATCCCTTTTGTCCCTCACCTTCCTACACATTGGGAATACATGATGTGATCTTGCTTGGTAGTTTGATGCCCATTCTATTTGGGGGCATCCCTTGTACATATTTTATGATCTTGAAAAAATACCAAAAAAAATTCATATATGATACTGAAAAAATTCTTAAAAGCATATATAGTCCTAAAAAAAATTAAAAAAAAAATTAAAAAAATTGAAAAAATACAAAAAAAAAAATATAGAAAAAGCGCCTTGGTGAAAACCTGGAAACAGGCGCCTTGGTAGCAAAAAAAAAAAAAGAAAAAAAAAAAGAAAGAAAAAATTGCAATAAAATCCAAGTGGTGAAAACTTGGAAACAGGTGCTACTTGAGGCCTTTGCACTCCTATTTGTTAACATGCGTCCTCAACACTTAGCCACTTTCCATTATGCCTTGACTTTATTTGACTTGGTCTGGAATTTGTCTTTGTCTTTGTCTAGGGTGCGTACCTGTTAGCATAGGTCCTTTAGGTGCGTTTATCTATTGGGGCATTTCACAACAGGTGTTTTTCAACATCACCCCAAATAGTGTTTCTCAACACTACCCTTGCGTCGAGTGTTTCTTAACACTTATCATATGTCTTACCCAACAGTCTAGTATGATGCGACGTTGCTCATTTACAAATGTGATACTCAAAGTTTGACTCTATGACCAACACACACACACTTAAACAATCAACTTGTTGAGATATGTTGACTTTATTTTTCTTTGTGTGTTATCTATGAGGATTTCTTTGATGAGTGGTCTCTCCCTAAGAAGTTTTTGATGATGCATAGCTAGAAGACTAAGGGTATGAGAACATGTTTTATTTTTTTATCTACTTGTGGGTATATTTTGTTGATCCTAACTATCATGAGCATTTATGCTGGTCTTACTTGACACTATGGATTGACAAGGTATTATCCTTGACTATTTTGTGAATGCATGCTTCTAGTTATCTTGAATTTCATGTGTCTTGATACAAGCATAATCTCGCCATATCAAATTTAGGTGATCTCACTGCATTAGTCATCTGGACCTACATGTCTTTGATGCCTAGGTGAGATTTCCACATTTTTATCTGATAAAGATCATATTCATATCCACATAGTTATGCTAGTGTGCATTGTATGATCTTATGACGCTACCAATAACGCTCGATGATGATAATTAGATGTCTATAGGTGTTGTGACCTTGCAAGTCAACCACTTTCATAGTAGCTTGCATTCTTAGGTTCATCATAGTTTAGTTTTTGCATCTTGCATATGGAGAGAGCTCTCTTTTTTATCATCTACGGACTAGTTGGTCAATTGTGCTCATTTTCTGATTCTTCTTGATCATATCTTTCATTTTTGGTCTTTCATATCACATCATTTTCTATCCATTTTCAGACTCAAAATTGAAATCCGAGTCACGTTTCTAAGTTTTCTCATTCTTCTACGCAGTTGACTGACCTTTTGAGGCATAATTCTTCAATCTTTGATAAATTTTTTTCCTTTCCATGCCTTCCAAACTTCTAGTCTTTCATTCACCCCTCTCACTTCATTTCTCTAACGTTTGACTTAATCTTTATCTTATATCTTTTTCAATCAAACCTCATCAACCTAGGGCATATCTTCACTGTTTGATGGTTATCCTATCATGCTCCATCCTTCGATTATGATTTATTGTGACTTGATTAGGTTTATCAATTTTTTGTTCTCCTCTATCTGATTTCAATTTTGATTCCGAGGGGGCAGTACCTATCAGCTTTAATCTTTGATTCAGCTTTATCATTCAGCTCAGCTTGAGATTCTTATTTTGAGACTTGATTATCACCTAGTAGCGATGGTGGTGATTTTATCTTTCAATTTTTATCTCCTATTTTTCAGACTTGATTATTACCTAGCAGCAACGGTGATAGTTTTGTCTAAGGCTTGATTTGCACCTAGCAGCAACGGTGTTGGTCTTGTCTTTCAGCTGTTGTTTATGCTTGTCCCGATGTGTTCCCATCTGTCGAACACACATCTAGGTTGTTTTGTGATCCCAAATCGATCTCACATTTTAATTCTTCTTTGACTGCATGTGTTCCCAAAATGATCACACATTAGTCAAAGAGGGGCAAATGTATGCACCCTAAATGGTCGCCTAGACTTTGGGCCCCCATTCAACAATTTATCAAATCCCTGAATCAATATTTTCAAATATCAACAATATCAATTATATCAATTTTCTTGATCAAATCATAATCAATTCAATATTTCTTAAGGTTTGAGCCTTATTTAATTTAAAAATAAAAAATAAAAAAAAATCTTATTTAATTAAGAGAACATGCTCCTTTTTAATTAATTAAAAATCTCTTTTAATTAAATAATAAAATCACTTTATCCTAAGCCTTTATTTAATTAAAATGAATTTCCTCCCCTTTTATTTAAATAAAAAATCTCCACTTTTCTTCTTATCCTATGTTGCACAAATAAAGCATTTAATTCTTATTTATAAAGAAAAATAAAATAAAAAATAAAAGAAAAGTACTTTTTGTCTCACATGGACATAAAGTAAATGCTCAACATAAAGTAAATGCTTCTAATTTTCTTATTGGAAGATATTTGTGCACAAGGATCAAGCTTCCATTTTTCTCCATCGTTGATTAAGTCTTTTGCCTCTTAATCTCGATCGTCCATTGATTTCTCATTCTTTATAAAAGAAGAGCTCTCTTCTTCATTTTGCATACACTTGAATTTTATGCTATTGTTATGCTACAAATTTTTTAAGTCATTTTGGAGCTCTTTAAAGACATTCTACATCCAAGCTTTCAAGACTTGTTATTGCATTTCATTGTAGTTGCATATTTCCTTTCATAGTTGCATAATCATGACATATTAGCTTAGATTTTTTTTTATGCAATAGATTAACTTGCATTATCATATAGATTTGCATTGTATTGCATACATTTGGTTTCATTGGAGATATTGGCATTGTTGCCCTTATTTTCATTGTGAATATCTCATTGTGTGGTTGACTAGCAAGGTCATGAGTTTATAGCTCTAGCTGAGAGCAATTTTACAAATCTTGCAATTCCATGCATAAAGAGCTATGAATCGATTTGTGAGGGCTCATTATTGAGTTTCCTTGCATGTAAGGATTCATAGAAGTGTGACAATATTTTAGCACACAAATAGCCAATACGATAATAGCCAATAGGATATGATGTGTCTACCCCCTTGGGATCGAAATCAAAATCAGGTAGAGGGAAGGCAGAAGCAAGAGCAACATGATCAAATCACTAGAAATCATAATCGAAGATGAAAGATAAGAGAATAACCATCAAGTAGTGAAGATATGCCCTAGTCAAGAACTCAGAGAGAGGAAATGAAATGAATGAAAGACTAGAAGGGTGAGAGAGATGGAGATGAAGAGGTGAAGATGCCCTAGTGAAGATCGAAGAATCATGCCTCAAAAGGTTAGCCAACTGCATGGAAGAAGGAGAAATGTGATTTGGACGATCAAGGTGAACTTAGATTTCAGTTTCTATCATGAAATGAATAGAAAATGATGTGATATGAAAGACAAGAAGCGAAAGACATGAGTAGGAAGAAGTGAAGGGTGAGCACAGTTTGACTAATAAGTCCATGAAAGATGAAAGGAGAGCTCTCTCCATATGCAAGATGCAAAACTAACTATCATGAACTTAAGAATGCAAGCTATTATGAAAAGTGGTTTACTTGTAAGGTCACAAAGCCATTAGTCTCTAATAATTATCATCAAGCATTGTTGGTAGTGTTGCAAGATCATACAATACACACTAGTATGACTATGTGAATTTGAATATGATCTATATTAGATAGATATGTAGGAATCCCACCTAGGTATCAAAAGATATATAGGTCAAGATGACTAGTGTAGTGAGATTACCTAAGTTTAATATAGCAATATTATACTCACATCGAGACACAGGGAAAGTCAAGATGGTTAGAAGTATGCACTTGTGAAAATAGTCAAGGATAATACCTTGTAGATCCCATTGTCAAGTGGAACAAGTATAAATGCTAATGACAGTTAGGACTAACAAAATATACCCACAAGCAGAAAAAACAATAAAACATGTCCTCATGCCCTCAGTCTTCTAGCTATGCATCATCGAAAACTTCTTACGGAAAGGAACACTCATTAAAGAAATCATCATAGATAGTACACAAAGAAATAAAGTCAAACAAGTCTCAGTGAGTCAAGTGTTTAAGTGTGTGTGTGTAGGTCAAAGAGCCAAACTTTGAGTATCAGATCTACCAGTGAGAAATATCATATCATGCTAGACTGCGGGTAAGATATCTGATAAGTGTTGAGAAACACTTGACGTCATGGTAGTGTTGTAAAATATAGTTGGGGTGGTGTTTAAAAACACCATTTGCAAGATGTCGTAAAGACCAATGCATCCTAGAGATCAAAGCTAACATAGTTATGCCCCCAGACAAAGACAAAGACCAATTCCAAACCAAGGCAACAAGGTCAAGACATGATGGAGAAAGGCTAAGTGTCGAGGATGCATGCTAAGAAATAAGGGTGAAAAGGCCTCAAGTAGCACTAGTTTCTAAGTTTTCACCACTTGGAGATTTTTTTGATTTTTTAATTTTTTTGTATTTTTGCTACCAAGGTGCCTATTTCTAGGTTTTCACCAAGGCACTTTTTCTATTTTTTCTATTTTTTTTTTTTTTAGTTTTTTATTTTTTCAGGACTTTATATGCTTGTAAGATTTTTTCAACATCATATATGAATTTTTTTTTAGAATTTTTTTTAGGATCAATAAATATGTACAAAGGATGCCCACAGATAGAATGGGCATCAAACTCCCAAGCAAGATCACATCGTGTAGTCCCAATTTCTAGCAAGGTGGAAGACAAGAGGGAATAGCAAGCTAGTGGAAGAGATGGAAGACAAGAGAAGGAAGGAGAATGAAGGGAAGAAATCCTCAAGAGTACCCAAGCTAGGAAAAAATTATCATGTAAAGCACATTTGGACAAGTAATGAAAGACCAGCATAGGATAAGTCACAAAAGCATAATGAAAAAGAAGGAAAGGATGCAGTCCAAAGGAGTAGACATGTCAAGAGGCTTCATAACATTATTTTTTACTTTTTTTTATTAGATTAAGACAAAAGGAGAAAAGGATAGAAAAAGGCTACAATGAATGGAGGAAAATAAATATGAAGGCTAAAACATGAATGAAAGATCATCGTAAGATAGCTCACAAGATAGCCAAATGTTTGTGTATAGGTCAACATTGTCAAGATCAAACAGAGAAGATGTAATGGATGAAATATGTAGAAGAACTATGCATGATGTTGATTGCCAAGTTTTCATCATGGTACTTATCCAAGGTGCCACAAAGGAGTGGTTTTCACCATAGAAAGAATTTATTTCTCTTTACTTTTGCTACCAAGGTGCCTGTTTCCAAGTTTCCACCAAGGCACATTTTCAATTTTTTTTCATTTTTTCATTTTTTTTTTTTGGAAGAAGGCAAGCTTTTAGATAATTCTCTTTGAAAGGATAAACTATTATATTCCAAGGATTCAAAATGATATGCTCAAAGGTGCTGATAGGGAAAGGAAGATGGAAGAGAAAAATGGAGGATAAGGTTTTATGTAAAGCGAGTGAGGTTGGAAGATAGGAGGAATAGGCAAATGAGAAAAAAAGACAGAAGGTAGAAGGATAATGAATGGAAGGATTGTGAAAGGGTAGATGAAAAAGAAGGTAAGATCAACATCAACAAACACCTTGAAGGGTGGCGAGAGGATGAAGGAAATGTGAATGAAGAAATACAAGAAAGAATATGGTGAATGTTTAGCAAAGGTTGCGGTTTAGGCACATGGAATGAAAGAATGTTTTTGGAAGAAGATGAAGTGGAAGCCTTTGAAAGCTTGAATGTCAACTTCACTTTTTGTTCAATATTAGACTCATTCAAGAGAGACTTTGGAATCCATATAGCCTTAGGCTTTTCATTTTTTTTTTATGATTTAGAGAGAATATCTTCAATGATGAATTTTGGAACCCATACTTGTCTTGTAGTTTTCTTCTTAGATATCTCTTTTGACTTTATGCCTCCATGTCGATTAGAGGAGACATGGTGATCTTTTTTTTTTTATGGATTCTAGTATTGCTTTTTTTTTCTTGTATTGAACATTCAAGTTTCTTCCAAAAGACTTGGGACTTGTGGAAAAAGGAGGATATGATTGGTTTAGATGGGTGAGTGGATGAAAAGGATTCAAGGGTATGCATCTATGTTGATCTTGAGGAAAGATAGGAGATGGAGGGATATAAAGATCCAAGATGGATGATGAATTAGGAGAGTTAGGAGGGGAAAGTGAAGGGACATAAGGGCCCAATATGGAAGGAAGATATGAAGCCCTTAGTATTGGTGGAGGAGGTCCACGGATGGACGTGGAAGATGCAAAATGATAATCAAGAAGTTCATCAGCATCTATATGACAACCAAGGACATCAACATCTTTAGAGTGAGCATTAGGCTTTGTAATAGGATCATGAACATCTTGAATAGGAGCAACTTCTTCGATAGGATTGTTCAAAGCTTGCAAAGACTTAGGAAGAGTAGAAAGTGGAAGTGAACATGGAATGGTAGAACAAGAAGATGGAAGACTTTGATCTTCACAAGGAGCTTTGGATAGCATAAGCATATAATTTTTCTTTTGATTTTTAATAGGCTTAACATTGGAAGTAACAACACCATTTTTAATAATTTTAATAGAAGTATCATCTTTAGAAAGTGCAAGTGTAGTAAGGTTATTTTGATTGTCAATAAGCTCAATGGTGTAAGTAGTAGCTTGATCTTACTTAGGAGAAGACTTAAGACATGGTGGAATGAATGAGAAAGGGCATAAAGGATCAAGAACCATGAAATGGATAAGAGATATCATGAAAAAGATTGGATGACATGGAGGGTTCTTGATCTTGATCTTTCTTTATGTTCTTTTTTTAATCATTTTTAGAGCCTCTTGACATGGAGCCACTTCTAAGGACAAGGAAGCATGTTGGAATTGTATGGAAGACTTTGGAAAAGATGGTGAAGGGCTAGTTGAAGTAGGCATTATAGCACATAAAGGCTTAGGATCTTTAGGTTTAGCATTATTACCTTGAGTTTCTTTAAGAGGTAACCCTTGAGGATAACTATAGGGAACAGCATAAAGAGTATTAGGATCTTTGTTGGATGAAGGATTCGTGAAAGATTTGGAAGACTCAGAAGCTTTAGGAAATGTATGAGTATTAGAGGAAGTAGGGGATGGAAGGGAACCATCACAAGACAAAGGTCCATCATTAACATAATCTTGCTTGAGAATGTCATCTTTATTTTCAACATGAGAGTCCTCAGAGGAAGGATTCTTATAATATTGACATTTGAAATTAGTGCGATGCATTTTATAGTCCTCAGTAGTGGTAGATGAGTCATAATCGAGGTATTGTTCACATAACTCATCAAAGTTCCTTTCAAAATCAAAATCATATGGATCACCATTGCGATCTACCTAATAGGATGACCCTTTAGCAAGCACAAGCACATGACGAGGAGGACTCTTAGGAATAGAGGTTTCATAGGCATCACTACATTGTCCATCATTATGGTCATAAAAAATGGGCATGTCACTCTTCATAGAAGAGGTATCAAAAGGACTACCATATTGCTCATAGTGAAGAGTAAGACTCTTGCGAGAAGTAGAAGAGGAATGAGATTGCAAAGAAGAGGAAAGAGAAGACCTAGCAGAGGAAGAAGACTTGGATAATGAGGAATGTGAATAATGTCTACAAGAGTCATGATAAGACTTGGAAGATGAAGAAGAATGAGAAGACTTAGATGATGAAGAATGTTTGGAAGAAAGAGGTCGTGACAGAATCATGTCTATGATCTTAGCAAAGACATCTGATTCAATCATCTTTTCTTTTAGTTTTTCTTTAAGTTTGTCACCCATGAGATATCTAGAAGGACTATTGGAGGAATAAAATTCTTCGAATTGAGCAATGAGTTTGAGATCATCCATTCTCAAGAGAGGTTCCATAACAAGGTAGTTGAAATTCATGGTTGTAAAAGAGAAGGAATCAAGCATGGAAGAAATGAATAGAAGAGATGAAATAGAAGAAAGTAGACTAGGTAATAAGAGGAAAAGAATCAAGAAGACATGAAGAATTTAAGAAGAATCATGAAGAAAGAAGAGAAAGGATGAAAATGGGAGACTAGGAAGACATGGGAGATGTGGAAGAAAGGTGACTAAGAGTAATTTTTTGCAATTTGATACCATTGAAATTCATTTGGATATTGAGCAACATGTCACAGCACCTAAGATCTGAGATCTAGACTGACCAAGGAAGACTGGAAGTGACACAAATCAACTTCGGATTGCAAGCAACAGTGAGATAGAAAAAGGACTCTGTGCGATAGTTTTTAGGCTAACCAAGTGATATAATTTCTCTAGGTGATATTTCGCATAAGGCAGTGCGACAGTTTCCAGGTAGCTGGTCTGACATAATGTATAATAGGCAAGCGATACAACATCAGTGATGAAGTATCACACGATATTTCTCAGGAGGGTGTGTGATGGTTTTCTAGTATCGTACAACTCTTGACTAGTGAACATAAAAAAACTTAGTTTTGAAGGCAATTTGGTTAATGTTTCAGTTTGATGGTTCAATTTTTTGACTCCAAACATAGTACTAGTAGTAATTAGACAAGTTTTCAAATAGTAGGTGATCAAACATGTCATAAAACACTTGCACAAGGGCGAAAGAAACCTTGCCAAGACAAGCAATTGTGATATCAAAGCGAAAAATCCTATGAATGCTATCATGATGTTTGATGTTTGAGAACATTTACACAAGTAGATCACAACAAGAACACTTCAAAAACTTACTAGCCTAGAAGGATAAAGGCTCAATACTTAACAACTTGGTCCACACTTGATGTCCCATCACCTCACACAAAGTGGTTGCCCACAATAGATATTGGCTTTGTCGTGGAAGTGCCAATGACACAACCAAAGCAACACAGATGGTGAGTAATCTTGGGGTGATCCAGGTTAGTCTACTAGGATCAATCCTTGCACCAAGATGTTAAGCGAAAAAATAGGGTAGCTTCTATCTATGGTTCTTAGTAAGGGCTTCTGTTCGTAATACCCCTCTTGCTCCCCAAAGGGACTCCTTACCTTGCGGCAAGTAATGGACCTCGCGGCCACAAGAGTACCTTAACCATTCTTGCTCAAAATTTTTCTCATGGTCACAATCCCATAAGTACTCACATTAAGCGAAGATAAGTACTACGTCTACCAAGGTTTTGTGTCCTTGATAGCTTTGAGATTATAGTGGGTTGGAATAGCTCGGCATTAGCTTGTCCCCACTTGGGTCATTCCTCTTGATTGCCCAAGAGCAGGCCCACTAAAGGATCTTAAACTACACAAAAAGTGGATCAACTCTTGAGAGTCAGGATTTCTGGTTCACCACAAGGGTGAAGAGCATACTCTCCTATCTCAAAAATCTTTCCCAAACACACCAAGCAAAGGTTCAATTAGCCTCTTTCTTTCAAAATCCAAAGATGGGTCAAGATTTCTATTTCACCACAAGGGTGAAGAGCATACTCTCCTACCACCAAAAGATTCCTACAACAAGATCTTAAGTTCCTAAGAAATGAAACAACTAGTATATTCTGCATTTAAAAGGAAAGTAATAAACAAGCACTTGTTTGGTTTTTATGCTTTGGGCAGCCTTGCAAAAACCATTAGTAACCCTTGTGCATTTGGAGCTTTGACATGTGTTTTTTTAAGAAAATATTTCAAGCAATGAAAGCACCTACAAGCACAACTTGTTAGCCCCACAATGGTTAGCACATCAAAAATTAGACAATCTACAAGTAAAATAGATGATCAAATGGAAAAATTTGAAAATGAAGCCAACATGGTTGGATCAGGCTCGAAAAGAGCTTTCCAATGATATATCACACTTCAATTTTTGATACTGTATGCAAAAATTTCTCAAAAATCAGTGCCAGTTTTGAGGAGTGGCACGGATTCTGAAAACGCTAAAATTTTCAAAAAGATAACAGAAAACCCAAAACTTGCAAAATAAAAGAAAGAGCTAAAAATAATCACTTCCAGGTCTGTGTGACATTTCAGTTGCCAGAAGAATCATACTATACTTCTCTGTATACTGGTGTGATATTTTTGTTCTCGATGACAGATCGCACTATGTGCAGGCGATAAACCTTTGTATGTCTGTGTGACAGAATGTCGTATGGACGTGCGATACTTTTATTGGAAAAGTATCACATGAGTATGTAATACAGTATCACACGATATTGGAAGACTGTCATATGATAATCCTGTCAGAAAAAAAAGAAAGAGATGAAACGACAAGCAAAAATTGATGAAAAAATAGCGGAAATGCATGAAAAGAAAGACAAAACAGAGTTGTTCTACCCCATGGTGGGCACCAAAAATGTACACACTAAGATGTGCACTTCTTTAAGTCTTTACTTCCAAGGGAATCCATGAGAATGGGAAACCTTAAAAAATGACCTAGAGCTCCCTAGGCATGAAGTGCAAGGATATTAAAAGTGCTCTTAGCTAGAGCTATTAAGCCTATGACCTTGCTAGTAAACCATGCAATGGGAGATTCAATGGAGACAAGGGAAAGAATGCCAGTATCCTCAAAAATAAATATGAGAATGGAATGCAACTATGCTAGAAATGAGAATGCACGCTAAGCTATCAAAAGAAAGATGCAAGTGTTACAATCCAAGCTAATTAATCTATGTGAGCTAATCTAGAGCATAGAAATGAAGCTAATCTAAGAAAGCATAAACATGAAGCTATGATGCAAGAAATGAAAGATGGATGCAAGAATGTCTTCAAAAAACTCCAAAAGTCTCCAAGCAATCCTACAGCATAAGGTTAGTATTCAAAAGATGGATGCTAAAATGAGAAGAGAGCTCTCCTTTTATAAAAAATGAGAAAGAATGGACCATGGAGATTAAGAGGCAAAAGATTTAATCAAGGGTGGAGCTTGAAAGAGGAGCAATCCATGTGCACAAATATCCTCCAATGGGAAAATAAGAGTTGACTTTTGTGTCCATATGAGACAAAAAGTGTTTTTTTTTTTATAAAATAAGAATAATGCTTTATTTGTGCAACTCAGGATAAGAGGGAAAGTGGGGGCTTTTTATTTATTAAAAGGGGAGGGAATTTATTTTAAATAAATAAAGACTTTAGGATAAAATGGTTAGCCCATAGAAAATAATCAAATAAATGATAGAACTAGGATTTGATCAAGAATAAGAAATTGATGATTTTAGAAAATAATGCTAGCAAGGGGCTAATAGTCTAGATGACCATTTTTGAGTGATTACAGGTATAGTCTCTTGAATATGCATTGCCTTGAACTTATATATAGGAGTCAATGATCTGAGGATCTTTGCAATAACTTCTTCTTCATCATAAGTGCCTCCATAATTTCTGATTCCAACTACTGCTCCTGTGACCCTTTGAACATAGGCTCTAATACCTTCATCTTCATTCATTTGTAGCTTTTCGATCTTTGTTTTCCAATTTTGTAACTTCGTTTGCTTGGTATATTTGTCTCCTTCATATAATGCTTCTAATCTATTCCAAATTTCATGTGCTGAATCTGAGTCTTTAACTTCAGTGAACTCACCTTCAGATAGTGCACTAATTAGTGCTTCCCTTGCAACCATATCATATGGGAATAAATTCTTCTCATCATTAGTAGCAGATGGAAAATCATTCTCAATCTTCAGGACTACCTTTTTCTTTGTAATCATCTAGTAGTCTATGCCCAAACACAACAAGTGTGTTCACATCTTGTTCTTCCAACTGTCAAAGTTCTCAGGATCAAATTTAGGACCATCCTTCCTATAGAGTGCCATCTCCAAGATCACCTCAAGCTATTAAAATTTCTCTCTGAGGACCACAAGCTCTGATACCAATTGTTAGGAATAACAGTCCACAATACAACTAAGAGGGGGGGGGTGAATCAGTTATATAATAGAATATTAAACTTTAAACTTTAAGCTCCACAATATCAGATCCAATGAACACAATGAATGCCAACACAATAACAGAATATTTTAGTTTTGGGGAAACCCCGTTAAAGGTAAAAATCCCAGTGGGAATTAGCACCCACAAATGATGTATTGAGAGTATAGTTATCCTTGTTAGAAGATATAGCCCTGTTAGGAGCTTATTGAAACATTACAATATTTAGTCCTTGTTAGAGGATAGACCTTGTTAGGAGTCAAGAAAAAAAGGGAGGGCTCATTGCCCAAAGAAGGTTAAATCCACCTTTAGAACTCACTTGTTTGCAAAAATATAGGTGTATATAAAGAAATGCACAATCTTTTGAACTATTTTCCAGAAATTGTTTTTTCTTGATCAGTTCCAATGAAGTCCACTAGTAAACCTTTTCTCTACATACATCAAACACAAGCTTGTAGCTTTCACAACCTCTTTATATCACATACATTCCATCCATATCTTTTCCAAAGTAAAGACTACATATATACCTTATTACAATTTACCATGATTAGGTCGGCCCATGAGGCTTTCCTAATTATAAACAATTACATAAACCCTTGCTAAGATACACACGGTATCTAAGACAAGTCTATAATGATTAAATTACAACAATTAAAGAATGACATCCTTAATTTATGCCCACCAAACAAAAAACATGCTTCATTTCCCGAGTCGACTTCAAAATAAACCATCACCATAACACATGCCACAAATAACATCACCAATCATTCCGTACCTTGTGTTGACCAATGAACTTACTTTAGTAGCCTATTTATCATCCTTCAAGCTTGCATACCTTGAATCCAAATCCTCTGAAAGATATATCAGAAACCCAGATACTAACTCTGTCAATTCTCACTGTCACAGTCCAGTGACCAGTCTTCATTAAAACATCTATATCTCTCTCAATATGAAAAATCTAATGATGTGATCTCAGATATAAGATCAAAACATTCACCTGAACTCTCATCTAACTCTGCAACATCTGAAACATCTGTATAGTGTCTGTACACTATGATTACCAGTCTAGTTCCTTCATAGAAACATATGTTGACATCAGTGACAAAACACAAATGACAATAGTATGAGTGCCCATTTAGTAACATAGTGATTAAACATATTAAATGTCTCAATCACTTCTCCATGCATTAGAAATATCCAACATTCTGTACTTGATTGTAATATCTGGCCTAAACTGGGAAGGCCTTACAGCCCAACATGTATGAATCAATTGAAGATAATATATGAAAGTTTCTACATTCTCTCTCTCTCACTTTTGTGTGTTGTTGCTTCCGCATGTGATCTCTACAAGGTGGATCTAGTTAGGGTGTGCCTTTGGCCCCTCTCCCCATCCTCCCTTGCCTCAACTAGTATCAAAGCTGAAGTGAGATTTGGATCTAGGTTTGCGAATCTAGTTTTGAGGGTTCCTTCTTGTCAAACCCTAGTTGCTTTGTTGTGGGGTAGTAGATTACGATCTGAATTGCAATTGGAGAGGGTTTCAAGAAGGTTCATGGGAGGTGAGATGCAGATCTAGGATTGGTAGACATGTTGAGACAACTTGTTGCTAGATTAGAAGTTGTTGAAATAGCGCAGAGAAGAGGAAGACATCTTGAAGATGTTAGTGATGATAAAATTGAGGAAGAAGAAGGTAATGTAGAACCTGCACCAGTGATGGATCAAGGTGAGGAAAGATTGTTGAAGGATTTGACAAATCTAAAGTCTACACCACACTTTAATCCTCCTGAGTATAGTGGAAAATTGGATTCTAATGAATTGGTAGACTGGATCATCGAGATAGAAAAATATTTTGAATATGACAATGTACCTGAGGAAAATAAGGTGAAAATTGCAAGAAAAAAGTTGAAAAGTCATGCATCCTTATGGTGGGAACATCTGCAGTTGGACAGAAAGAGGAAAGGCAAAGAAAAAATCAACGTATGGAATAAAATGCTGAATAAATTGAAAGGAAAGTTCTTACCTTGTGATTACTAGATTAACCTAGTTAGGCGAATGTAAAGTTTGAGGCAGAAAGATAGCTCAGTAAAAGAATATACTAAGGAATTCTATAGATTAGATATCATATTTGGACATGATCAAGATGATGTAGAAATAATTTCTAGATACCTGAATGGTTTGAGAGTTTCCATCCAAGAAGAAATCCGTTTGGTCAAATTGGAGAACATTGAAGAGGCTTATCAATTTGCATTGAAAGCTGAGGAGAAATTGAACAAGAGACATGAGCAAAGATAAAGAGGTAGAGGTGGTAGATTCCCTAGAGGAAGAGGTAGATCTTATGGTGAAAATAGTAGATCTGAACCTGAAAAGACAAATCTGGATAAAGAAAAGATCGAGTGGAAAGGTGAAAGTTCATCTAGAGGTAGGTGTAGTAACTACCGAGGTGGTTATAACAAAGGTGGTTTCCGAGGAACTTGTTACAATTATGGAGAAGGACATAGATCATTTGAGTGTACATATGTAAGTAAGAAGGCTGATAACAATAGAAATGTTTTTTTGCAAGAAGAGTCACCAAATGAACCTAAGAAGGAAAATAACTTGATGGTAAGGAGAGCACTTTAGAGTGAAAGTAATAAGGAAGATCTAATAAGGAAAAGTTTGTTCAAGACCAGATGTAGAGTTTTTGACAAAGTTTGGAAGGTAATCATTGATAGTGGTAGCTCATAGAATCTGGCATCTAAAGAAATGGTCACAAAGTTGCAGTTGAAAAGGTTGGAACATCCAAAGCCCTATCAAATTTCATGGATCAAAGATGAGCATACACTCTTGGTAAGTGAACAATGTTATGTGAATTTGAAAATTGGAAAGTACTATGATAAGGTGTTATGTGATATCATGCCTATGGATTGTTGTCATATTTTGTTGGGTAGACCTTGGCAATATGATAGACATACTATATATGATGGAAGATTGCATAAATATACTATTTGGGCTGATGGGAGAAGACAAATCTTGTTACCTTTGATGGAAGAACCCGTTAGTAATTTTTGCACATCTCTGAGAGTTTTCTTGATGGAAGGAAGAAAGTTTGTTAAGGATCTGAAAAAGAATGATGTATGTTTTTCTCTGATTCCTAACAAACCAAGTAAGAAAACAAAGGATAGTGTCCCTAAGGAGATTGATAAGTTACTCACCAAGTACAGTGATCTCATTTCTGATAATGTACCTGATGGTTTTCCATTGAAGAGAAGCATTGATCATTGCATGGATCTAATCCCTAGAGCTAGTTTACCAAATAAGGCACCACATCGGTTGATACCTATCGAGAATCAGGAATTGAACTGATAGATTCAAGAATTGTTGGAGAAAGGTTTGAGAAGAGAAAGTTTGAGTCCTTGTGTAGTACCTTCTGTATTGGCACCAAAGAAGAATAGAGAATGGAAAATGTGTACTGATTCTAGACAAATCAACAAGATAATAGTGAAATATAGGTTTCCTATACCGAGAATGGATGACATAATGGACAGTTTGACTGGAGCAAAGTATTTTACCAAAATTGATTTGAAAAGTGGGTATCATCAGATCAGAATTAGAGAAGGTGATGAGTGGAAGATTGCTTTCAAGACAAAAGAAGGTTTGTATGAGTGGTTGGTTATGCATTTTGGTTTAACTAATGCATTGAGTAATTTTATGAGGTTGATGAATGAAGTTTTGAAGAAATTCTTGGGTAAGTTTGTGATTGTATATCTTGATGATATTCTGATATTTAGTAAGACCAGAGAAGAACATTTGTTTCATGTTAAAAAAGTATTGCAGAGGTTGAAAGAAGAAAATTTGTTGATAAATCTGAAAAAGTGTTTATTCATGAAAGAGGAGATTGTGTATTTGAGATTTGTGATTTTAGCTGATGGTTTGAAGATGTATCTTGAAAAGGTTGAAGCTATTTTGAATTGGCCTACACTTAGGAATGCTAGTGAGGTAAGATCATTTCATGGTTTGGAAATTTTTTACCGAAAGTTCATTAGGAATTTCAGTTCAATTTGTAATTCTATGACTGAGACTATGAGAGGAGATAAAAGAGAATTTGAGTGGACACATGGAGCTGATAAAATTTTTGAGACTTTGAAGTAGAAGGTTACTGAATTGCCTATGTTGGCATTGCCTGATTTCAGTAAGGTATTTCAAGTGGAATGTGATGCAAGTGGAGGTGCAATAGGAGTTGTACTGAGTCAAGAAGGTAAACCTATTACTTTCTTTAGTGAAAAGTTGAATGATGCAAGAAGGAAATATCCTCTGTATGATCAAGAATTCTAAGCTATTGTTCAAGCATTGAAGAAATGGAGACATTATTTGATACTGAGTGAATTTGTGTTGTATATAGATCATAAGGCTTTACAGTATTTGGGTAGTTAGAATAAGTTGAATTAGAGATAGATGAAATGGCTTGAGTATTTGCAGAGTTATACATTTGTGATAAAGCATAAGAGTGGAGTCACTAACCGAGTTGTTGATGCATTGAGTAGAAGGAGATCTTTGATGACCGAGATAAAAATTGAAGTTCTTGGCTTTGATGACATGAAAGATTCTTATGAATTTGATCCTGATTTTTCTGAGCCATGGAGAAAGTGCAGAGCACCTATTCAAGATCAACCGAGTACTAAATGGGAAGAATATTTTATTCAAGAAGGTATGTTGTTTAAAGGTATTCAGTTATGTATACTAAGAGGAGCAATGAGAACTAATTTGATAAAGGAGAAACATAGTAGTGGTTTGGCTGGACATTTTGGTGTAGATAAAACATTGAATTTGCTTAAGGATAAATACTTTTGGCCACAGTTGTATAAATATGTTAAAAAATTTGTGAAAAGATGTGGAATTTGTCAAGTTGCAAAAGGAGTAAGTTAGAATACTAGATTGTATACACCAATTTCTATTCTTGAGAAACCTTGGATTGGTATCAGTATGGATTTTGTTCTTGGCTTACCAAAGATAGTGAGAGATAATGGTTCCATATTCGTTGTTGTGGATAGATTTTCTAAAATGGCACATTTTATACCTTGTAGAAAGACATCAGATGTAGTACATGTAGCAGATCTTTTCTTTAAGGAAATTGTTAGATTGCATGGATTACTGAGGAGTATTATTTATGATCAAGATAGTAAATTTGTGGGATACTTTTGGAAGACACTTTGGAGAAATTTTGGCACCGAGTTGAAATATAGTTCTACATTTCATCCACAGACTGATGGACAGATAGAAGTTGTGAACAAAATTTTGGGAAATCTTTTAAGATGTTTAGTTGGAGACACACCGAGTAATTGGGATTCTGTGTTGGCACAAGCAGAGTTTGTATACAATAATTCAATAAATAGGAGTATTGGAAGAACACCTTTTGAGATTATAAATGTCATACAACTAAGAGGTATATCTGATTTGAGGGATATTGCTGATGAAAGAAAGAGAAGTGCTGAAGGAGTAAAGTTTGCTGAGTACAAGAAGACATTGCATGAAGATGTGAAACATAAGTTGGAGAAAAGTAATCAGAAACAGAAAGACATAGTTGATAGATCAAGAAGACATAAGACTTTTGTAGTCGGTGATGAAGTAATGGCTCATTTAAAGAAAGGTAGATTACCTGTTGAAACATATGGAAAGATGAAAATGAATAATTTTGGTCCTTGCAAGATACTGAAGAAATTTGATAGTAGAAATGCATATGAGATTGAGTTACCTGATGACATGGATATATCACCTATTTTCAACATTGTTGATTTGTATGAGTATCATGAACCTGATGAAGATAGGACAGTACCGATGGATTATCCTAAGAAGCATACCGAAGAAGTTGAATAGATTTTGGAACAAAGAATTGGCAGAAGTACAAGAGGAAAATAGTATATGGAATATCTGGTAAAATGGAAGAATAGACCGATTGAAGATAGTTCATGGATTTCACAATCTGAGTTGGATGTAGCTCAGGTTATACCTACTTCATGATTTGGAGAACCATTTTAAAATAACCCCAGGTGTCTGATGTAAGAGCATCTCGGGTCCTTGGCAATCCAGTGTCACCAAAAATATGTTTGAAGTTTTCTATGTTGCTCTATTCTTTCTTTGATTGAGTTGGTTCGGTGTTGCTTGGTTTCCTTTGTTCACCAGTGTTGGTCAGTTATCTCTCTAGCACTTGGTTATTTTCATGGTGCTTGGTGATGCTTGTCTGGTGCTTAGTTATCCTTTCTTACTGAGTTGTTTATTTTGGATTTTTGTTGAAGCTGACTCATGCATTTATATTTGGTCGCAGATTTAATGCTAGTATCTATCATTGGAAAGCATGTGGACCTAGATCTGGTCGTTCCTTTCTTTGATGGTGGATCTGAAGGTCAACTTGTTCGGTAGCCTCTTGTATAAATGTAGTTGTTTGGTTAGAGTTTAGGGGTAAGTTTTTGGTAGGAAGATAAAAATGAGAAGATTAGAGATTATTGGTAGATCCTCGCATGTTAGAGGACTTCTGTACTTGATTATAATATTTGGCCTAAACCAGGAAGGCCTTACATCCTGACATGTATGAATCAATTGAATATAATATATGATTTTTTTTGCATTCTCTCTCTCTCTCTCACTTTTGTGTGCTGTTGCTTCTGTGTGTGATCTATGCAAGGTGGATTTGGTTAGGGTGTGCCTTTGGCCCCTCTCCCCATCCTCCCTTGCATCATGCACATACCCAGGTTATACATGAGAATATTGGAAATGACATGGATATGTGTAATAAGAAATGTGATTGTACCTAATGACTATTTATCAATATTATTAAAGCCACGAATAGGAATAGATTTACATTTAATAAGAGAAGCATCTACATTTATTTTATGAAAAAATCAATGCTACACATATTAAGAGTTGAACCATTATCAACTAGAGTATGTATTATTTGATTACAATTGATTAAGATAACAAGAGTGAGATGATCACAATGTTTTTGAGCTTCAAAATAAAGTAACTCATGTTGGTGGAGCTCAATTTTTTCTCTTGGTGATTTCTACCTCATTTGACTTAGTAGGAAGGTAAGTAAAACATTTTTGAAAATATTCTTGGATCATTGCATGATATGTAGGTGAAGCTTTAATTAGGTCCCAAAGGGATATCTTAGCTAAATTATCATGAATTTTCTCAACAAGATCATACTCCTTACCAACACGTTCTAAAGGATAAGGGGGTAATGATTTGTTCTATATGTGTGTGCTACTATATTATTATTAGGTTGTGTATTAGTTTATAAAACAATCATGAGGTTTTTTTAGGTTGAGGGGTATCTTGATAAGGTTAACTAATTTAGGCTTCTCATTCCCAAAAACATGAGTTTTATTGATTTGATTAAACTCTTTATTTTCTAAGATTTCAACTCTATTAGGGAGTGTTAGATAATTGAGAGAGGGGGAGGGAGGTGAATTAGTTAAGTCCAATTATTCTACAGTCCCAAACAATCTTTGATGTATAAAAAAAATATTTCAAATCAAGTAAACAACTTAGTAAAACTTCATCTATTCCTTTCTATTCATCTACCAAATACCAGTAATTAACTAGTGAATATACCAATCAAACTAGTAATTGTAATATGTAAAAAAAATAAAAATTCATCACATCCATACACATATAACAATTTTATTTTTAAAGTGGAAACCCTTTTAGGGGAAAAACCACCTAGGACCAATAACCCAAAATAATTTCACTCTTCTAAAGTGAGCTCAACTAGGAGCCAACCCTATTAAAGGTTGCGATAACACACTATAAGGTGTGACCTGGTTAGAGGATTTATCACTAATAATTTTATGTGACCAAACATTCACTATGGGGTCAACATGAAAACAATCAACATTCATTGAATGTCATAATGAAATAAAAAGATTGTTAAGTCCCACTCGATTAAGAGATTTATCTGTAGAAATGGTTAGAATGCAACCGTACATGATCTGATTCAAATAAAAATTTCTTTATAGATTTTCAGATCTATGCTAATCTCAAAATATCTCAAGACAATATACTCAATTCAATTCCTTTGTATCCTCCAACTCTATTCTTCTCGGTTAATTCCTTTCTCTAACACTCGGTGTTGTCTGCAGAATTGATTGGTTCTGTCTTCAACCTATTTGACTAGCTTCACATGAATGCAATCTCCTCTCATGCATTCCAGAATTAATAATGAATCTCATGTCTCCTTTTATGACATAATAAACTATTTTCTTCTCATCCATAGATTTTGCCTCTTAATATTCACCATTGATTTTGCCTCTTTAACCTTTCTCAGAACTTGTGTCGGTAACACGTTTAATTCTCCTTCATCTGATCATCCTTGAATTTTTTTATCCATTTGATCATCATAATAAACTTTATCTTTAACCTCAGAATCATCTATATTTATCCATTTCATCATCTTTAGTTGGCAATTATATTTTCCATTTATTTCTTTCACTCGGTCAATACCATGATGTGTCGGTGACTTCTAACTTGGTTAACACTGTACTCAATATACACTATACTTTCTCGGTGTACACTATTTTCTTCATTTATCGACCACATAAAATTGTACGTTCTTTTTCTTCAATCCATAATAGAATTATGCAATACAATAAAATCACTAACATAATGTCATAGACTTATCAATAAGTTACCCAATGAATACCATATCCATATCCATATCTTTCTCATAGATCTCATATTCATGTTAATAGCTCATTCCTTCACCATTATTTCCTTCTTTAGATTTTTGTAACTATCATGATAAGTATAGTCAAAACTAGTTGACATCAATGACAATGCAATAACCAATTTAATGTGTCACATATACCTTTGTATCTCAGTGATCATTAATCATTGTCTTTTAAGTATCCAATCAGTTGTCAATCTATTCCTTAAGATATTCAATTAGTTGCAGTCTATCAATCTCTCCCTTTGGCATTGATGGAAACACAATATGAAATATTCCATAGAATACCAAACATCTGTCTACAACTCTGTATGTAAATGCTATAATTGGGTAATTTGCCCCTAGCTTATATATTTAATATGTTTAATCACTACACAACATCAATACTCTCCCTTTTAACCATTCTCTGAATATTTCATGTACATTTCTCTCCCTTTGACAATAATGCCAAAAATAAAATAATTAGCCCTTCACTAGCCAAATCAATATCTCTGTTGTTTAAATTAGACTCTAGTACCTTGCATGTATTGATATACAATTCCATCTTGTCTTCCAGCTTTCACAACCTTAGGAATCCCAAAGTGTGAACATCATGCAAAAGCATCATTAGATCTTTTGATAAAGTACAAGTTGATGCAACCTTATATCACCTTAGTGATTTTTAGACAGGGGATGGACCCCTACTCTACTTATCAAGTACTCAAATGTGTCCTTTGGTAAACGTTTAGTGAATATATTAGCAAGTTTCTCTTGTGATTTCACATGTACTCCAATCTAACTTTATTTTGATGAACTTTCTCCCTCAAGTAGTGATAATTAATAGATATATGCTTTGTCTTTGCATGCATCAATGGATTCTTTGAAATATTGATTGCACTTGTGTTATCACAATAGATTATCATTGGATCAGTGATCTCCTCATTCATACCTTCCAAAGTTTTTTTATCCATGCAATATTTGAACAATTAGTAGTAACATCAATATTTTCTACTTCTACAGTGGACTAAGAAATGCATCCTTGTTTCTTACTTACCCAAGTAATCAATCTTTTTCCCAAAAAGAATACTCCACCAGTAGTGCTTTTTCTATCATCTATGTTTCCAGCTCAATCAACATCAACGTAAAATTTTAGTTCAAATTTTCCTTCTTTCTTGCACCACAAACCATAGTTTTCAATGTTCTTCAAGTTTCTCAAAATTCTTTTCACAATAGTCAAGTGTGATTCTTTAGGATTAGTAGAGAATCTAGCTATAATGTCAACCACATGTGCAAAATCTGGTCTACTATGGTCAACATACACCAATTTTCCATTCATTGATCTATACAAGTTTTGATTTACCTCGCTTGACTTGTTAGCCTTTGTTAATTTGCATCTGGTGACCATAGGTGTATCGACTAGTTTTGAATCTTCCATACCAAATATCTTCAATAATCTTTGATTTATTTAGATTGTGTGATGTATATTCCTTTCTTCTGTTGTAATATTTGTAAGCCAAGAAAAAATTTGATCTCACAAAATATTGACATTTTAAATTCTTTCCTCATTTCATCAACAAAAGATTTGCATAAATTATCATGTCCTCCAAATATGATGTCATCAACAAATATTTCAGCAATAAGAATATTATCATCAGTTTCATATTTCAAATACAAATTATTTTTGTCACTTGTTCTAACAAATCCAATACTAAGGAGATAGGAATGAAGTCTTTCATACCATGCTCTCGGTGCTTATTTCAGTCCATATAATACTTTGTGCAACTTACATACCCTGTTCCTCTGATTAGGATCAGTTCAAAACCTTCGGGTTGTTCAATGTAGACCTCTTCCTCAAGTATCTCATTCAAAAATGCACATTTAGCATCCATCTGATAAACCTTAAATCCTTTGTAAGAAGCATATGCAAGCAATATTCTTACTCCTTCAAGTCTAGCAATGGGTGCAAAAGTTTATCCATAGTCAATTCCCTCTTCTTGTGCATAACTTTTCATACTAGTCTTGCTTTGTTCCTTGTTACATCTCCATTCTCATTCAATTTTTTTCTGAATATCTATTTGGTCCAATCACATTTTTGTCTTTTAGTCTCAGTACCAATGTCCATGTTTTATTTTTCTGTATTTTCTCAATCTCTTCATTCATTTCCTTGATCCATTCATCATTTTCCAATGCATCTCTAATAGTTTTAGGCTCAAATTCACAAACCAAACATGTGTTGTTTCTCAACTTACTTCGTGTCATCATTCCTGCTCTTTTATCTCCAATTATATGTTCTTGTGGATGATGTCTTCTTACATATTTTGCAAGTACAGGTTCAGATCTACGTTGTCCAATGTGTTCTCCACTCAGTGCATGATCATTATCTTTATCAGTAAAAGTTTTTTCATTCTCATTCTGTAATGAGTGTTGCTCGGTAGCATTACCCTTTTTCTCGGTAATGCTCTAGATTGTTGCTTGGGTAGAGTTTTTGGTTTTTCAATGTAAACAAATCTACCATAGTCTCCCAGTTCCTTTTTCTTTTGTCATCATTATTTTTTGCAAACTCATCAAATCTCACATTTGCACTTTCATTTTATTAGTAGTGTTGTTCAAACATTTCTAAGCCTTTCTTTTAGTAGAATATCCTAGAAATATTCCTTGATCACCTTTTGAATCAAGTTTCTCATTTCTAGACCATCTTTCAAAATGTAACATCTACATTTTCAAATAACTCACATTAGGTGTGTAACCATACTATAATTTATAAGGTGTCTTGTTTGATTCTTTCTTTGGTTGAACTCGGTTCAGTGTGTAAATAGTAGTACTAACAACTTCTCTCTAGTATATCTGTGCAACATTTTTCTCAATCATCAGTGTTCTAGCACAATCCACAATTGATGTATTCCTCCTTTTATTAATTCCATTCTACTAGGGTGTTCTCGGTGCAGATACTCATCTCTTAATTCCATGCTCATTACAAAAATTAGTGAACTCATCAAAAATAAATTCACTACCTCTATCTGATCTCAAGCATTTTAGTTTCTTACCACTTTCTTTTTCCACTTTTCCTTTATACCACTAAAAACATTTTAAAAGCTTCAAATTTTTCTTTTAAGAACATGACAACCATCATCCTAGAGAAATCATCAACAAACAAGATAAAATATGTCTCCATTATAATTCTGAGTTCTCATAGGACCACACAAGTCAGTATGAACTAACTCCAAAATATCATTAGTAGAGTAAAGTTTTCTCTTAAAACTCAACTTTGACATATTTCCCATTTGACATTGTTTGCACATTACATGGTCAAGTTTAGATATGCTTGGTAAACCTCTGACTCTCCTTTTCTTACTGATCTTAACCATGTTTTCAAAGTTCACATGACATAACCTCTTGTGTCATAACCATACATCTTCATTCTTAGCCAATAAACAAGAAGTTTCAACATTGTCAAGATAGAACAAGTTACCTTTTGATTGTTCACCAATATCGATCAACTTTCCAGCTTCACCATAGATTTTTACCTTTCTATTTTCAAATGTAACTCGATGACCTATATTATTTAGCTGTGCTACACTCAATATATTATAGTTAAGTCCTTTCACCCAATATGCATTCTCACATCTGATCTTATTGTTCAACAATACAGATCCTTTTCCTTTTACTCAACAAGGTGTATCATTTCCCATTTTTACAGATCCACCATTATAATGTTCAAGATATTCAAATTTATCTTCATCACCACTCATATGATGTGTAAAACCACTATCAATAATCCTTGTATCATTCTTACTAACTTTATAAATAAGTGTTGTTTCAACATACCTTTCTTCTTCTTCAGAGTCCTCTTTTAATGCCAAAAATACCACTTCTATGTCTTCATCAGTCTTGGTGTCAGTGTCCTCATCTTCATCTTCAACCAGGTAGCATGCCTTCTTTCCTTTATCCCTATAGTCTTGGTTATCTCTATTTCCATACTGCTAGTTACCTCTATGATCTCCGTAATCTCTTCTGTCATTTTTCTTTTCATTTGATCTTTCATTTGTTTTCTCATCTTCCTTCCTACCAGGACAACTTGCAACAATGTGACCAATATTTTTACATTTCAAACAAACCAATAGTAGTTTACCTCTATATCTTCCTTTTCCTTTTTGTAGTCTTCTAGCCATTAATGCTTCAAGTTCATCAAGTTCATCCTCTTCAGCTTCACTTTCACTTTCATTTATTATCTTATGTCTGCTGCTTAACTTTCCAATTTTTAGAGATGACATAAATGTCTATGATTATATCATAGATATAATACTATTGTCATACTTATTCAACTCAAATGTAGTCAATCTACTAATTACACTATCAAGTGAAATGTATATTACCAGAAGCTACTCTTGTTTGATGAATTGCAGAGACTCTAATAGAATAGGCAAGTAAAAAGGTTATGAGAATTTTACTTACCATAATGTCTTCATCAATAGTTCCACCTACTCCTTGGATAGCATTAATGACCTCCTTGACTTGGTTGTTGTACTGAGTGATGTTCTCACCTTCTTTCATCTTCATGTCATCAAACTTACCTCTAAGAATTTCATCTTTAGCCCTTAGCACATTCACATCTCCTCCATGAACTAGTGCAAGCTTGTCCCACATTTGTTTTGAATTTGTACATGTTTTGATATCTTCAAATTCAGCATCTGACAAAGAAGAAGCAATCTCAATCATCACAACATTGTGTTCATGTCTTTGTCTCATCTGATTGACAGTCAAAGGACCATTGGGCAAGATAAACTCATTTTACAAGTAGTGTGTTGCAGAATCACCAATTCTAGATAGGTATAACTTCATCCTACTTTTCCATGTTGAGAAGTTGTCTTTGTTCAACTTTGGCACCTCTCTCTTATACATCTTGTGATATTTAACTTAAGTCCCTCAAACTTTTCCTTTTCAAGCACTCTTGCTTTGATACCAATTGTTAGATAATTGAGAGGGGGGGGGGAGGGGTGGGTGAATCGGTTAATCCCAGTTATCCTATAGTCCCAAATAATATATGATGTATAAAACAAATATTTCAAATCAAGTAAAAAACTCAACAAAACTTTATCTGTGCCTTTCTGTTCATTGACCAAATACCAATAATTAACTAGTGAATATGCAGATCAAACCAATAATTGTAATGTGTAAAGAAAAATAACAATTAATCACATACATACACATATAACACTTTGATTTTTAACATGGAAGCCTTGTTAGGGGAAAAACCACCTAGGACCGATAACCCAAAATAATTTCACTCTTCTGAAGTGAGCTAGGTTAGGAGCCAACCCTATTAAAGGTTACAATAACACACTATAAGGTGTGACCTAGTTAGAGGATTTATCACTAACATCTCTTTGTGACCAAACATTCACTATGGGGTCAACATGAAAATAATTAACATTTTTTAAACGCCATAATGAAATAAAAAGATTGTTAAGTCCCACTTGGTTAAAAGATTTATCTACAACACTGGTTAGAATGCAATAGTAAATGATCTAATTCAAATACAACTTTCTTTGCATATTTTCAGATATATGCTAAGCTCAAAATACCTCTAGCCAATATGCTCAATTCAATTCCTTTGTATCCTCCAACTCTGTTCTTCTCGGTTAATTCCTTTCTTTGATGCTCAGAGTTGTCTACAGAATTGCTCGATTCTATCTTCAACCTGTTTGAACAGCTTCACATGAATGCAATCTCCTCACGCACATTCGAGAATTAATAATGAATCTCTTGTCTCCTTTTATAGACATAATAAACCATTTTCTTCTCATCCATATATTTTGCCTCTTAATCTTCACCATTAATTTTGTCACTTTAACCTTTCTTAGAACTTGTGTCTGTAACATGTTTCATTCTCCTTCATCCGATCATCCTTGAATTTTGTCAGTCGTTTGATCATCATAATTTTTTTATCTTTAACCTTAGAATCATCTATATTTGTCCAACTCATTATCTTTAGTTGACACTCACATGTTTCATTTATTTCTTTCACTCAGTCAATACTGTGATGTGTCGGTGACTTCTAACTCGGTTAACACTGTACTCAGTATGTACACTATACTTTCTCGGTGTACACTATTTTCTTCATTTATCAACCACATAAACTTTTACATTCTTGTTCATCAATCCATAATAGAATTATCTGTAACACAATTAAATCACTAACATAATGTCATAGATTCAACAATAAGTTACCCAATGAATACCATATCCATATCTTTCTCATACATCTCATCTTCATGTTAATATCTCATTCCTTCACCATTATTTCCTTCTTTAGATGTTTGTAACTATCATGATAAGTACAGTCAAAACTAGTTGACATCAATGACAATACGATAACTGATTTAATATGTCACATATACCTTTGTAGCTCGGTGATCATCAATCACTGTCTTTGAAATATCCAATCAATTTTCAATCTCTTCCTTAAGATATTCAATTGGTTGTAGTCTATTAGGGAGGACACCGAGGATGACAAAATCTTCTTATTAAGTGTCTAGATGAGTAGGGTCACTTTAAGAGAGGGAAACAAATAAATAATTAAGGCCTCATCTCTAGAGGGAAGGTTAATCAAATTAGTAGAAGGTAAGTGTAATCAAGGGAATTATAAATTATACCAATCTCTTCTACAATAATAGTGAATTTTCTTTCACCAAAGTACCCTCATGAGAGAGGTAAATATTAAGAGAATAATAATTATTATCCAGTAGTTCCTCCCAAAGAAGAAGATCATTGAGAGAAGTGTTAAAAGTATTTTCTTGCACCAATATGTCCTCATGGATAGGAGGGATTTTAGAGAAAACTAAAGTGATATAAGGGAGGCTAGGTCACTATCACTTCTATGAAATACATTAATCATGAAACTAGTCTAATTGGAAATGAAATGAAAATAATTTTGAAAAGATGTACCAAATGCACGAAACAATATGTAATTTTTATGTATTCTTTCATAATGCAAATGCATAAGTTCAATGAATGAAAGGATATATATTTGGATGAATTATAAAAAAAAAATGAAATGATTGGTAATTAGATGCATACAAATTAGATCTAGAAATCTCAATATGAATTACAATGTAAAGAGTTGGGTTGACCAAAATTTAAGTTAGGAAAAATAGGGTTCACTTGTCTAGTCATGTAAACTAGAACTCTTAGGCCTATTTCCATACTCACATTGGAAGGATAATAATCCACTTGGCTCAAGATATTTGGGCGCAAGGTAAATTAAGTGGATCTTCATGATGGGTTGAGGATGACGATGTAATTATGGAAGATGAATGGAGAAACTAGCTCAAATAAGGAGAAATGATGATTTTTAGTGTATCCAAAGAATAAAAAAACTACCATGTGGGACCCATCAGAAGATTTGGGAAGTATAAACTATAATTGACAAGGAGAATTAATTTTAAGAAATAGTAGAGAGACTTAGTCATTTGGGGCAACCTACTCCTAGGATTTAATCGGGTTGGGTGACCCACTCCTAGCAACTTCAAGTTTAAAAACTTATATATTATAGATCATTGAATGCTTGACCTATATCTTTCTATGTGCATCAACTACTTATTGTTGCAGCCTTAAAAAATAGAGAAAAAGTTCATTTTAAAGAGGGTTGCCTATAATTATCAAACCTCAATTTTAGAATTAATCATAAAATTGAAATAAATTGAAATGTAATTGAAAGCATGCTAATATGTAGTAGAGGATAGATATAAGAATTGAGATGCCTTTCAAATGTGATCATGAGTGTTGATACATTAACATGAATTTATAATATCTAGAAGAGAAATCATGGGCACATGCTTGCATAGAGGTTGTTGAAGATTTCCTAAAAGCTAGATTTAAAGAAGAAGAGCTTGGATGCTTGAGTGTTTGATTGAAATGATGGATTGATATGGGATGCCAAAATGAGGGAGGATATCTTTATTTTATACCTCTCCAAAGCAATTTGAGGCATTAATTTTAGAACAAGAAGACACAAACTTAAAATTCTTGCTTTTGCAAGTGAACCATTAAGTGGTTTGAGTTTGGACTTGAATATTGGGGAGTGGGTTAAGGTGACTTTCTCCCTCGATGCTAGTTCAAATTAGAAAGGAAGGTCTACAATGCTAAGGACATACCATATTTTAAAGTGCAATTAAGCTAGGATGTTGGGACTGGGTACATGTGGCCATACAAGCTAAAATAGAACCTAGACGAGTAAGAAATTGCATAGGGATGGAATTTATGATGGTAGAGTTTAAAAAATTGAAAAAAAATTTAAGGAAAAAAAAAATGCAAACAAAAATGATATGTGATAGGATTCTCATTATTTTAATTAATAATGCATTTTTAACTAATAATACATTTTTCAAAACAACTTGACAGAAATGAAAACAATCTAGTAAAGTTGACTAGAAACAAAACAAATCTATGATAGTCTTATTATTTTCCTATACCTAAGAATGCGAATTGAATTGAACTATCTCTATTTTCATGCCCTTCTTTGCTCAGAATTTACCATACATTTATTACCATGAATTCTCATGTTTAAGTTTCCTTCTTACCCATAAAGAGGTCATGAAATTTAATGCTAGGAATCTAACTTGTAGGTGGATATAAAGAGGAGATATGGTGAGGTATCAAATCCCTTGAGTGGCTAGTAAAATTAATTCCTTTCTATCCACCATGTTGATCTTCATTCTTCCATTTCTCCTTCCTATCAATGTCCATGTCCTTTTGTCCTTTTTTTCTATACTTTTTTTTTGTTATCTTTTATATTTATCATGATAAGTGTCAATGTAATGACATTTTTTTAATTCACCATCTATTGAATCATTATGTTTCTTCCTTCTAAAAATGAGTTGAATTCTTTTATTTTATTTTCTCCTTGTCATTATGTTCCACTTTCTTTTTTGTTTAATTTAGTGTAAATAAATATTTTGATATTTTACCATTAATTATTGCCTTATATCCAATCAAACTTGAAATGGAGTTATTATAGGTTCCCTTAAATAAAATTAATCGAACCATTATGATTGAATAAGAGCTTAGTCCTTAGGGTTCTATGAAGGATTAAAATAGATCTCAATAGGTCCTAAAATAGAGGTTGAACTTACATGATCTATATCTCTTCACAAAACCATATAACGTACCTTGCCTGATAGCTTTGGTAGATAATCGACCATATACCTTGCATAAGTTAACCAAGATTTTTGAATTTAATTTATTGAACCCCCCCCCGCTCGCCCGTCCCCCCCCCCCTCTCTCTCTCTCTCATACACACACACCAATACTTTATGGATATATGTCCAACCCTATTCCAAATTGCATTGGAACTAGTAGTTTTATGGAAAATTAATAGGATCCTAGAGGATGGAACAACTCATTCATATAAGCATATGCAAACTCCGTATCTACAATCCTTCAATTCTGTACCCTTTGTTGAATATGTTTTCAATGACCATGATTTTGACATATTTTAAAGAATATGAAACTAGGTATTAGGGTATGTCTTTAAAGATAAAGTAGACTCTAATTTGGCAAAATTGAATGTTGTAAAGCTAATAGATAACAATCTTATTTTTAATTTATGTAATTTAGAATTTGCAAAATGTGATATTGCTATCAAGATTAAATTATGCAGTTTTTGAGTCAAATTAAATTTAAATTTATAAACATGATTAATTTAACAATTCTATTTCGAAAAAAAATCAAAATAATAATTTAATATTCAAAATTTTCACATAAAATATAAAACATTCAAATGAATAGAAGCATACATAATTAGATCAAAAATAATTCCAAAATTTAATTATCTTTATCAACTTTTACTCTAATTGATCTAAATTAAATCCCAATAGATGAAATCTCAAGATTCCTTTCATATCATTTCAATGAAATGCTATTCAATTTGATGTTGCACTCATCAGGAATTATTCATATAGTGACCTACGTGCAATTAGGAGGAAAGTCTCAATCAAGCTTGGTGGTCCTCTCAGCCTGATCCCCATTTTTGGTTTATTTGATGAATTTCTTCTCTGTAAAGCCACATAAGGGCATTACTTAAACCAAAGCAAGTCCACTTCTCCAATCAACGAACATCATCTTAACGTCTTTTTATATTTTACTACTATTAGTTTATGTTTTAATAGAAACCCTAACCTAATTGGAAACTAGGCCTGCTTTGGTACAACATCAATGACAAGTTGATCTTGCTTGCATCTTAAAATAATGTCGTTTTCTCTTTCTCTTTCAGAGAGACACTATTTCTGTCCATCTTTTTGTGAATATATGGAACATTATTTTTCAAACAATATAGTTACAATTCTTAAAAAGCAGAAAGTGTCCAACACTTTGTACAATGGAAAGCATCAACCCAAATTATGAGAACTCAGTCATCGTTTTGCTCGAGCTTAGCATGTCTAATGTATTATCATACACAGCCTAAATATTCAGTATTAAGAGGCTTTTATTGTGAAGGTTGTTCAACCATGAGTTCCCAAAATCATGCTTCTCTCATTGGAAACATTACTGCGGCCTTCACACTTGTGTTCTTTATGTTCATCTTTCTATTTCTCTGGATTTTTCTATATCCTGGATGGAAGCCATGGATGAGAAGAGAAGCATCATCCAGTCCTCCACATAATGTGAATGGTATCTCTGAGGATCAGGTGATGGTTCTAAGAATTGGTTTCAGTCCTGCAGTTGTTCAAAATACTCCCACATTTCAGTATAGTTCAGAGAGTTTCCAAAATGGGCTTGACTGTGCAATCTGCCTTAGTGAATTTCAGGAGAATCAAAGTACAAGGGTTCTACCCAATTGCAACCACAATTTTCACATAGATTGTATTGATAAATGGTTGCAATCTAATTTCACTTGTCCTCTTTGTAGAACTTGGGTTCATCCTCATGAACTTCCTTCCAAACCAGTGGATTCAGATACCCCTATACAGCAGGTTTCGACCATTGATAATGCAGTAACAGTTGAAAATAGTGATTAAAATGTTTTGATACGGACTAATTTGAAAGAGAATATGCCGTTTGAATGTAAGCTTCATTTGTGTATTGTTTTTCACCATTAGGATCTATGTGTTCATTAGAAAGATTTAGTTTTTCTTAGTTCATAAATGTTGAACAAGATTTTTGGATGGAACTGTATGTATTTTTTCACATCCTAATAATTCATCATCAGAATATATGCTTGATTATGCCAACAATTCAAATCATTTGTAAGGAAACTCATCTAAGATTGGCGATTCAGTACCAGGTAAGAGTTCCCCACTTTAATATAGATTATTATTGGCCACATTTATGCTATTAAAGAGTTCGCTCAAAGCAAAATTTCCTTAAACCTACAATATTCAAAAGTTAAAATTATCTTTTGTACCCATCTATTCAAGATTGACGGGAAGACAAGTATTCTACATGAAGAGAAATCACTCTTACACTCTTACATGTGCTGAATAATCTCTTTGAAACTTTGGCTATTCGCCTAAAATTATTTCTACTTAAAAGGTTACAATGATTATTGAATTATAATTGTATAATTCATCTTATCAGAAAATTCAATTTAATAATTTTGTTGGTTAATTATTACATGTGAATATTTTTCATATTTAATATATGTATTATTTTATAAAAAAATGTAAAAAATATTTTTTCCTTATTAATCATTTGATAGAACTTTTAGATTTATTTTATTTATTTATTTTCTAGTAGATCAAAATTTTATGAATGTATTAACTTAAGCATTATTCAATAAATTTATATAAAAGAATTAACTATGAAGATATGATTATTTTCAGAAATATCTAATAGTCTAAGTAGCTCAATTGGTATCAGTAACTTTGTGTGCTCAAAAGAAAAAGAAAGGTCTCAATGTGAGCTGGTTGGATTTTAGTGTTGTAATATAGTTAGAATAGATTATGTAATAGCATGATAGAGAACCATATCAAATAGATTACTATATTATAGTAAATATGTCCTAATAAAGAAGGGGAAGGAGGTCAAGAGGAAGAAGTAGGAGGTGAAGAATTTTTTTAAAATAACAGATATCTTTTCATAAATTATCCCTATCAAGAGTGATTTCAATGGTCTACCACCTAAAAGAGACTAGGATCAAGCCATTCAACTAGTACTTGTATTGTAAAAAGTTGTGTAGTTACATGATTTCACATCATGTTTTATATACTCGTTTTAGTATGAACATTAATAATAGATTTTTAATATCTTAGTACGGAATTTTCTTCTCACACTTGTAGAGCACAAATAATTTTATATTATACTAGAAACATGTGCAAAATTGTAGCAAAAATGTATCTCAATTGTAGTACAATGCATAGACATTTGTGTAACACACTAGCTTCTCAAGGATTATCAAGATTCAAAATGTACTTTCTATTTGGCTTTCTCATGATACATGAAATAAAAATCAAGCAAGAGTGTAATTTATTTATCTCTCCCATCTTAACAAACAAATTCAATATATTTTCCACTTTGAATTGACCTCTTCACTCTATTTTTAATTCTATTAGTTCTATCTCGCTCCCTTGGTCAAAATCTATACAAGTAATTATTGTTGTCTCGGTTCCTCTCTTGGTGCTCTACTCTTGTGTTGTTCATTATTCATGGAAATTTGGGACTCTTCAAAGAGGAACAAAATAACATATGTACATCTTTTTCCTTTATTTATTTTTACACTTGTACTTCTTGTATGAGATATTCTCTTTAGTGTAGAGATAGCTAAATAATTGTATTGTCATTATTTTATTCTAGTAGCTCTATCTCTCTCCCTTGGTCAAAATCTAAACAAATAATTCTTGTTGTCACCATTCCTTTCTTGGTGTTCTACTCTTGTGTTGTTCATTATTCATGGAAATTTAGGACTCTTCAAAGATGAATAAAATAACAGATACATATTTTTCCTTTATTTTTTTCTACACTTGCGCTTCTTATATGAGATATTTTTTTTAGTACAGAGATAGTTAAATACATGTATTGTCATTATTTTATTTACATGCAATCCATTCATTCTCAAATCTCCTCGTATACTAAGGTTAATACCATTATCAACCACATTTATTTATCATTTATTTTAGTCCTAAATGCATGTATGACTTAAAAGAACACATTCTTGTATATATTATCCATTTTCTCTATATATGGATGAACATTGAAAGACCAAAATAAGAGTTTTTATAAGAAAATCCACCTAAACAACACCAATACATTTGTTTATCTTATTTTTTTCACAAGTCGATGTATTTAATAATTTGACGTAAGCATTTTGGAACTTGTTGGAGTTATTGGTAATCAAACAACAATGTGATATTTGGATAGGGTGACACTAACTTCATTATATATTGTGTGTTCTCACAACATGGCCTATTTTTCTTATAGTAAAATGATAACCCTCTATCTTTTTAATTTTTTTCAACTTACTCTAATAGTTGGTTTAGATATTTCCTATTAGTTCAAGATCCTTCAATTATTAAAGTATAACATTGTTTTGGTCAAGACTTTTCATAAAAGAAAATTGAACATTAAATAACAAGGTTTGTCTTGAACACTATTGAAAATTTCCTTCAAATGTATAGGTTTCTCTCTTGTGGGTTTGGTTCCATCAGTAGGTCTCAGTCCATCGCATTGGTATTTTCTATCAAAGTTGGTTCCATGATCCTTTCCCCAAAAGATAACTATTCAATATATTTTCCTCACAAACTTTACTTTTGTGAATATACTATGTGCTACCAAACTTCCTAAATAGAAATCTATTTGAAAATGATTCACTTGACCTCACTTGCACTTGTACTTATTAATCATATTGAACCATTTGTAGAAGTTTCATATACTACTAAAATATAATTGGTTCACTATCTTTTATTAGAAAGAATCTTTGAATAAGATCTCAATATAACCATTACAAAAGTTCAACGACTTATTGAATTGCCTCATTCAAGTATAATTTTAATGCCAATTCACTATGAAAGACCCATAGTCGTATGATGATTCAACATCACCATCTAGTAATGTTGATTCCATTTATGCCAAATTTTTTTTAAGAGAACATCCATTACTAAGGTGATTTTAGACCTTAACATTACATCCTCATGTATTGTGCTTACATCATTCCTATTTCAATGATATCTTTATCAAAACTTTCTAGTTTTACTAGATCTTTAGTAATCACACAACTGATTCATATGGAGTTGTCTACATAACTAATAATAAGTTTGGACCCCTAGATTTTTGAAAAATTAACTCCTATTTAAACCTAACATTAAATAATGTTATATTTAACTAATTTCCTTATATCTTTTTACACATTAGAAGTCATTCAAAATTCTACATCCTTCCAACACTACATTGAATGGGCCTATCTACAACCACCTAAGCATTGGATAACTTTGATTTTTGCAAGATTAATTCTAATAAATGTATTTCAACCAAAAAAATAATTCCATATGAGAAAACATGATAATTTCATAGTTATTAAGATGATAATTTAGTGAGATAACACTTGAAGAATAATTTGATTAAGAGTAAAGATTCTAAAAAATCAGAAAGATGGAGAAAATAATAGAAACTTTGAGCCTAACTAGCTTTTTCCATACATTATTGATGCGGGAGCATCCTGGGTGTAAGAGCAATCTTGCATCACCCAAAAATATTTCTGTTTGGTTTTTAATAAGGGCTATCTTGTGTAGAGCTGCTATTTATGGAAACTTACTATTTTTAGTAAGTTGGTCATATGATCTCAGAATGTTTTGATTTCACAGTTGGAGGTTCATCTCAGTTATTTCAGCCTACCAGTTGAGTTTCATTGCCACATCATCAGTATTGGTGAAGTTATTGAGATTTTTGGGTACGAAATCTTTTAGGTCAATTTTGAAGGTCATAGAGGCTCTAGATCACGATCAACCCCTTGCTGACTGGTGCTAGTGCATGTTAGGCACTGTAGATCTCGTCATGGCGTTTCTGAAAAGTGGTTACAATAGAAAAATAGAGTTACAGTTAAAAAGTTATGGCCTCCGGAAGTTGGGTTACCTAAAATTATATTTTGTATTTCTTTTGAGCCGACCCTATTATAATAATTGTGAAAAATAAATAATTCTATGTTTTGTCGGCCTAAAGGGCTAAATTTCTGGAACCTTCTCAGGTGGTGGAAATTGCCTATATAAGAAAGGTTTGTAGTGTTGTCTTAGGCAGTGGGGGACAGTTTTGGGTAGTAGATCTGGGTAATAATTCGAGGCTTTGTCCTACAGAATATTGTAAGGGAATGCCCATGTGGCTTTGCATATTGTAATTCTGAAAGTTTGTAATTCCACATTTGTGGAGATAATAAGAAGCCAATTTTCTGTTCTTGCATATATTGTTGTTGTTTCTCTATTTCTGTTATGTGTTTGTGGTATTAAGGGGAGCACCCTTCATCAAGTGGTATCAAAGCAGGAGTTCCTGAGTGTGTAAACAGATCGCTGATTGTGAGGTAGTTTGCACCAGGACCGTGGGTTAGGGTTTCTGTGTAAATAGATCACTGATTGTGAGGTAGTTTACACTAGGACCGTGGTTAGGGTTTCAGCGCGCATCACGAAAATGCCTCCACGAAGGGAACGTGGTGGAAGAGCTGGAGTTGTAACACCTGAGGTTAGAGCGCTCCAGAGACAAGTTCGAGCATTTCAAGAGGAGATTCGTAGAGGAATGAATCTTAATGTCAGAGACGAAAGCAAGGATGAAGCTGAAGAAGAAGATCAAGAAGGAGAAGTTGAAGTTGTGAACCAGGAGGAAGAAAGACTTTTTCGAGCCATCTCAAAGATTGGGAAAAGACCTAAGATTGAGGTTCTGACATTTGCCAGAAATCTTAACCCAGAAGAATTGATCGACTAGATCAATGAATGTGAAGAATATTTTGAGTATGAAGATATTGAGGATCCTGATAGGGTCAAATTTGCGAAGGCCAGACTGAAAGGTCATGCAAAGATTTGGTGGCAAGAGATTCAATTGGAGCAAAATAGAAGAGGGAAAGATAAAATCACAAGATGGGATCGAATGGTGGATAAATTGAAGCGACAGTTCATCCCTGTTGATTATGAACTTGACCTACTGAGGAAAATGCAAAGTTTGAAGCAAGAAGAAAGATCTATTCAAGAGTATACAAAGGAGTTCTATCGAATCCTCATCAGAACAGGACATGCGGAAGCTGATAAGGAGAAAGTTGCCCGATACCTTAATGGGTTGAGGCCAAGCATTTAGGAAGAATTGAATCTGGTTCAAATGAACAGTATTGAAGAGGCATACCAATTTTCCCTAAAAGTAGAGGAAAAGCTGAACAAGAAGTTTGAGAGCAGACAAAGAAAAAGAGGTCATGAAGGAAGATCTGGTGGACGGTCATATGAAGATCGAAATGAAGATCTAAAAAAGTAGGATGAGGCCAGTAATAGTCAGAATCAGAGAGGAGATAATTTCAATCGTTTCCAAGATCAGAACAATAGAGATCAGAGAGGAAGAGGAAGAGGACAAGGTTCAGGAAGAGGAGGCTTCCATGGAACATGTTTTCACTGTGGAGAAGAAGGTCATAGGGCATTTGAATGTCCTCAACGCCAAGGAAGGACAGATAGGAGGAATGAAGGCCAGGCTAGAGTTGCACATGTAGATGAAGATGCTAGATCCTCAAATTCTGAAGATGCTAAAAGAGGAGAAACATTGATTAACAGAAGAGTCCTATTGAGTGGTGAGAATGAACCTAAGCAAAGGAGCCTGTTTCGCACCAGGTGCAAGTGTGAGGGTAAGTGTTGTGATGTGATTATTGATAGTGGTAGTACTGATAATTTAGTGTTAGAAGAGATGGTGACAAAGTTGAAGCTCAAGAGATAGAAACATCCACATCCATATCGGGTTGCCTGGGTGCAGGATGACCACAAGGTCATGGTCAGTGAACAGTGCCTAGTGAAGTTCAAGATTGGCGGGTACCAAGATGAGGTACTATGTGATATCATATCTATGGATGCATGTCATATGTTGTTGGGTAGACCTTGGCAATTTGACATATGTGTTGTACATGATGGTCGTGCGAATACCTATTCCCCGACAAAGGATGGAGTGCGACATAAGCTAAAACCATTGAAGGAAACATAAGAAAATGTATGTGGTAATGCAAGAATAACTTTTGTTGATAGTAAAAATTTCTCAGATTGTATGCGGCATGAGCATATGTGTTTTACCTTAATTCCAAAGGCTGGGAAAGAGGAAGTAGAAGATGTACCTGTAGAAGTTGCATAATTATTGAATGAGTTTCAGGATATTGTATCTGATAATGTGCTTGATGGATTACCACCAGTAAGAAAGATCAGTCATCAGATGGATTTGATTCCAGGACCCAGTTTGCCAAATAAGGCAGCACACAGAATGACACTAGCAGAAAGCAAAGAGTTAAAGATAGATTTGAAGTTTAGTTCATCACGGATTGTATATGGAAGTAGTCCCAGAAATGCATCTGAGTTGAGAAGGATAGATAAAGGAGAAATAAGTAGTGCTGAAGCTGAGGATTTTGCAGAACATTTGAAGAACATCCATGAGGAGGTGAGGAAGCACATTACCAAGATGAATGTGTAGTATAAGGCTAAGGCAGATGAGAAAAGGAGACATAAGAAATTTTAGGTTGGCGATGAAGTCATGGTTCATTTGCAGAAGGAAAGATTTCTAGTTGGTACATATAACAAGTTGAAAATGAAGAAGTTTGGGCCATGTAAGATATTGAAGAAGCATGATTCAGGAAATGCATATGAGGTCAAGTTGCCTACTAAGATAAATATTTTACCAGTATTTAATGTTTTAGATCTAATAGAGTATCATGAAGGAGGTGTTGAAGATGAGGTTACAATAGCATAGTGGAGTATTCCAGCAACCAATTCAGATATCAAGGAGATTGAAGACATACTTGAATAGTCATGTTGGCAAAAGCACAAGGAACATGACATATGAAGAATATTTGGTCAAATGGAAAGAATGACCTATTGAAGATTCATCATGGCTAACGAAGGAGGAGGTTAACCGTCTTGGTTTTCCTCTGCACACCTGAGTCGTGACAGGGTCACTTCTCAAATTACCCCGGGTGTTTGATGCAGGAGCATCCTGGGTGTAAGAGCAATCTTGCATTAGCCAAAAATATTTCTGTTTGGTTTTCAATAAGGGCTATCTTGTGCAGAGCTACTATTTATGGAAACTTACTATTTTTAGTAAGTTGGTCATATGATCTCAGAATGTTTTGATTTCAGAGTTGGAGGTTCGTCTTAGTTATTTCAGCCTACCAGTTGAGTTTCATTGCCACATCATCAGTATTGGTGAAATTATTGAGGTTTTTGGGTATGAAATCATTCAGGTCAATTTTGAAGGTCCTAGAGGCTCCAGATCGCGATCGACCCCCTGCTGACTAGTGCTAGCGCATGTTAGGCACTGTAGATCTCATCATGGTGTTTTTGAAAAGTGGTTACAATAAAAAAATGGAGTTACAGTTAAAAAGTTATGGCCTCCGGAAGTTGGGTTACCTAAAATCATATTTTGTATTTCTTTTGAGCCGACCCTATTGTAATAATTGTGAAAAATAAATAATTCTATGATTTGTTGGCCTAAAGGGCTAAATTTCTGGAACCTTCTCGGGCGGTGGAAATTGCCTATATAAGAAAGGTCTGTAGTGTTGTCTTAGGCAGTGGGGGATAGTTCTGGGTAGTAGATCTGGGTAATAATTCGAGGCTTTGTCCTATAGAATATTGTAAGGGAATGCCCATGTGGCTTTGCATATTGTAATTCTGAAAGTTTGTAATTCCACATTTGTGGAGATAATAAGAAGCCAATTTTCTGTTCTTGCATATTGTTGTTGTTTCTCTATTTCTATTATGTGTTTGTGGTATTAAGGGGAGCACCCTTCATCAATTATCATTGAAACATATGGTTTAAGGACATATCAAATAGCTACTCCTGAAGGTGAATGACTAGACAATCCTATCAACAACATGGAGCTTCACAAGTTTTACACCTAATCCTTTTAAGATGCCCCTTAAAATTTCAAAAATAAGAAAATCAAGTAAAATTACAAAAAAAAGTGAAGATAAATAATCCATCCTCTAGTGAGAACCACTTTGGTGGTGCCTTGGGAAAGTATCATGATGTTAAAACACCTTGCAATAGATGTTATGTGTAGTGACTTTGTGCCTCCCTCCATAATTCTACTTGATCAGCCCATCTTGTATCCACCCGCATTTGTATCATAATAATATTTTCATTTGTACCATGAATAATGATTATTTTACATTCAATCTCCTAATCTTCTTCATAAAAAATCTTGAGAAAATCCTAAAAATTAAAAAATATCCTGAGATAATCCTAAAAAACAAAGATCATCTTGAAAAATCCTTAACTTAAAAAACATCCTAAAAGAAACTTTAAAATCATAAAATGTCCCAAAAAATCCTAATTTATTTTTAAAAATAATCAATTAATGTCAAATAAATAGTCTCCAACACACAAACACTTTGAACAAGAACAATCAAAATAGTAGACAAAAGATTGACTTTAACAGATCATGAATCAATAGATAAAATAATAAGCTACCCTACTACATAGCTGATTGAATTTATAATTAACATTAGCAATATTTATCAACTATCATTTGTTTTATATAAAATGAATCCTTCTTGAAACTAGACATTATCATTTTGATCTATCATGTTTTCAGATTGTTCGTTAGTAACATGATGACTTATCTTAGGAATATGATCATCTAAGATCATTGAACACTTATTGGTCTAATGTGAAAGAGAGAATTCCTTATTGTCTAATGTTGTCTTCTATCTTTTTAAAAGTATGGTCTACAAAGAATTAATTAAGCCCTCTCGGATGCCATTGGTCCTGGTATTCACCAAGTTTACCTAGAAGTGTGCCATACCCAATCTCTCGGGGGTATCATTAACCAGGGAAAGATCAAGTAAAATCCCAAGTCTGAGGATCCGGAGGACATTTGCAACTGGCAGCCTATTACCTTGCTCAATGTCTCCTACAAGATCATTTCCAAGGCCCTGGCTCTCAAGCTCCGTCACATGCTTCTGCAGATTTTTAGGCCTGAGCAAATAGGATTTATTAGGTCAAGATTTATTCTTGACAATATCATTGCCATTTGGGAAGGTATGAAATGGGCTCATAAGTCTCATCAAAAAGCCCTCTTTCTTAAGATTGATTTTTCTAAAGCTTATGATCGCATTGAATGGCCTTTTGTCCTTGCTATGCTTCACGCTATGGGTTTTGGACCTAGATTTCTTCAATCTGTGCAGATGCTCTTCAATGATGCCTTTGCCTACATTACCATCAATGGCCACCAGTCTTCTACCTTTGGGATCTTTTGATCCATTCAGAAAGGTTTCCCTCTGGCTCCGGCCTTGTATGTTCTAGCCACTAAGGGTTTTGGCTACCTGCTTGCTCACTCCATTTCTATGGGTAATGTTCAGGGAATCTACTTGCCAGATTCATCTCAACAGCTGGTCAATGGCCATTTTTTCAATGATTCCTTTGTCACTCTGGAAGAGGATGAAGAGAATATCAAGGAAGCCTTGTAGTGTTTAGACACCTTTTGTCTAGCCTCTGGTTCGGCCATTCAATGGAATAAAACCCTTTTCTATAAACAGTCAGCTCTTCCTGAGCTCCCTGGTTTTCTCAGTTTGGTTGGACCAAGATACAACATGGGGAAATTTTCTGCTTTCTTGGCATTCCCTTTTCTTTTCAAGCCCACCCTACGGATCTATGGAATGCAGTTATTGCCAAAATTGAAAAAAATTACTTACTGGATCACGAAGCTGCTCTCTCTCGCAGGAAAGTTCCAAAGTTCTAGATTTGCTCCAAGATCCTAGCAGCCATGCCTGTGTATTACTCCTCTTGTTGGGCTCCCTCTAAAGCCTAATACAAGAAGCTCGAGAAGTTACTGTGTGATTTCCTTTGGGCTTCTGGTATTGACCATCAGGGTTTTCACAGAGTTGCCTGAGATTTTTGTTGCCTTCCTAAGGTCTCAGGCAGGCTTGGTTTACTTGATACTCAGAAATAAGGACACGTCCTTTGTGCCAAATGGGTCATGCGGTGTCTCACAGACAATGAGGCCTGGAAAATTTTGCTTCGACACTGCATTTCCTCAGGATACCCTCTTCGTGCAAGCCTTCTTGGAAGGGGATTGGATTTCAAACCCTTCTGGTTATGAAGGAACCTGTTCAAATCCAAGGTAATTTTGTCACCAAAAGTATTTGGAGAGCCTGGGAGTCTATCAAACCCTGGCTCCATTGGGCTGGAAATGGTTTCCGGGATGGTCTTTCTTTCAACCAGTAGAACATTTGGTGGTCCCCTTTATTTCCTCAATAAGGGATTCCTCTTGCCAGAGTTCAAGAGGTTAGTGCTTTGTAGTTTCATAAATGTGGCATTCAAACCCCCAAAGATCTTTTCTCTAGAGCCACTATGAATCTCCACTCTTGGGATGATCTCCAGGTTCAATTCTGGCTCATCCGTCCAGATCATCAGACTTTTGACTTGCTAGTTTCGGCCATCCTGCCTCATCTCTGCACAAGTTGGGAATTCAATAAGTTAGACCTTGATGGAAGGATTGGAAATGGTACCCTACTACCCCCTTCACCAGTTACAAGCCCAAGCTTGGGTATTCTTGGCTCGTGCCCCATTTTCCCATGATTGATTCTCTCAACCAATGATGGCACATCTCTTCTTCTCAGAAGAGTTGGAGCTGGTGATTTCATACCATTTGGGATTATGTCACTGAGCCAAAGATTTCTCACTTTGTTTGGTATTTGTTGTACCAGGGCTTACCTTTGGTAGCTAGACTCATGCATTTGGGTGTTCCTGATCCTAAATGCCCTTTTTGTTGTCATTTTGAGATGCTCATGCACATTTTTTGGTTTTGTCGTCGTGCCTAGAATTATTAGGTCTGGATTCACGAGCTCTTTGCTCCTTTTAGGCCTAAACCTTTTTCGTGGCATATGGTGCTTCTTGGTGATTCCCCTAGAATGCCTTCCCAGTACACCTAGATATGACATGCTTTCAGGATGGAGGTTTTGTTTACCTTATGGAAAGAACAAAATGCTGTTCTTTTTTCTCACAGTTCACTAGATATTCATGTCTCTCTTTATGCTAAGGCATGTATTTGCAATAATGTCATGATGTAGATTCAGGTGCAAGCGGATAAGGTGGCGTTAGAGGTCACCTATTTATAGGAGTTTCTCCAACACTGGGGCAATGCCCCTTGTACTCTGGCTCGGGTGCCTCTAGATTCTCTCTCGGCTAACCTCACACCACCCAAGGGCCGCCGTCGTAGCTGGAGTTCCTCTGCCAGACACTCCAGGACTCTGCGTCAATGGTGCTACTACTCCACCTCTCCTCCTCCTCGGAGGGATGCGGGTTCTGGCTAGCCTCTTGTGCTTGTTTCTACTGCTGCTGCTACTACTTGGCCCTTGGCCTCTGTTCCTGCCAATCAAGACAAGTTCCCTCGCCTGGCGTTTGTAATTTCGCCCAGGCGGGAGGAAGGGGAACTAGAAAAAGAAGATCCTAAGGATGGTTGGGCCATTCCTAATCAGAATCCTAGGCCCAATATTTGGGGCAATCCCGATGATAGAGATCCTCCTCCCTCTTCTGCTACTGCTCTTGCAGCTTGCGGGCTTATCTTTTTATATGATTTTTTTATGATAGTTGTATGGCTCCGACCTAGTTGTTGAGTGACTTGCGGGGTGATTTTTTCCCCTGGCCCCTTTTTTGTGAATATTGTACTTTTATATTTATTAATAGAAAAGGCCTCTATTCATAATTTTTTTTAATTCATTATCTTTTTCTATTTAATCTTAAAGCCTTTCAATTTGTTTATGTAAACCACAATCTAAATTTATAAGCATGTGAAAACTATCAAATGGACATCTCTTAATTTGCCTTTTTACACATCTCCCAACTTTTCTAGGTCTGTTGAATTCAAGGATGTATTAACAAATCCAATATCTCTACCTAATCCTTACCTACCACTTAATCTTATCCTTTCATTTTAAATCAAACTTTTAATCCTCTTCACTCCCATCTACTCTTGTATCTTTTCCACTCAACTTTTAACCTCTTAATCTTAACCCTTTATTCTCTGAGGACTTTTATAAAATAAGATATTTTCTCCTCATTTGAGCCTAATGCAAACAATTGCGATTTTTGGATAATTTTTTCTTACTGGTAATATTTTTATCATATCATCATAATTATCTTGAATCAACATCAATTGAGCACACTTCGTTCCTTTATGCGATCTTGTGCATGTGCTAAACAACTGAGAGAAAATAAATTATTTCTATAATATCTTAAAGGATAGGAGAATAATAGAGACAAGCATTTTATTAATGTGATGGTATAGCTTTGTTTATTTCATGTTGTAGAGTTCATGAAGTAGATCTCTATTGATTTTTTGTTGAATTAGTTTTTAGATCTATGCTTGTGGTTGGGTTATTAAGGTTTACAAATAGGTTTTAAATTAAACATAACTTAACATACACTTTCAAGGAATGAAGGGTTCCTAGAATTAAGTATACATAACTCCAAGGAAGGATAAATACCTACATGAAGGACAAACATCTCTATGCAAGAAAAAAAATCTCTATAAAAGACATGACTCAACAAAGGGAAAGTGAATCCTTAAAAATAAGGAAAAAGAGGAAAATTATCCTTGGCCCCTAGTGTGGAGAAAAGAATAGCTTTGATTTTTTTTTTTATAAAAAAAATCAAAGTAGGATTGAACATAAAATTTTGTCTCTATGACTGAAGAAGAGCTCTCTAAAGTTAAGCCACTAATGTCACATAGTGAAGAGAAACATAATATGGTCAAGAAGTGCTAAGGTATTTCATGTATGTTTGGATTAAAAAATTGAATGATATTTGTATTGCATAAAAAAGAATAAACTTAAACTAAGATCATTCCTACATATTCATGCAAACCTCAAAATATGGAAGCAAACATGCATGTATGAAGAAATGAAGTAACAAAAAAGATTAAACTATTTCAACATAATGCAAACCTCCAAAAAAAACTAAGTTGATTGATTTTGGTTGTTGAGGGTATGTGGTTGCTCAAATCCTATAGCATGACAATGCATGAAAAAGGCTCTTTTTGAATGAGGAGAAAAACTCTCAATTTATAGGAATTTTAGGGAAATGGATGGTTTGGATTCAAAGTTGGATGAAGGGTCAAGATTGCATAAGATTGATGAGCTGTCAATGAGGTGGAGGCCAAGTAGATGCCATGTAGATGACATGTGGATTTGGGTTTGACCATTCAAAGGGGGAAAGATTCTCACACGTGTAAGAGACCTTTGAAAGTGACATGTCCATGACAAATTGTAAGAGGGTGTAAGAAGGTGTAAGAGGGATAAAGTTACTCACCCATGTGTGAGAAATTTGAGAAAATGATGGCTCAATGAAAAAGGTCAAGGGTTGTAAGAGGATGGGAAAACCAAGGTTGCTCACACATGTGTGAGCAACTTTAGAAAATGACATGTCAATGACATGGGTCAAAAGGTGGAAGAGAAGGGGAGAACCAAGATATTGGAAAGTGACATGTCAATGACATGTGGGTGACAAGTGTGTAAGAGTTTGTAAGAGTGTGTAAGAGTCACATGTGACTTGGGTTTGGATTAGGATTTCTTAATCTTTAGATTAAGGTTGTGCAAATGATTATGGATTGATTAGGAAGGAGATTAGGATTAATTAGTGGGAAAGTGGGTTGACTTGGGTTAAAAGGATAGGTTAGGGAAGTGAGGTTAGGTGAGGGTTAAAGTTAGGAGCCATGTGCTCAAATAGAATTAAATTCAATATTTAATTCCAAGTGGGATAAGAAGGGATTAATTAAGTAAACAAGATCATTTACTTAATTAAATGGAAGATTAGGATAAAGGGAAATGGGATAGAATTAAATAAATATAAATTTATTTAATCAATGATAGGGTAAAAGGCTAAAATTAAATAAATGTAAATTTATTTAATCAAGGATAAGGGATAAATAAGAGCATAATTAAACAAATGTGAATTTATTTAATTAAGAGTAGAATGAGGTTAATTATTAAATAAATAATAAATATTTATTTAATTGGCTAAATAAGGGTAATTGTTAGGACAATTTTAGGTGTCTACAATATCAAAAGTAATATGAATATGAGATCTATGACTATCATGCAAATCTTTAAAAAAGTCAAAATTCTCTACAATGAGCAGGAGAATGATAATAACTAGGATGAACTTGAGGAAAAATGTACTAGGTCATTGTTTTACTTAATCTTATTTATATATCTTATGGAAGGAAAATTATTATTTTAATAATATTTAATTTAAAATTTTTTTATCATTGCAAGATCCAATTGAGTGTTCATATAGACATGCATTGTTTCTTGTGGGATAGGATGAATACACTTCTGCACAAGCATAGATAAGGAATGAGGTGGTGTTAGAATAATAAGTAGAAAATGCAAATATTAACACACATAGAAGAGAACACAATGACACAATGTTTAACGTGGTTCACCCAATCCCTGGGCTACGTCAACCAACAACGAGTCCAATATCTATATTATTATCTAGTGATTACAATCTGAAACCTACAACTCAATACCGCCACAAGAAGCTACAAAAAAACACTCATACAATGAATCTCAAACCCTAAGCCCTTTTTACAAGTATTTTTGACATAACGAAATTAGGGCAAAAAATACTCCGACTAATAGAAAATTGATGGCCGACTCTTTACAATATTATTAAGTCATTGTTGGCATCGAGGGGCGCTGCCCCTTGACCCCATCAGGGCCTCTGCCCCTTGACCCCTCCTGGGGTGCTGCCCCAGGACCCCGCAAGGGGCTTTGCCCCTTGACCCCATAGATAAGTCTAGGGGGAAACGACGCCGAAAGAACTTGAGCCTAATTAGGCTCCACATACATAACATAAATCATACACTTTCTCTAGTGTATTGGGTTGGTGGCTCGATAGGTACTTTAATTCTTTGTTCCATCTTTACAAGACCATATTTACTATAACCTTGTCTATAAATGACATAAACGAAAACCTTGAAATGTTTTTACAAATGTGAAGAAGAAGGATTTTTTTTATATACATAATTGAAGTTTTTTAAGGAAGTATATTTTAAAGGGAAAATGGGATGAATAGAGGAAGTAGGAAAGATCCTTGTAAAAGGATGTAGATCTTCATCACTACTTATATTATGTGAGGAACAAAGGTTTGATAATAATTTTTACATTATCTATTGTTTCATCTTTACTTAGTGTTATATTATGTGACATATCATCAAGGAAATACATAATTTCATCCAATCATTTAATATTTTGATGGCTAAGTTAAATATATAATAATGAGAAGATTTTAAGGTGATAGAGGTGTTAATGTTTAGATCAATATTTAAATCATATCCTTCTTGTACCAACTAACCCTATCAAATGAAGAGTCATCATTAGCCCCCCAATGCTTTATCTCCATTAGAGAGATTATTGATAGGAGCATTAACCCATCCCTCGGGATTAAGGTATACTCTAAGAGAGGTAAAATCATTATTCATATCAATATCATCCTTATGAGGATTATCAAAGGCCACACTTAAAACATCCACTAATTTTTTAATGTAAGTCAAACAATCAATGATCATATGCAACAATATCATGTCACATAAAAACATGAAGTGTGTATAAGAGATTTAAGAAAGGAAATGAATATAAGAAAAAATATATAAAACCCTTATAAAAATATTTTGACAATGAAGGAAGTGAAAATAGGCTTAGAAACAACAATGAGGAGAAACACTAAGAAGGGACACAAAGGGGAGTGTGAAAAAATTGTAATGGAGTAGTTCACAACACTAAAACTATTCAAATAAAATATCTATAAAAAATAAACTAATCTCATATGCACACATGATCTAAAAACCCTAAAAAATCAGGGTTGAGATGGATCTTTTTTACTAGGGAAGATAGAACCTCTATGTCTAGCCATGTAAGCTAGAAATATTTGACCTTTTTGTAAATAGTGATGATGTACATGGCTTACTCCACGTGGAATTGAATTTTTTATGTCTTCTAGCCTTTTCCTTATCCACCTTCTAGTTCATGAGAAAATTACCCTCGCTAAAAATTATATCAATGGAGTTCTTATGAAACATCTTTTGATTTGTAATTCATGAGCATCAAGAGGTTTCATAGATTTTTTACCTACTTGAAAATTATTCTACTTAAACAACCCCACTTTCATAACATCAATGTATACAAAATCTAGCTAGAGTGAAACCTGTTTCTCATTAATTGGACCAACTTTCAACGTCTTTGATCACGGGGTTTGGTTAATATTTAGAAAACACTAAGGTATATTTTGGAGAACCAACACATCAACCCATATAATTAGTAGGTATATGATCTTGACCTTTAGAAGGGTGGACTAATTTGGCAAGACATGTATTTTTATTTTTATATTTTATTTATATCCTCATAAGGGCTAATGGGAAGGCCTTTTTAATTCAGTAATTATTTATTCTTTACGTTTCTTCCTCCCATCTAAGATTTGAATTCTTTTATTTTATTTTCTCTTCCTCAATGTTATGTTCCACTTTCTTTTGTATTCAATTTTAGTTAAAGGTATATTTTGATTATATAGGTCCTTAGTCACAACCTTAGATGGTCAAACTTGAAATGGGATCATTATAGGTTTTCAGTTCCCAAGACATAACTAGAAGTGACCAAACAATTAGAATTGAATAAGAGCTTGTTTCCTAGGCTGAAATGAAAGATTAGTGCAAGTCTTTATAGCATCAACTAAGGATAAACAAATTATTTAGTTAACATCCTACATTTTATGGCTAATATTATGAACTTATGTTTGGAAAAATATTATTGACAAGGTCCTAACATAGAAGTTGGACTTATGATCTATCTCTATTCACAAAACCATAGAATATGTCTCACCTTATGCTTAGATATTTATTGCTATGATGTAGATTATTTTTGAGAATGGCACAAGAGCACCAGGAACACAATGAGAAACCATGACCAATTTTTGGTCAAAGCTTGTAATAAGTCCATGATAAGACCATTCATTGAATTTTCATAGTTATTTGATGTTATTTCATGCATTGTATTTCAGTTGTAAGACCATTTGAGCCATAATGTACCCATTTGGCCTATAAGGCCCTAAGTGGGTCAAAAGTCGTCAAACTTCAAATAGGTGGAAATGGCATGGAAACAGTGTTTTTGGTCTATTTGAGTCATATTGGTCATGTTTGGAATGTAATAAGGACCATTGTATACTCAAGATGTCAAAAATGTAAAAGTCATTATGTTGCAAAAGTTGCTTTTGCAACATTTGCACTAAAAAGTTGTCAAAAGAGGGATTAAGCCATCAACCACCTTAGAGGTCAGTTGGAAGTAGTTAAAACTGATTTTAACAGACTTACATAAACTCTCTGGGATAAGGGTAGACAGATCTTGGAGATTGGATGAAGTTTGAATAAAGTTTCAATAGAAAACATTGCATTTTATTGAATTTTTCTTGCAAATCATTGTAACAGTCACGCGCTATGATCTGACAGTGATTCATTTTGATTGTAATTCAACTTGGTGATGAATTTTAATGAATCTCCTTCCATTTGGTCCAAGTTTCATGCTCTTCCGTGACTTATAAAGAAAGATCCATTCATTTTTGTCAAAACAGTCATGGAACCCCATGTTCAAGGGTTTGGATACAAATTGATTGATATCTTCATTTCTAACAATTGGAAAATTCTGAAATTGTGGACGTTGATAGCACATTGATTTAACTAAGCATTTCAATTTGTTTTGGATCAATCCATTGTGTATTTGAGGAGATCTCGCAAGCCCTATGCTGACTGCTATTTTAATTTTACTCACTGTGACTGCAGATTTCATTTGTTTTGATAATATGTGATTCAACAAATGGTTCTAATGATTGCACGTGATTGAATAAGGTCAAGAGGAGTCTTAAAATCATTGTAAGAATTTGGATCAGCAGTTTCACGTGTTCTTTTTTAGATCAAATTGCTTTATTACAGTCATAATTGTCTAGTTTTATGTCAATCATTCCCAGTTTTGGTAAAGGAAGCATAACATTTTATTCAACCGTTGGATCTTTCTTTAAATTTGGGAAAAGTTCTGTAACCAAACAATATAGAATCTAGCCGAAGCGATTGGCTTTATTGTCTTTTATGTGGAAGTTATAAATGACTGTTCATCACAGATTATTGTGACCTGCAAACCATCAATCTTCTCAAGAATTGCTCTGTATGAATGTAATCAGTAAATGGATATGATATCATAGTGATGCAAATGATCCAATAGTCTCTCAAATTATTTGAGACATGATGTCACATTTCTGCATTCAGTTTGGGAGTTACATTTTCCACTCCAAGCCATTGATTGTGAGCACTAGGAGTTAGAGAAGAGAGTCCTCGTTACTTTCATCATTTGCCTCACATTACTAATGGTTCAAAGGAATTATTTTGTCATGTTGGATTGTCAATAATCTGTCTCACTGTCAAAACTAGGAGAGTCATCCTTTTAGGCCATTCCATGTTCATGTTTGCAGTCGCAGTAAGGGATTGAACTTCTGATTGGATCTCTCTGACTATTCAAAGGAGTTGTCACAAAACAAAGAAGCCATGATGAAGACCATAACCTCTCAAAGTTGTTGGGAAGCATGTTAGGTGTCTTTGAATAAGTCAATGAAGGGTTGTATACAGGAGGTAGAAGTTGTGAAGATTGTGATCTAGGGTGTAAGGGTATGTTGAAGGGCATTGTGAGTCCTTTTGGGTCAGAGATGAAGAAGTGTTTGAGTTGAATTTTGGGTGAGTCTTTTGAAGAAGATGGTGAATTGTGAAGTTGGGAGAGTTTGTAGCCATGCTAGATGCCTCATTTGTCAAAAAAATAAACATGAAGTCTTGAAGGATGCTTGGGTCAGGGAGTACCCTTAGGATGTGTGAGGAAGTAGGATGCTCTGCATGAGAGAATCTATTCACATATTAAGTATACTTATGTGTTACTTATCCTTTTATCCTATGTGTCATTTCTAAAAGATGGTTATAATGGTTTCATCTCTCATTATTGACCTTTTGTTAACTAGCCATTTAATATTTTCTTTATGGATTTAATAAATTTGTAAGAATGGTTTGTCTCATTGTATAGGATTAAGCCATGTGTCAACATATTTTTGCTCCTACATCATACCTTGCCTATATTTAAGAAATGTGTCTTGTACATTTGTAGTAATATTCAACTATTATCAATCTATGCATATTATGCTAGTTATATTTTTCCATTCTCTCTTCTTCTAGCTATTTCGTCTAGCGCGAATCCTTGAGGGTTTTAAGGAGTCATCTATCTAGTGCTACAAAATCTAACACATAACATGATAATAATGGAAACACTCATTAAAACTAATATCATAAAAATATATTTCTCTTTGTCTCTCTCATAAACACCAATAGTGTTTTTTGAATATATGTCACATCCCTAGTCCAAATTAAAACACAACTAGGGGTTTCATAGGGGATGTTACAATTAATTGATGTATGTAGATGCAAACTTGGGATCCACAATTGTTTAAGTTGTCACTCCTTATTGAATATCTTTTCAAAGATCAGGATTTCAACATATTCTAAAGGATATAAAACTAGATTCTAGAGTATATCTTTAAAGATAATATAGACTCCAACTTGCTAAAATGTATTGCTTAAAATCTAATAGATAGCAATATTCTTTATACATCATATAACTTACAATCTATAAAATGTCAATTTGAATTTGTCAACAAGATTAATTTAACCATTTTATTTTGAAACAACATTAGATTAATGATCAAATATGAGATTTTCTAGTGAAATATAAAATATACAAATAAATGAAAACAAAAAATGGTTAAATTTAAAAAAGTCAAAGTTTATCAACTTTTATTCAAATTGATCTAAATTAAGTCCTCATTCATTGAATCTCAAACATTAGTGAAGTTAATACAACAAAAACAGAAAAAAAACAGCTCATAGATGGAGAGTTTCAAGATTCCTCTATCATAACAATTCAAAGAAATGCTATTGAATTTCAGGTTTCGCTCATCAATGATTAATCTTATAGTGACACACGTACAACAGAGGACGAAGGTCTCCATCTAGCTGGGTGCTCTCAGCCATGATCCCCACCTTAGCTTTTTTTAAATGAATTTCTTTTCTGTAAAGTCACCTAACGACATTAGCTAAACCATGGCAAGTCCACTTCGCCAATCAACCAACATCATACTACGTCTGTCTTATCTCTTCATACTATTCGTTAAAGTTAAAAGAACCATGCGTGGAAACTACGCCTGCTTTGACATCAATAACAAGGTGATCTTGCTTGTATCAGCTAATAATAGCGTATTCTTGTCAGAATATGACTATTTGTATTCATCTTTTTGGATATCTGAGAGACTCTCTGTCAAATACTAATATGGAATACTATCTTATGGCTACCTTTGAAAGATGATGTCCAACTCTTCGTAGCAATTGAAAGCATTAACCCAAGTTATGAGAACGAATCCCTTCATCCTCTTGCCAGAGCTTAGCATGTTCAATGTATTACCATACACAGCTTAAGTATTCAATATTAAGAGGGTTTTATTGGCAAGGTTGTTAAGCCATGAGTTCTCTCATTGGAAACATTGCTGTGGCCTGCACGGTTGTACTCTCTATCCTCATGTTTTTATTTCTTTGGATTCTTGTGTGGAAGCCATTGATGAGAAGAGAAGAAACATCAAGTCCTTCACAGAATGTGAATGGTAGTTCAGAGAGCTTCCAAAATGGGCTTGAATGTGCGATCTGTCTTTGTGAATTTCAGGAGAATCAGAGTACAAGGCTTATGCCCAATTGCAACCACAATTTTCACATAGAATGTATTGATAAATGGTTGCGCTCTCATTCATCTTGTCCTCTTTGTAGAACTTGGGTTCGACCTCATGAACTTCCTTTCAAACCAATGGATTCAGATACATCCATCCAGGAGGTTTCGCCCATTAATATTGCAATAACAGCAGAAAATGGTGGTTGAAATGTTTTGATATGGAATAAAGGAATAGAAAAAGGATATCTCTTCTTATGTGATGTATGCTTCATTTGCTTAGTGTTTTGACCGTTAGAATCGATGTGCTCATTCTCAAGTAGGCCTTGATATATCCATTTCGAATCAGGTTATGCCGACATTTTAAATCATTTGTAAGGAAATTCATGGCGACCCAGAACCAGCGAAGAGTTCCCCATGGTAGAGGCTGTTTTGTAACAGAATAAATTTTAGGTATAGCATTTTATTGGCTACTTTTATACTATTGAAGGGTTCGTTCAAAGCAAAATTTTAGTTATGCGAATGAGATCCTTAAGCCTACAACATTAAAAACGTAAAAAACATCAGTTGTATCCATCTATCCGACGCAATCTCATCACGACAGTGGCATTGCGAATGGCTCAATGATCACCGTCGAGTGTGTCAACTGGTGCAGGACGCTGCGGAGGCTAGGCAGAGGGAGATTGAGTTGCAAATCGCTCTAGCAAAGGTGATAGGAGAGCTCTGACGGCTACATGTAGTGAGGTCTTCAGCCACTCGTTCTTGATCCATCTCAATCTGACAACCTCACTATGATCCTTATCCACCAGCTCTAGCAGGCTCACGGGCCCTCTCCTCAGATGGATCTTGAGTTTTGATCAACTCATTTTTGATAGATAGAGATCATGACATTTTATAGAATGCTTTTTTATACATATATATATAGACATCATGAGTTTTTGTAGTTATGTGATACATGTTCATTTTGATATTTTTGATATATATATACATAGAGATTTTTTCCACTTGTCATATTTACGCTTCCAATGGATACTATACTTTTGCTTTCATGTATGTTGTGGATTCTTTATATATTTGGTTAGATTAGATGATATCAAATGGTTTATACTTTATATATTGCACACATTTCATATGATGATCTAATACTTGGGGATGGGTGTAGACATTAGTCTTAATGTATATACATGTATTCCAAAAAAAATCAACATATGACTAGCTTTTAGACATGGCACCCACACACACATACATGTATCATAACACAACAGTTGTAGTCATGTGTTCATGATAGAATGTCATGCCATAATCACTTCAATGTTTAGGATTGTGTATATGCCACATAGACTTTATACATGGTATCATTGTTGATGTATCACATCTGTTGAAATATAGTTTCAATCAGATTTAATGTCTGATGGAATCACAATTAAATATAATTACAGCAGTTATGTAATGCTCTACATTAGCATTACAGTCAGATTATAATTTGAACTGTAATGTTAATGCAGATCACTCTTAATAGTTAATTATGTTTATTGTTATTGAAACTCCTCCTATGCAGTTTGATCTTGTCTAGAGATGATTAGTTAAGAGATGTTAAACTTAAACTAATTATATTAGTTAGTAATTAATGGACATCATGAAGAGTCATGATCCTCCAAGTTGCTGACCCTTTGTATAATATATATGCTTGATTGGAATGAGGAATCAATCAATCACAAAGGCAATTGCATTCCTCAGTCCATCAACAAGAGCAAATCATTCACTTACCTATTCATCCTATATTTCCTTAACATGGTATCAGAGCCAAGTTAGGAGAAGTGAATAAGATAGCAAGCAAATAGACATTGACGATCTAGGAACCAACGATCGGCAATATAAAAGGATCATCAACACCCGAGCATCTACAATCTCTACGACTATATCAAGGATAAATCAGATAGAGACCCATTAAACTTGCAGACATTTAATCAACGACAGAAGCTCATTAATCTGCAGACATCTAAATTGACGATAGAGACTTAGATTATTCCAGTTATCAAAAGTTATCGACAGAGACACATAAAACTATTGCATCTTCAATAATAAGAAATCAGGAAGTTTAATACTTTAAGGCTATAAAATATGGCCCACACACTTAGGATGGAGGACAGACTTGAAGGTGCCTCTAACTTTTTCTCTTGGAAGATTCGAATTAATACATTGATGCAAGAACTAGAACTAGAATCCTACATAGAGGAAGAACCTAAAAACCCTGAAGATGAGATAGAAAAAGCAATTTGGAAAAGACGAAACAATAAAGCCAAGAAGCTAATCATTGAATCAGTTAAAGACTCAATATTACCAAGCATATTGAGGTTAACATCTGCTTATGAGGTTTATAAAACCATTCAAAATACATTTGAGATAAATACTGCAAGCAGGATATTAACTCTAAAACAACAAATGATGAATATCAAAATGAATAAGGGAGAAACAATAACATCTTACTTTCTAAGAATCACTGAAATAAGGGATCAACTATTCTCCATCGGTAATACAGTTGATGATGTTGATCTTTCCCTAATTGCTCTAAGGGGATTACCTTTATCATGGGAGTCATTTATTCAATGTATCAGTGGAAGGCCTCCTTTGCCTAAATTCGACCAACTCAAAAATGATTTCTTACAAGAGGAAACTTGGTTGATATCTAGAGGGATTGGACCAAATAAGGGAAGTGAGATTCAAGAACTACAAACAAATACTTTCAACAAGAAGAATAAGTTCTTCAAGAGGAAAGGAAACATAAATTTTTCTAATAATGCCAACTTCTCAAATAAATCTTATAAGAAAGACAAATCGAAGGTTCAGCATTATAGATGTGACAAATATGGGCACACTCATAGAGAATGTCCTACTAGAAATAAAGGACAAGAAAATATAGCTAAAACCAAAGAAGATAATTCACTATTATTTCTAGCATTATCAAGTGAACTTAATACAAATAAGAACACCTGGATAATTGACAGTGGAGCCTCTAGACACATAACTGGATTCAAGAATTAGTTTGAAGATCTTGAAGGACATTCTTCTGTAGAAGTCACCATTGGTGACAACTCCACCTACCCCGTGAAAGGAATTGGGACCTGTTCAATCAAACTAGGAAGTGGGGTAACATTACATCTAAAAGATGTTCTATTTGTACCAGGAATTAAAAGGAACCTAATATCCATTTCAGGGCTGGCTGATCAAGGATATAGAGTCACATTTGATGAAGATAAAGTTCTTCTTTGGCCTAAAAATTCAAATATAAAAAATGTTGTAATAATAGGATCTAGAGATGGTAGCTTATATAAACTACTCTACAATCAAAAAGTTGCATTAAACCATGAAATTTTTCATAATAATGAATTATGGCATAAGAGGTTAGGTCATCTAGGTTATAGTGCTCTACCTATCATAAAGAAAATAACCTCAGGAATACCTAATATAGAATCAAAATACTCTAGCATTTGTAAAGGTTGTGCACTAGGAAAAAATATTAAAAGTTCATTCCCTTCTAGTGAACACAAGTCTAAAGACATTTTAGAACTTATTAATTCTGATCTATGTGGGCCCATGTCAACACCCTCCCTAACAAGATCTCTATACTACATAATATTCATTGATGATTTCTCCTGGTAAACTTGGATATACTTTTTAAAGCTAAAAGAATTAATTGAAGTACTATCTAAGTTCAAAGAATTCAAAGCTTTAGTAGAAAATCAAACAAGGAAGAAAATCAAAATACTAAGATTAGATAATGGGGGTGAATACACAACTGAAATCTTTAAAGAATTCTGCAATTCTGCTAGGATTAAGAGGGATTATACTGTGCCATATAATCCTCAACAAAATGGAGTAGCAGAAAGAAAGAACATAACGATAATAGAAGCAGCTAAAACCATGATGTATGACCAAAACATCCATGTCTCATTTTGGGTAGAAGCTTCAAATACTGCAGTATATATACAAAACAAATGTCGACACTCTAGTCTAAAAGATATAACTCCTGAAGAAGCTTTCACTGGAAACAAACCAGACTTAAGTCATCTCAGAATATTTGGGTGCCCAGTTTATATTCATGTTCCAAAAGAAAAGAGGACCAAACTAGAACCATCTGGAAAAAGAGGTATTCTAGTGGGCTATAGTGAAAACTACAAAGGATATCCCATATACATTCCAGGACAAAGGTCAGTTGAAATAAGAAGAGATGTAAAATTTGATGAAAGCATTACATGCAAAGATTCTGAAGATAATCAAAACTTAGAATTAGAAGAACCCTCTACTAAAATTGAGAGGGAGAATATCTTAGAAGAACTTGAACCTCCAAATCTAAATGATGAAGATGTCTATAACAAGAAAAGACTACTATGGAAAGGAAAATGTTGGAAGAAAACAATGTGGAACCAAATGAAATGTTCAAAGAAAATAAAAGAACTAGAACACAAAAATGTTATGCAACATTGTTAACAGAGCTTACAAATCAAGAACCAACTGATGCTAAGGAAGCCTTAGCAAGTCAAGCCTAGAAAGATGCCATGATTGAAGAGTATCAATCCATAATAAAAAATGATGTTTGGGATGTAGTACCTAGACCTAAAGGTAAATCAGTTGTTTCTTCTAAATGGTTGTTCAAAATCAAATATGCACCTGATGGCAACATTGAAAAACATAAAGCTCGGTTTGTTGCAAGGGGATTCTCCCAGAAATCTAGAATTGACTATGAAGAAACATTTGCACCAGTAGCCAGATATACTTCAGTAAGAACCATCATTGCAATTGTAGCTTCTAAAGAATGGAAAATACATTAGATGGATGTCAAGACAGCGTTCCTGATTGGTTCAATAGAAGAAGAAGTATATATAGAACAACCAGAGGGGTTCACTACACATGATAGATCATATTATGTCTGCAAACTTAAAAGGGCTCTCTATGGACTAAAACAAGCCCCTAGAGCTTGGTATGCAAGAATAGACAACTATTTAACTAAACTAGGATACTCCAAGAATGAGGCAGATCCTAACATTTATTTCAAAATTTCTAAAGGTGATATGATCATATTGGTTCTTTATGTTGATGATCTTTTGATAACAGGTGAAGATCATTTGATTGCTAAATGCAAACAAGACCTTGCTGCTAAATTTGATATGAAGGACTTGGGTCTTCTACACTATTTTCTAGGGTTGGAAGTAAGTCAAAAGGAAAACTATATCTTTCTAAATCAAGAAAAGTACACCATTGATATTTTAACTAGATTTGGAATGATGGATTGTAAAACTTTAGCAACTCTTATGGAAACAAACTTAATCAAAATTAAAATGGAAGCAGAAGGTTTAGAACCTGTAGATCCTACATTATACAGACATATAGTTGGCTCTCTCATGCATCTTGTTAACACTCATCCTGATATTTGTTATGCAACTAATGTATTAAGTCACTTTATGTGTGAACCTAAAAGGATACATTTAATGGTTGCAAAATATATCTTAAGATATTTACGAGGAACTATTGGATTTGGACTAAAATATGAAAATGTTGAGATTCAGCTACATGGATATATAGACTTCGATTGGGCTAGAAGTCCTACTAATCGTAAAAGTACTATTGGATGTTGTTTCAATCTTGGGTCAGCAATGGTTTCTTGGTTCAGCAGGAAACAATCAACAGTTGCTCAAAGCTCAACTGAAGCAGAATACATGGCAGCCACCATGGGAGCACGAGAAGCAGTATGGTTAAGGAAATTACTGTTTGGCTTATTTGGAGAACCCTTGAAATCCACTATTATCCATTGTGATAATCAAAGTTGTATCAAATTATTAGTGAATCCTATCTTCCATAACCGATCTAAACACATTGAGATTCCATATCATTATATAAGAGACATGGTAGATCAGAACATCATTAAGTTGATGTATATTAGCACTGAAGAATAGAGTGCTGACATATTTACCAAGCCCCTTGCAAGAGTGAAGATAGAATACTTTAGGAGTAAACTTGGTATGATTAAATATAAATGAGAAAATTAGAACTAAGTTCTAATATTAATTGTAATTTATTTATAAATAAATAAAATATTGCAATATTTAAATCGATGTTTTGAGAAGGTGATGATCTTCTATGTGTTAAGTTTGCTATTTCAAGGTGACGGTCTTGTTAATAGTTAACCAAGTGTCAAGAATGGCCTTATCAAAGTTAATGATCCGGATTGCGTTGGATATCTTGAACACTATGTTATTACTTGTTGTGTAATAACCATATCATGGCTAGACAACATTAAGTTGTTGGTTTCAAATTGTAATGATGTGTTCCGGACTATATTATGTTCATGGCTAGACAAAATTAAGTTGTTGGTTTCAAATTGTCATGATGTGTTCCAGACTGTATTAAATATTATGCTCATGGCTAGACAACATTGAGTTGTTGGTTTTAAATTGTCATGACTGAGAGTTTGACTTAAATCTTCTTTTACTAAGAGGGAGTGTTGAAATATAGTTTCAATCAAATTTAATGTCTGATGGAATCACAATTAAATATAATTACAACAGTTATGTAATGCTCTACATTAGCATTACAGTCAGATTATAATTGGACTGTAATGTTAATGCAAATCACTCTTAATAGTTAATTATGTTTATTGTTATTGAAACTCCTCCTATGCAGTTTGATCTTGTCTAGAGATGATTAGTTAAGAGATGTTAAGTAAACTAATTATATTAGTTAGTAATTAATGGACATCATGAAGAGTCATGATCCTCCAAGTTGCTGACCCTTTGTATAATATATATGCTTGATTGGAATGAGGAATCAATCAATCACAAAGGCAATTACATTCCTTAGTCCATCAACAAGAGAAAATCATTCACTTACCTATTCATCCTATATTTCCTTAACAATATCGATGGGTTCTTTGAGTGGCATGACATCCATTTCAGATAGGCATTAGGCTCTAGAACCATAATGGAGTTGATTATTTAGGGACCCAACTAGTTAAGACTAAACTTTCCTTTTTCGTCAAGTGGTGCATTTACATTTTTCTAATTCTCATAAATAATGAGGTCACCTACTTCAAATGTTTGAGAAAGAACATTCTGATTGTATTGTTTAGAAAGACATATTTGATAAGCTTGAAGATGTTGGAGGGTCCTAAGGTGACACTCATCCAACAATTACAACTCATGCATACAATCAATGATTAGCAACATCATCAATTAACCCTCTTAGGGAAACATATAAAGATGGTATTTCCAACTAGAGGGGCATTATGGCACCAATGCTATACACAATGCTATATGGTGTGCTACTAGAAGCTACAAAAATGCTTGTACAATAGATGTATACTTAGGTCAAATAGACATGCCAATCTTTATTGTGCTTGCTTATCGTTTCCCACAAAAAAATTTCAATGGTCTTGTTAGAAGCCTTAACTTGACCATTGGATTCTAGGTAATAAGGTGTAGAAAAGTGATGTTGAATATCAAGCATCTCAATGAATCACTTCAATTCCTTATTCTTGTACATCAAAGGATGTGCCATTATTGGAGATAATAATGGAAGATAATCTAAAATAATAAATGATATTATTTAAGAGAAAATTAAAAATTGCTTCAGCAATAGTAGATCTTAGTGGGATTACTTTGACCCATTTTGTGAAGTAATCCATGAAAATTATGATGATGGGATGTCCTTTAGAAGAAGGAGGAGATATCTTTCTAATGATATCTAGACTTCAAGTGTGAAAAGGCCAAGACATGGTTTGAGTTTGAATCTCCTAAGTGGGGGCTTGAATCAGGTTTCTATGTTTTTGGCATTGAGGACATTACTTGACAAAGGAAAATAAATCTTGTTCCATTATTTTTCAATAATATCTCATATGATTCAACAAGTATGTACTAGGGACTTACGACTAGCATGCCCTCCCGCGGACTCAAAATGGGCCTCATGGAGAAAGGGGTATCTCAACCTTAGTAAGATAGTGTAGAAAGAGATCATTGTATGACCTGAGACATAGGACATTTGTCAAGATTAATAACATGAGTGGAGAGTTTTTGGATCCGTATGCGAGTTATTTTACTTACATCATCAGGAAACTCCTATTCTTGAGATAAGTATTGATATCAGAGAATCATTCTATTGAATCCACATGAGAACACATGAGTTTATCAAAGAGTGGTTTGTCTGATACTATAGGAGATTGAAGAACATGAACCACAAAGTGGTATTCACCCATATTGTAATTAGGGCATACAAAATAAGTTATGTGTTCCATTACATCTATATGCCAACTTTCTCTCCAGGGAATTCTATCAATAGTATATTAGGAAATTTGTAGAAGAAGTGCTAAGGCTAATTCTTGATTTTAAGATAGCTTTGACTACTAAGCGTAGTATTTTCTCATGATCTAATTCAAAATAAATTTTTAATTCCAATCGATGTGGGGATGTATGACACTAGTACATTTGGGCCTTTTTTTCGACGCTCATTTCTAACGGAATGGCTTTATACTTGGTAATTTGTTGTTAGTGTAATGAAACTTTATAAGGAAAGACTAACCGACTTCCCTTTAGGTAAAATTAGAATCACACCTGATCTAGAACCTATTTGACATCTTGATTTGTTAAAGTACATGTACAAAATAGGATCATGTGTGATCATGCATAGATTCTCATTAGGAAATTGGTCCATCATAAGGTATGTTTTTGGGGATGGAGCATCGCCTAGCTAATCAACAACTTCTTGTCCCTTAATTGACTTTGGGTTACAAAATTGAGATCAAACTCAGAGAGTAGCATCACCCATTTTGTTATTCATCCTAAGAGATCATCTCTGGAGAATAAATGCTTTAATAGGTTTTTCTTTGTATGGACTTGAGTTTTCACATGGAGTCGATAGTGTCTTAAATTTTGTTTTGTAAACACCAAAGAAAGACATTAATTTTTTCAGTAGAATATCATGTCGTATAATCCACAAGAATATTACTGATAAAGTAGACAATCCTTTCTTTTCTAGTATTTTCATACTAAGCCAACAAGGTTGCTAGGGAATTTGGTGATACTGAAACATAGAGCAGATAGTGGCACTCCTCCATAGCTGAAATTAAGATAGGAGAATTAGCCAAGTACTCTTTGATGGAATACAAAATCTTCCAAGGTCTTATGAAAAAAATCATGGAATATAAAGGTCATTTCCTTTTGATAGGTTGCACCAACATACTTCAACCAAAATGACATGATGAAATAATAGAAAGTTTCCCAATGGGTAATGAAGGCAATAATATATTGATCTTCTAGATTTGTTCAAATTTGATTATTACCTAAGAAGCCATTCATGAAAGATAATAGTGCATGACCTGTAGTAGATCTTCAATAACCATATCGATGTTAGGGAGTGGAAAATTTCCTTTTAGAGATACCTTGTTTAGATCATGAAAATAGATACATATGCAAATGTACCCATTAGGTTCTATGATAGGGACTATGTCTAATATCACATGCAAGTAGTCAATGGGACTGATAAAACTAGCTTTTTAAGCTAGATTTTCTATTTTTCTCTTGACTAACAAAGCAATCCTTAGAGTCATCTTTTAGATCTTTTTCTTTACCATCTTATTATCAGGTTCCAATACTATATTGTGAACCACTATTGATTCATCAATGCTTGGAATGTGTAGAGTTTCATTAACCATTCATGATTAAATAGTCTAAGAGCCTAAAATCTACAAGTAAATATTATAATTGAGTAATCCTTACTCGAAATGGTTCACATTTAACCTTGTCAAAATAGAATCATGTACTTGAAATGGGATGGAATAATATGTGCACCATCATCGTATTCAAATTGACATCTAACTATTGAATGAAATGTAGTAAAGAAACAATTCTCTATCTTCTAAAACTAGAGATTAATCTACTTATCCACAATGCAATTCTCAAATGACTCTTTACTACATAACTTCAAATATTTACTAAAATGCTAGAAAGAATTAACTAGAAATAAATCTAACATCTAAAAACATCAATCTACCAATATTGTTCAAGCTACATGAATAAAGTCATGTAACATAAACAACATTCTTTCATAGATTCTACCCAAGAAATGAAGTACACTACTACACTATCTAACTGTTGCACTGCAATGCTTGAAAAGAAATGAGATGGAGATGTACCTCAACTACCCCCCTTGAGATACCCCTAGTTGTACTTAATAGAAGAAAATAGATTGGTTAATACTCTTTCTATTCATCATTCATTAATCCATATTGACAAAGTACATATATGTAGAACTAACTATAATAATAATATATTATTCCACAAAGAAAAACAACATCCTCACATCCCTTTCAAGATTATAATATATAAAGAATCAACCATCCATGCATGTGAGGTCCCTAGATCTAGGAGAAGATTGACTGATAATCAAAAAACACATTCTTAGAAGATATCTAGAGTTCTATCATTACTATTACTCTTAGATTAGTTACAAATAGTTAAACTTAGAATGAGTCTTGAAGATTGAACAAGTTGATAGTGATGCTTTGAATTTGAAAGCAATGTTAATGCTTGACTATTTCCTTGGCTACAAGAATTTGCACAATTATAGCCACAAGAGATATGAAAAACCATCTTAGTAAATCTTGTAAAACCTACTTAGGATACAAACATGCACTTATATAATATTTATAGCACAAAAGTATCCTTAATCACATGAAAGTACTAAGTCTTTGAACATAAAAGACATAACCATATAGTAATTGATGAATTCTTAGAAAGACTTATAAATTCATATAAAAATACAAAAAATCAACTCATCACTCCTCCCAACTACTATCCTTCTTGTTCTAAAGAAGGAACTATAGAAAATTTGTTAAACATAGCTAAAGACCTAAAGTTTTTAGGTGCAATCATGTCTAGATTAGTACCTATGGGGTTCTAGTATAACCCATTTAACCTTCTAATCCTTCTTCATCTAGCTTCTTTTTATTCTTCTGAGTATTTCGTTCTACACCAATCTATAATTGGCTAGAGAAATAGGGGAGGTTGAAAGAGTAAAGGTAACTAGGCGAGTTCTTGTTGTTCTACCAGCTACATATATACTTTGAATTTATGAATAGATGCATGATAATTAAAAAGAGAGTGAGGTTTTTTATGTTTTAGGTCATAAGATTATAACTCCTTCCATTGATTTTCCACATGTGTGAGTATTTTTCTTGGACCATTAGAATTGAATATTTGAGTGAACATCTCATAGATTTGTCCTTCATACTCTGCAACACCTGACTTCACACTTCTAGTTTGTTCATTAGGATTAGCCAATTGTTAATAATAGCATCTAGGTTATAGTATTTTTCTCAAAGTCCTAAGGTTTCTAATTTTCCCATTTCTTTATACTCCTCCATTTGACCCTCTATATTATTCTTCTCATGAAACATATAAGACCAAAATGCCCTCACTTGTAAATCACCAATAGATAATAGAGGATCCCAATCTGGATTGTGAGGGGTAGTTAAATTATGCAAGTAGCAATCACAATGACATTTTTTATTTCAATTAGATAATTTTAAAAACCATCAAAGTACTCCTTAGGGGTAACCATATAAGAAGGTAGATTATAGTGTTTCTGGATAAATTGAAAATTTAGGAACCTTTCCCTTAGATACAAAGTATAGACTTTGGAAGAAGGTCTACAACTAGAAATTTGTGATACAAGGTTTCCTAGTCCCTCTACTTTTTCATTTATTCTTTATATATCTATCCCTTTATTCTCAATCCCTTTTTCAAACTAAAGTTTCAAGTTTTCTTTTTCTCTATGCCATTCAAGTTTTTATTGTTTTAATTTCTATACTTGTTCTGATAAATAAATGTTACTAAAAGCCATGATATAGAAGGAGGTATTACAAATTTACCTATATCAAGGACTTCTTCATTAATTTTCTCAACAATGCCCTGAGTTTCTTAAGTAGTCAACTTAGCTAATCGGTCAAGGTTTCCTTCCTTTCCCTCATGTTGATCTGGGTGTTCTTGCATATCCCTTTCCTTTGCTATTTTTTGGTCATCTTTCTCAGTGAAAAAATCCTCATCATTTGGAACTTCTTTGAATTCCCATGGTAGGAAGTCCATACTATATTTCTTTATCCCCTTTATCTTCTTCCCTTTCACTAGGTATATCAATTACAATCTTATCCTTCTTATTAGCTTCCTTTTTCCTAGTTGTTAAGAACTGACTAGATCTTTGATTGATCCTTTTAATATATTGTTGTGATCTCATTTTGTTCCTCTGAGTCTATGGTAGTTGAAACCTCTGAATCTAGCGAGAAGAGTGAGATAGGTGTAGGTATTTTTAAAACTAATACAAAAATAGGAGATTGCAAATTTTTGCTTTTCAAAGATGAGTCCATACCTTTATCTACAGAAGAAGGTTTCCATTTCTTTTTACTCCTAGAAATATTTTCTGCACTTGGACTAGAATGCATTTCAATCTCCTTATCATTCTTTACCTTATTTTATGGATTTTTAGTCCCCTTTCATTGTTTCTCATTTGGATTTTTTGCTTCTCACCACCTTTAGGTAAGGGAATTGGGGCTTTTTAATAGTTCTTTTCTCCACAGAGCCTAGGTCTAGGGCTTCATCCTTTTTTATTCTATTCTTTCTCTTTTCTTAGGGATTTCCCTTTTCTATTTTCAACTTTCTTAGTAGGGGATTCCTTAGATGCTTGAGAAGGAGTTCCTTTGGAATATTTTTGTGTTAATTTATGACTTCATGTTTTAACTATAAGAGATGTAGTTGCAACCATTTTTTCTTCTTCTCTAGAGGAATCCTATGTTGGTTCATAATTCTAATCTTTTTCCTCGTCTAAGGAGTTAGATTCTTGTTTTAAAATTTCTTCATATTTACTCAACTCTCCCCTTAATTTTAATTTTCAACACCCAATACCTATGTTACTCTTCTTAACCCGTTTGGTTTCTAAACATTTTTCCAAGTCATCTTGAGAAAATAAATTTGTAGAATCCCTTTAACAAGAAATGCAATCAAGAAATGATGAGAAACCGAAGAATATTTACCTTTCCAAATTTTCATAGCCATTTTTGTCATGAAATTTGACAGATATTCAAGTACATGTTGATAAGTGTACGATGATGAAGGTGGTTGAAAATTTTGAAATGGTGGGCATGTAGATTCAACATCTCCGTTCACAAGTGAAGTGCCAAATAATATGGGTGGTGACCATGACCCATTTATGAGGAAATTAAATCCTTCTACATCCCTATTTTGAGACTTATAAAGGTTCTTCCCTAGTCATGTGAGTTCTTCTCTAGCATACATTGCATCTTGAGTTGCTACATATTCCCCACCTTCTATAGACAGCCCTATTGTATCTATAATGGCTATCATGGTAGTGTTGACCTTCAAACCTTTTATAGTGGCTATACCATCTTTCAATGAGAAGGTAAATTGAAGAGAAATATCAACATCAAACTTTGTAAGCTTATAAAAATACTCCACCCATCCTGCATCAATAAATTCCTTCTTGCACTCTATTTCAATATCGATGAGTATATGCTTTGTAGGCTCACTACAAAAGAGATCACCTTCCATTACTAAATTGTTTCAAGATTTCCTAAATTTTAGCTCAAAATAGTAGGGATACCATAATTGACAAGAGTTTCTTAAAACTTAGAAACTATTCTCGCAAACTTTATAAAAGATGACAAAAAAGAGTCACTACAATTGAGAATAACTCATAGCTCTTTCTGACTAATTTATGCACTATGGTTACTTGAAAGAAAGAATCAGATCATGTTAATTCTCACACATTCAAGCATTATGATTATCAATTAATATTAATCATCAAAAATTCAAATCCCCTGCAGCTGAAATTGAAAAATAGGTCTGTACATTCAAAGAGGATGGTTTGAATTATGATGTGGCAATATAGTAATACACATTTGATATATTTAATGTAAAATATTGTGATTACAATTATAGAATAAAATGTGATGCAAGATTAAGTATTGCATAAATGATTATGAAATACCTTGCTGAGTTCTCACTATATTCATTAGTTGGAACCAAATTTGAAACTTGTGTGAATGATAAGCTGAGCAGAAGATTTGGTACAAGCAATTGATCTTATAAAGATGATGAATAAATATGATAAGCAACCCATAATTTGTGTGAGATAGAAATATTGATAAAGTTCATAGGTGTCCATTTGTTAGCTTTAAGTTGATGTGGATGATTATGTTTTCTAATGTAATATTCAATCAAGTCCCATGTGCATGACTTATCAAGGCCCTCGACTGGGAAGCGTAATAATTTGGCCATCAAGTCTAAACTTGAGGATAGTTTGTGAAGATTGTACAACCATGAAATTTAAGCTACTCATTTTCCAACATCAATGAGATTTTTAAAATTATTCTCCCCACACCATTGAGATTTTTAGTTTTGTATTCCAACTCTGAAGGCTCGTAACCTGGTTGATTTGAGGTCTTTTTTAGTGCAGTTTTTATTTATTTATTTCTTTTTATTTTTAATTTTTTCGGGGGGCGGGGGGTAATAATTTCATAAAATTCATAGGGTTGCAATTATTTTTTATTTTTGTGGACAAATGTTCCAAATTTATCATTTTCTGACAACTATACTTGTCCAATCCTTAATTCTGCAACTTCTGGGGCTTTATTTAGGCTCATATAAAAACACATTGAGATGTTTTTTTTTAAGTGCATTTTTTAATCTAATTCTATCATTTGGTATCATTTTATTGTTAGTCCTGATAAGATCAGATTATTGAGAGGGAGTTTAAATTAGTAATCAACCAATTATTCAACTTTTAAACCTCTTAAACTTTACAACAACATTCACAAGATCGACTTAATAGAAACAAATGAAAATCATAACCATAAGAACATCCACATAATAATGAAACATTTGAAATAGAGACTTATCTCTTGTAAACCTGAATTAGGAGAAAACCATTGTGAGAATTAGTACCCACTAAATGATGTACTCTTTTGAAATATGCTCTAGGAGGAGGTTAACCCTGTTAGTAGTTTACAATAGCATTGTTAGGTGCTACCCGATTAAGGGATTTACCTTAGGCCTATTAGGACCTTTTCCCTATTAGGAGTAGCCTTATTAGAGGAATTTAGACATAAGATAATGTGTCACCTTGTTAAAGGATTTACAAATAAGGACATGCTAGGGTCCACCTAGTTAAGGGATTTTGACTGCAACAACTGTTAGGGAGCAATAGAAAGAATGATTTGTAGAATAGCACTACCTCTACTTGATCAGACCCACTGAAGCACACAATATCTTCTTAGCACACTTAAATCTTCCCTAGATTAATGATGCAGGAGCATCTTGGGGCCTTGGGAATCCTGTCTCACCAAAAAGATTTTGAATTTTGTCTGTGTTGCTCAGTTCCTGCTTTGACCGAGTTGGTTAGTAGTTGGTCAGTTTCCTTTGGTTACCGAGTATGGTCAGTTATCTCTTGGGTGATCGGTTGTTTCACTGGCCCTCGGTGATGCTTGTCTATTTCTTGGTCATCCTTTCTTACCGAGTAGTTTATTTTGAGATTTTGTTGAGGCTGACTTGTGCATTGATTATGGGTCACAGATTTAATGTTGGTATCCATCATTGGGAAGTGTGTGGTCCTAGATCTCACCATTCATTCTATTTATTGTGGATCTAAAGGCCGACTCAGTTCGGTAGCCTCTTGTATAAGTATAGTTGTTTGGTTAGAGTTTAGGGAGTCAGTTTTGATAGGAGATAGTAGAATCAAGACTATTGGTAGATCCTCGCATGTTGGAGGACTTCTATAATCCATTGTAATATTTGGCCATAACTGGGAAGGCCTTACAACCTGACATGTATGAATCAATTTGAATGAAGTTAATATATCAATGATCCCACTTTCTCCCTCTCAGTATGTTGTTGTTACTTCTGCAAGTTTTTGAGTAGGTTGGATCTGTAGGGTGTGCCATCTGTTGGCCCCTAAGGTCCCTGTCCTTGCATTAGGTGGTATCAGAGTGAGGTGAGATCTGGATCTAGGTCTATGAATCTAGGTTTGTAGGTTCCTTCTTGCAAAGCCCTAGTTGAATTATTGTGGGGTGACAGATTGCGATCTGACCTACAATTGCAGAGGGTTCTCAAGATGGTTTGTGGGAGGTGAGAAGCGGATCCAAGATTTCTAGGCATGTTGAGACAACTTGCTGCTAGATTAGAAGTTCTTGAAATAGCCCAAAGAAGAGGCATACATCTTGAAGATGTTAGTGATGATGAAGTTGAAGTGGAACAAGGCAAAGTAGAACCTACACCGGTAATGGATTAGGGTGAGGAAATATTCTTGAAGGCATTGACAAGCTTGAAGTCAACACCACATTTCAATCCTCATGAATATAGTGGGAAATTGGATTCTGATGAATTGATAGATAGGATCATCAAGATGGAAAATTATTTTGAGTATGAAAATGTATCTGAGGAGAAAAAGGTGAAGATTTCAAGCACAAAGTTGAAAGGTGATGGGATAAGCTAGGATAGACTAGCTTGTCTATGCTCTTGATCCTCAACTAGGATCTCAGTGTTCTTCAAACACCTATAATGGTCTATAGGTCTCCTTACCTCTTCAAGGACTCCCCCTGACCTGCCTCACCTACCCACCAAGTTCAACAATCACATTTATCCACATACCATGCTTTGCATTCTAGCTACTATCCCCTTACATAGCTATAAGAGTCTTTTTAGAATTCCAACTCTCATCCAAACTCCAATAGTGAATCTAATGAGTTCCAAGGTGTTTTTAGGTCATTTAACAACCCCTTAATGTAGTAACAACTTTGGGTTTGTACCCGATTGTATAGTTCCTTTGTGAAATAGGGCTACTAGAATAAGCCCAATTAGGCCTCCTTCAGTTTTCTAGGGCCTTTACCTCTTTCCCCTTTAGGATTCAAACTCTCTATTCTTAAGAAAATTCATTTCATATGACCAAGTCTCAAAGATTTTTTGGGTCTCAAGCCACCACTAGGCCGTACAATGCCTGAACCAAAAATAGAGGGTTTGAAGGGTTCCTTTGGGGTTTTAGGGTCGTAGTGTTAAAGACTATAATAGTACCACCTCCAGACCTGCTCAAGACCAATCCTCCACAAAAATTAACCTTCTTACATGCATCTTTGATCCCTCCAAAGGGCATACTATGAAACTCTTTCTATTGACTGTTGGAGTTCTTGTATTGCTACTACACCTAGTCGGACTAAGCCTTAGCTCGCCTAGGGCTTTATCTAACAAAGTTTGCACCTTCCTCCAAGGGCCCTACATATAGATATGTACAAAATATGGTTTGTACTCTCAAAATCCCAAGTGCCATGGTGTGGCCATGGTGGAATCTAGAGTTACAGCCCTAGATATTCATGACTCTCCAAAACTGGTAGAGTATTAACAATTACAAAGAAAACAACAAAACACACACAAAAACTTGTAAGCACTACTCTAAAAACTCATAAATGAAAGAGCTAACACAATGGAAAATATTACACACAACAAATCCATAGGTTCTGTTCTATATACTTCAGAACATAGCAAAGATCAGTGACTGTCACTGCAAATCTTGGTACAATTTGTTGTTCCAATACTGTAGCCATACAATAAACTTTGCCAACCCCTTCATTAGGGTTTCTCAAACCTAATATAGTCTTCTTTTTGAGATAAGAGCATAGTTAGAGTGAGCAGCCTCTTTGGTGAGGTTTAGCTATTACAAAAGAAGAAGAGTTGCTAAGCAACTTTTGAAAAGTTGCTAGCGACTTTTAGAGCAGGTTTGCTTGCTCGAACAACTTTTTGTGCACCCTCCATTTCTAGGACCTTTCTAAGGTCTTTACATGTTTTCATAGTATAAATAACTCTCCTAACCTTCTAACTTAGACTTATTACTACTAGAAGAAGTTTCCTTAGGTTAGCAAATTGTCCTAAGTCACTATACAACCAAGTAAAGAAAAACACAACAAAACTAGGCCTCATTTAGGCCCTCACACACCAATGAGTCAAACTTCTTGTGACTCTTATTGTAATTACATGGAGTTTAGAAAAATATGAAGGTGAGGACCCTCATAGAGGTGCTCCTACACCATACTCCCCCTCAGCACAACCTAAGGCACCTTGGGGTCTAGGAGAGCTAGATCAACACCAAACCTTTTGAACTATCCTTCCTCTATCCAAGTGGCTTTAGATTCAGGTTGTCCTTTCCACTTGATTAGATGCTCCATGTAGACTTGGTGTCTGGTGGTCTTCTTCACCCTGGATTCTAAGATCTTCTCTGCTTGGGTTGGTTCCTTCTTAGGCATGGCATTGGTATCTACATCTTGTAGTACCTTTGGTGGAGCTATACCTTGCTGACTGATGTCACCTTTAAATCTGATTTGGTCTGCAACATTGAACACTGGTGAGATGGCTAAATCTAAAGGTAAGTCCACCTTGTAGGCATTTTCTCCATATTTGGCTAAAATCTTGCATTGACCTACTCTCCTCATCTGTAGATTAGTAGGCATGCCCTTTTGCATTCTTGCTTTGCTAAGATGGACCATGACATAGTCCCCAATCTGAAACTGTACGTCTTTCCTCTTCTCATCCACTTTAGCCTTGAGTCTTTCAGTAGACTCCATAATGGTTTTCTTCACTTTCTCTTGAACCTTCTTGATGGTTTGAGTAAAATCTTCAGCTTGTCCACTCTTCAACTCCATGGCACCTAAATCCCTCAATTCACACACTCCTCTAGGGTGTCTTCCATAAACTATCTCAAAAGGACTTCTTTCTGTGGTCCTGTTGACACTGTCATTATATGCATATTCAGCTTGAGATATCACAAGATCCCAAGTCTGCCCATACTCCTTTGTCAAACACCTTAGAAATTTTCCAAGCACCCTGTTGATGACCTCAGTTTGACCATCAGTTTGAGGATGGTATGCTGAACTGAAAGAGAGATTAGTTCCCAACCTTTTCCATAAGGTTTTCCAAAAATGACCCATGAACTTGCTATCCCTATCTGACATAATGCTCAAAGGAAGTCCATGAATTCTAATAATCTCTTTAAAGAAGAGATGTGCTACATAATTTTCATCATGAGTAGTTCTACATGGAATGAAATGACTCATCTTAGAGAACCTGTCAACAACAACATAGATGCTATCCATACCTGATTTGGTTTTAGGGAGTCCAACCACAAAGTCCATACTTACACACTCCCAAGGCCTATTTGGAACTGGTAGAGGTTGATAGAGTTCTGCATTGCTTGAACCTCCTTTAGCTCTTTGACATACTCCACATTGCTCTACATACTTCCTGAAATCCCTTGCTAGCCTAGGCCAAAAGTAGTATCTCTGTACTAACTCCAATGTCTTGTTTATGCCAAAATGACCACTTAGGCTACCATTATGCTTCTCTTGGATTAGATTTTCCCTCATGGATCCTCTAGGTACACAAAGCTGGTTACCTTTAAACAATAGTCCATTCTGAAAGGTGTAATTTGCAAACTCACCATGAAAATGGTTCTCAAACTCCAAGCACACCTTATAGGCCTGTGAGAAGTCTTCATCCTCCTCATATAAATCTTTAAAACCTATTATTCCAATGCTTTGCATCTGTACCTCTTGGATAGTCAATAGCTTCCTACTCAAGGCATCTGCTACCTTGTTGAGCTGCCCTTTCTTGTGCTTGATTGTGAAGGTAAAGGACTGGAGCTATTCCATCCACTTCAAGTGCCTATTACTAAGCTTCTCTTGAGTGTTTATGTAGCTTAAATCCTGGTTATTAGTAAAGACATAAAATTATTTTGGCAAAAGGTAATGCCTCCACTTCTTGAGAGATTGTACTAATGCATACAACTCCAAGTCATAAGCTGAATACTTCTTCTTTGCCTCATTGAGCTTCTCACTAAAAAATGCTACAGGTCATCCTTCCTAACTCAATACACCCCCTACTACTATACCACTTACATCACATTCAATGGTAAACAATTTATCAAAAGTAAGTAAGAGTAGGATAGGTTTAGTGGCTACCTCTTGCTTCAATGTTTGGAATGCTTTCTTAGCTGCCTCAGTCCATTGGAACTTAGTTTTCAGCCCTCCTTTGATGGTGTCTAATACTGGTGCACAAATCCCACTGAAATTCCTGATGAGCTTTCTATAAAATTGGGCTAAACCATGAAAACTTCTAACTTCTATCCCTATTTTTGGGGTAGACCAATTCAAGATTGCCTCCACCTTGCTTGGGTCCATTTTCAAGGTACCCTTGGACACTAAAAAGCCCAAATAAATCAGCTCTTGCTGCATAAACTCACACTTTTCTAGATTGATGGCTAATTGCTCTTCATGTAGCTTCTTCATAATCAACCTTAAGTGTTCTAGGTGTTCTACTTTTGTCTTGCTATAGATGAGTATTTCATCTAGATATACGACCACAAATCTACCTATGAAGTCCTTCAAGACCTCATTCATCAATCTCATGAAGGTGCTAGGGGCATTGGTAAGCCCAAATGGCATATCAAGCCACTCATATAAACCATTAGTGGTTTTGAAAGCGGTATTCCACTCATCATTCTCCTTAATTCTGATTTGGTGATAACCACTCTTCAAATCCAGCTTTGTAAAATATATAGCACCTCCCAAGCAATCCATCAGATCTTCAATCCTTGGAATTGGGAACCTGTACCTGATAGTGATCCTATTAATAGCCCTTGAATCTATGAAAAGTCTCCATTTTCCACCTTTCTTAGATGCTAAGACAACTGGTACTGCACATGGACTAATGCTCTTCTTGATCAACCCTTGATCCAATAACTCTTGTACTTGCCTTGCCACTTCCTTGTTCTGATCTAGGGTAAGCTTATATGTTTCTTTATTAGGAAAGGATGCACTAGGTACAAATTCAATTTGATTACTTATAGTTCTTCTTGGAGGTAAAGTGGCAGGGGTTCCATCACTCACTATGTCTTTGTATTCCTTCAGAATTTGTTGCACTTCCAATGGTAAATCTGCCTTCAACTACTTGTCTTCCTCCTTTGGTTTCACCATTATAGCACATCCTATGGTCTCCTCATCCTGAAGTGCATGTAGAAACTCTTTACCACTACTAAGCAACACACTAGGTGTCTTAGAACCTTCTTCATTCTTTTTTATGGACTGAATTTTGAAAGTCCTTGCATCTTTCTTAAAAGAAATGGAGTTCTCCTCTCCATCATAGATCATCTTCCTATCAAATTGCCAGGGTCTTCCCAATAGAAGATGGCATGCATCCATGGGTAAGACATCATAAAGAATTTTGTCTCTATAGCCTCCAATAGAAAACTCTACCCATGTCTACTCATTAACTAGCACACTTTGTTCCTGGTTCAACCAAGTTACCTTGTAGGGGTTTGCATGTGGAACCTTTGTGAGTTTCAGCTTCTTTGCTGCTTCCTCTACTATAATGTTATCAGTAGACCCTGAATCTACTATAACCTTGCATACTTTTCCTTGTATCTTGCACCTGACTGTAAAAAGAGCCCTTCTTTGCTTTGGTTCACCTTGATTAGGGTGCCTTATAAGCACCCTCCTAAACATAACGTTCTCCCCCATTTTTTATTCCAATTTTCTGACCTCATTAGTGCATGATCTACTGCTATCCTCTTGGGTATATGCTACCCTCTTCTCATTATGTGAGGCTGATGGTTTATCAGGACACCTATAGGCAGGGTGTCCAAGCTATCCACACTGATAGCACTTCATAGTGGCAAATTAGGAGCTGCTCCTTCCTGTTCCTGTTCCTCTATTTCCTTGAGAACCTCTTCCTCTACCATAAGATCCTCTTGTGCTAATTTCTAAACTTTTCTCCAAGAGTCTTCTCTCACCTTGGTTTCTTGATTCACCACCTCTACTAGAACCTCCTCTTTGGCCCCCTCTAGAGTCTCTACCTCTTCCTTTGTTCTTGGAATGAGGTTCTTTCTTTCTCCTTTGTTTGTCTTCAAGCTTTTGTGCCATATGCTGACAACCAAGTATGGTGGTAGGAGTGAACAAACTCATCTCTTCTGCTATGCTCCATTTCAAGCCACTAAGGTACCTTGCCACTTTAATGCTCTCATCCTCTTGGACTCTAGATCTCAAACTCAATTTGTGGAACTCTTCAGTATAAGTAGCTACATCCATCTCCTTTTGTCTAAGTGTCAATCTTTTCTTATGCTGTTGTATTTCATAATCAACTGGTAGGTATGCTTTCATGACTTTTTTGACCATAGCTTTCCAATTAGAGATTGGATTCTTTCCCTCTTTCTCTCTTTCACCCTGCAAGTAGTTCCACTAGGTTAATGCTTGTCCTCTCAACCTAGATTTGGCCACTTTGACCTTCTGTGCCTCTGAGATCTCTTCACACTCGAAGTGATTCTCCATGCCTTCAATCCACTACATCACAAGCTCAGTATCCATCTTGCCAGTTAGTAATGGGACACCTTCAAGTGCCTTACCTATGATAGCCTTTATAGCTTTGAGAAATTGCACATCTTGTGTTGGAGGATATGGTGTGGGTACATCATCATCAAGAGTCTTCTCTTTCCCCTTAGCATCCTGCTCCTCCATTTTCACATTCACCTTGTCTGCTTTTGCTTGGACATCATCCAAGAGTTGTTCCATCTTGTACAATCTTTCCTACAAGAGTCTGTTAGCTTCCTCTTGATCTTCTACTTTCTCAGCAAGCTCTGCATTGGTCACCATTTTCTATTTTTTAGATGATCCACTTGATTCTTCTGGTGGTTGAAACATCCACCCTTCACTTCCCAAGCCTTAAGAGGCTTTGATGCCAATCTGATGGGATAAGCTAGGATAGACTAGCTTGTCTATGCTCCTAATCCTCAACTAGGATCTCAATGTTCTTCAAACACCTATAATGGTCTATAGGTCTCCTTACCTCTTCAAGGACTCCCCCTGACCTGCCTAACCTACCCACCAAGTTCAACAATCACATTTATCCACATACCATGCTTTGCATTCTAGCTACTATCCCCTTACATAGCTATAAGAGTCTTTTTAGACTTCTAACTCTCATCCAAACTCCAATAGTGAATCTAATGAGTTCCAAGGTGTTTTTAGGTCATTTAACACCCCCTTAATGCAGTAACAACTTTGGGTCTGTACCTGATTGTATAGTTCCTTTTTGAAACAGGGCTACTAGAGTAAGCCCAATTAGGCCTCCTCCAATTTTCTAGGGCCTTTAGCTCCTTCCCCTTTAGGATTCACACTCTCTGTTCTTAAGAACATTCATTTCATATGACCAGGTCTCAAAGATTTTTGGGGTTTCAGGGTCACAGTGTTAAAGAATGTAATAGTACCACCTCTAGACTTGCTCAAGACCAATCCTCCACAAAACTTAACCTTCTTACATGCATCTTTCATCCCTCCAAAGGGCATACTATGAAACTCTTTCTATTGACTGCTGGAGTTCTTGCACTGCTGCTCCACCTAGCTGGACTAAGCCTTAGCTCACCTAGGGCTTTATCAAACAAGTGTTTGCACCTTCCTCCAAGGGCCCTGCATATAGATATGTACAAAATAGGGTCTGTACTCTCAAAATCCCAAGTGCCATGATGTGGCCACGGTGGAATCTAGAGTTACAGCCCTAGATCTTCATGACTCTCCAAAACTAGCAGAGTATTAACAGTTACAAAGAAAACAAAAAAACACACACAAAAACTTGTAAGCACTACTCTAAACACTCATAAATGAAAGAGCTAACACAATGGAGAATATTCCACACATAAAATCCATAGGTTTTTTTCTATATACTTTAGAACATAGAAAAGATCAGTGACTGTCACTGCAAATCTTGGTACAGTTTGCTGTTCCAATACTATAGCCGTACAATAAACTTTTCCAACCCCTTCATTAGGGTTTCTCAAACTTAATATAGTCTTCTTTTCAAGAGAAGAGCCTAGTTAGAGTGAGCAGCCTCTTTGGTGAGGTTTAGTTATTACAAAAGAAGAAGAGTTGCTAGCAACTTTTAGAGTAGTTTTGCTTGCTCGAACAACTTTTTGTGCACCCTCCATTTCTAGGACCTTTCTAAGGTCTTTACATGTTTTCATAGTATAAATAACTCTCCTAGCCTTCTAACTTAGACTTATTACTACTAGAAGAAGAAGTTTCCTTAGGTTAGCAAACTGTGCTAAGTCACTGTACAACCAAGTAAAGAAAAACACAACAAAACTAGGCCTCATTTAGGCCCTCACACACCAATGGGTCAAACTTCTTGTGACTCTAATTGTAATTACATGGAGTTTAGAAAAATATGAAGGTGAGGACCCTCATAGAGGTGCCCTACACCAAAAGGTCATGCATCCTTGTGGTGGGAACATCTACAATTAGATCAGAAGAAGAAAGGCAAAGACAAAATCAAGGTATGGAATAAAATGGTGAATAAATTGAAAAGAAATTTCTTACCTTGTGATTATCAAATTAACCTATTTAGGTGAATGCAAAGTCTAAAGTAGAAAGATAGCTTGATAAAAGAGTATACTGAGGAATTCTATAGATTAGATATTAGATCTGGACATGATGAAGATGATGTGGAAAGAATTGCTAGATACCTGAATGGTTTGATATTTTCCATCCAAGAGGAAATTAGTTTGGTTAAGTTGGAGAATATTGAAGAGGTTTATAAATTTGCATTGAAGGCCAATGAGAAATTGAACAAGAGACATGAACAAAGACAAAGAGGTTGAGGTGGTAGATTCCCTAGAGGAAGAGGTAGATCCTATTGTGAAAATAGTAGATTTGAACCTGAAAAGACAAATTTGGACAAAGGCAAGACCGAGTGGAAAGTTGAAAGTTCATCTAGAGGTAGAGGAAATAACTATCGAGGTGGTTATGGTAGAGGTAATTTCCGAGGAACTTGTTATAATTATGGAGAAGAAGGAAATAGATCTTTTGAATGTACACATGCTAGTAAGAAGGCTAGTAGCACTAGAAATGCTTTGGTGCAAGAAGAGTCACCAAATGAACTTCAGAAGGAAAATAACTTGATGGTAAGGAGAGCACTGTGGAATGAAAGTAAAAAGGAAGATCTGGTAAGGAAAAGTTTGTTCAAGACCAGATGTAGATTTTCTGACAAAGTTTGGAAGGTAATCATTGACAATGGTAGCTCAGAGAATCTGGCATCTGAGGACATGGTCACAAAGTTGCAGTTGGAAAGGTTGAAACATCCAAAGCCCTATCAAATCTCATGGATAAAAAATGAGCATACACTCTTGTTAAGTGAACAGTGTTATGTGAATTTGAAAATTGGAAATTACTATGATAAAGTGTTGTGTGATATCATGCTTACGGATTGTTGTCATATTTTGTCAGGTAGACCTTGGCAATATGATATACATGCTATATATGATGGGAGATTACATAAGTATACTATTGTGGCTGATGGAAGAAAAAAAATATTGTTACCTTTGATGGAAGAAATTGTTAATAATGTTTTAACATTTGTGAAAGTTTGTTTGATGGATGAAAGAAAGTTTGTTAAGGATTTGAAGAAGAATGATGTATGTTTTGTTGTGATTCCTAACAAAATTGAGTAAGAAAATAGAGGATAATGTCCCTGAGGAGAATGATAAGTTACTCACTAAGGAGATTGTTAAGTATTGATCATTGCATGGATCTAATCCCTAGAGCTATTTTACTGAATAAGGCACCTCATCGGTTGACACCAACCAAGAATCATGAATTGAACCTACAGATTCAAGAATTGTTGGATAAAGGTTTGATTAGAGAAAGTTTGAGCCCTTGTGCAGTACCTTTGGTATTGGCACCTAAAAATAATGGAGAATGGTGAATGTGTACTAATTCTAGAGCAATCAATAAAATAACAGTCAAGTATAGGTTTCCTATACCGAGAATGGATGACATAATGGACAGTTTGACTGGAGCAAAGTATTTTACAAAGATTGATTTGAAAAGTGGGTATCATCATATCAAAATCAGAGAAGGTGATGAATGGAAGACTGCTTTCAAGACAAAAGAAGGTTTGTATGAGTGGTTGGTTATGCCTTTTGGTTTAACTAATGCATCGACTACTTTTATGAGGTTGATGAATGAAGTTTTGAAGAAATTATGGGGTAAATTTGTGATTGTATATCTTGATGATATTCTAATATTCAGTAAGACTAGAGAAGAACATTTGTTGCATGTTAGACAAGTTTTGCAGAGATTGAAAGAAGAAAAGTTGCTGATAAATTTGAAAAAGTGTTCATTCATGAAAGAGGAGATTGTGTATTTGGGATTTGTAATTTCAGCTGATGGTTTGAAGATGGATCCTGAAAAGGTTGAAGCTATTCAGAAATGGCCTAAACCTATGAATGGTAGTGAGGTAAGATCATTTCATGGTTTGGCAAGTTTTTACCAAAAATTCATAAGGAATTTCATTTTAATTTGTAATGCTATGACTGAGACTATGAGAGGAGATAAAAGAGAATTCAAGTGGACACATGTAGTTGATAAAAGTTTTGAGACTCTGAAGTAGAAGGTTGCTGAATTGCTTGTTTTGGCATTGCCTGATTTCAATAAGGGATTTCAAGTGGAATGTGATGCAAGTGCTAGTGCAATTGGAGCTGTGTTGAGTCAAGAAGGTAAACCTGTTGCTTGCTTTAGTGAAAAGTTGAATGATGCTAGAAGGAAATATTCTGTGTATGATCAAGAATTCTATGCTATTGTTCAAGCACTGAAGAAATGGAGACATTATTTGATATCGAGTGAATTTGTGTTGTATACTGATCATAAGGGTTTACAATACTTGGGTAGTCATAATAAGTTGAATCAGAGAAATATGAAATGGGTTGAGTACTTGCAGAGTTATACATTTGTGATAAAACATAAAAGTTGAGTCACTAACCGAGTTGATGATGCATTGAGTGGAAGAAGATCTTTGATGAACGAGATGAAAATTGAAGTTCTTGGTTTTGATGAGATGAGAGATTTGTATGAAATTGATCTTGATTTTTTTGAGCCATGGAGAAAGTGCAGAGAACCTATTCAAGATCAATTGGGTACAAAATGGGAAGAATATTTCATTCAAGAAGGTATGTTGTTCAAAGGTATTGAGTTGTGTATACCGAGAGGAAAAATGAGAACTAATTTGATGAAGGAGAAACATAGTAGTGGTTTGGCTGGACATTTTGGTATTGATAAAACTTTGAGTTTGATTAAGGATAAATACTTTTGGCCACAGTTGTATAAAGATGTTTAGAAATTTGTGAAAATATATGGAATTTGTCAAGTAGAAAAAGGAGTAAGTCAGAATACTAGATTGTATACACCGATTGTTGTACCTGAGGAACCTTGGACTAACATCAGTATGGATTTTGTTCTTGGCTTACCGAAGATAGTAAGAGGTAATGATTCTATATTTGTTTTGGTAGATAGATTTTCAAAGATGGCACATTTTATACCTTGTAGAAAGACATCAGATGTAGTACATGTAGCAGATCTTTTCTTTAAGGAAATTGTTAGATTGCATGGATTACCAAGGAGTACTATCTCTGATCGAGATAGTAAGTTTGTTGGATACTTTTGGAAGACTCTTTGGAGAAAGTTTGGTACTGAGTTGAAATATAGTTCTACATTTCACCCACAAACCGATGGATAGATAGAAGTTGTAAATAGATGTTTGGGAAATCTCTTCAGATGCTTAGTTAATGACAAACCTAGTAATTGAGATTCTATGTTGGCACAAGCAGAGTTTGCATACAATAATTCAATGAATAGGAGTACTGGGAAAACACCCTTTGAGATTGTAAATGGCATACAACCAAGAGGTATATCGGATTTGAGAGACATTGCTGATTAAAGTAAGAGAAGTGTTGAAGGAGTGAAATTTGCTGAGTACATGAAGACATTGCATGAAGATGTGAAAATCAAGCTAGAAGAGAGTAATCAGAAATACAAAGATAGAGCTGATAGATCAAGGAGACATAAAACTTTTGATGTTGGTGATGAAGTGATGGTTCATTTGAAGAAAGGTCAATTTCCTATTGGAACATATGAGAAGTTGAAGATGAAAAAGTTTGGACCTTGCAAGATCTTGAAGAAATTTGACAGTGGAAATGTATATGAGATTGAGTTACTTGGTCACATGGACATATCACCAATTTTCAACATTGCTGATTTGTATGAATATCCTGAACTTGATGAAAACATGACAATACTGATGGAATATCCTAAGAAGCAGAATGAATAAGTTGAATAGATTTTGGAACAAAGAATTAGCAAGAGTACAAGAGGTAAACAATATATGGAATATCTGGTAAAGTGGAAGAATAGACCAATTGAAGATAGTTCATGGATTTCATAGTCTGAGTTGGATGCAGCTTAGACTAGACCTGCTGAATGATTTAGAGAATCATTTCTAAATAACCCCAGGTGTCTAATGCAAGAGCATCTCGGGGCCTTGGAAATCCTATGTCACCAAAAATATTTTGAAGTTTCTCTGTGTTGCTCGATTTCTACTTTGACCGAGTTGGTCGGTTTCCTTTGGTTACCAAGTATGGCTGGTTATCTCCTAGGCAGTCGGTTGTTTCACTGGTGCTTGACGATGCTTGTCTATTGCTCAGTCATCCTTGCTTACCGAGTAGTTTATTTTGAGTTTTTGTTGAGGTTGACTTGTGCATTAATTATGGGTCATAGATTTAATGTTGGTATCCATCATTGGGAAGCATGTGGTCCCAGATCTGATTGTTTCTTTCATTGATTATGGATCTGAAGTCCGACTTAGTTTGGTAGCCTCTTGTATAATTATAGTTGTTTGGTTAGAGTTTATGGAGTCTATTTTGATTGGAGAGAGGAGATGGTAGAATCAAGATTGTTGGCAGATCCTCACATGTTGGAGGACTTCTATAATCCATTGTAATAGCTAGCCATAACCGGGAAGGCCTTATAGCCCAGAATATATGAATCAATTTGAATGAAGTTAATATATCAATGATTCTGCTTTCTCCCTCTCATTATGTTGTTGTTGCTTCCGCGAGTTGTTGAGCAGGATGGATCTGTAGGGTGTGCCATCTTTTGGCCCCTAAGGTCCATGTCCTTGCGTCAATTAATCACAACTCCCACTTTACAACTGCACTTTCCCAACACATGATCAACTCACTTAACTTTCAACTTCATCCATTATAGATTTAAATTTTAAGTTCACCGCCTTAATCAAGCCCTAAATGTGAAATATATTTGAATTTAAAATATCCCGCTTAGATACAACATCCCCTAAAACAAAGTTAAATGTAAAAAAAATTCCATATACCGTGTCGGCCAATAAAATGATTTACATAAAATTTTGTATCTAGGAGTCAAACACATTTTGGCCAAACACATGCTTCTTCCATAATCTTCTCCATATGCTAGCATCAAATGATGTGATTCTAGATCACCACCTCCAATAATGAAGAAAAATTGCTAGATAATGACTGGCTCAACCAATTCCATCGCAACATCAATACCAATCATTGATCAAAGATTTGTCAATCAAGAACATAAACACTTTAACCTATTAACAACTTTGTCTCTTCTCATAGATCACCTATCCTTCACACCGGTCACTCAAATTAGTTGTGGTTGCAACCATAGTTTTACACACTATCAACAACCTTCTATTACCACACCACATAAATCATCATATATTTGACAAACCAATCAAATCACCTATCTCATATCACTAACTCTTATAGAATCTTCATTATCATCCTTCATCAGATCATAACTTTCTTACCAGTCTACATCAATAGTAGCAGACATACATTTTACATTCAGAGACATCCCCAAGTCTCTCATAAGGATCCCCAGAACTTAAACTCATTGCAACACCTTGATCATCATACTTATACTTAGCAACATACTAGGAACACTAGGTCAATACTTGACATCAATGACAACCGAATAATTGATCATCATGTAATCAAATCTATATCATGACAACACTATAAATCACTTACCATCACTACATGAGTTATGCCAACAATCTCCCCATTTGGCATTGATGGAAAGACTCTCTTCCTCTCTCCAACATGATACTTTATGCACAAAAATTCTCAACATTAACAACACTAGGGACAAAAAGATGTTCCCACTTCTACCTTTCACCTTCTCTGTAATTACTCCCCCTTTCACTAAACTTATCTCATCTGCACTTTTGTTATGCAAATTTGAACATTTTCTCCCTTTAATTCACCCTACAATCTCCATTTTACCATGCACACATTCCCTGTTGGGATTATGGAAAGATAAGTACTGAGAGGGGAGGAGTGAATTATTACCTTCAAAACTTTTCAAGACTAAAACTTTGTAGTAGTAGATAAGATTTAACCAACGGAATCCATTGTCTAAAACATACATTTAAGTAACTAAAAATGTAATTTGCATATAATATAAAAAATAAACCATTCATGAAAATTCATACTCGTAACAAAAAATTTTTGGTATTGCAAAAACCCTTGTAAGAAGGTAAAAAATGCGGTGGGGATGACACCCATAAATCTTCACTACTACAGTAACAAAGTATGTTGGTTAAGGCTACAATTTTTTATCACTTCTGATGATCTTACCTTGTTAGGAGTAACAATTAGATCGACTAGATCTACCTGGTTAGAGGATTTTAACAACACAATACATGTGAGTACTTGGTTAAGATATTTAAACAAGAACTGTTAAGTCTACTCTATTAAGAGATTTTGGATCTACTACAATGGTTAAAAGGTAACAGTAAATGTATCTATAAATAGAAACTTAATCTTGCCTGATTAAGATCTATGAAATACCTAATAGATATCACCTCATAGTGATGTATGTGTCCTTCTCTTCTGCTCGATATCCTTGTGTATGTTCTGAAAAATTGAATCCTTCTTTCAAACCTTCTGTGAAAAACCCTTTGTCTAATATCCTAATGTCCTTAGTGCGGCTACTCCTTTTTGATACATGTTCATAATGAAATGTTTACATATTTTATATCAAATTGACTTGACCTAATTAGAGTTTACAATATCTTAGAAAACCTAAGATCAAAGGTGTAATAAAATAACCTAGATCTAACATTACATAGGAATCATCAGTAATTTAATGATTATTTCCATATTTATTTCTGTCTCAATCTTGGTAAACCATTTTCCTAATCGGTGTGAACCATTTGCATAGATGTTTGTGCCATTTCAAATTACTATGTCATTTCCTAGTTTACTTGGTAATCACTATATTCTTCATTTGGTAAATTAATGGTGCTCCGTTGATGCAAGAGAAGATAGGAGGGGCCAGAACTGGCGTACCCTAACTTGATCCAGCTTGCTCAACAACATGTAGAAGCAACAAAAACACACTAGGAGAGAGAAAATGCAAGATCATTCATATATTTCTTCAAATAGATTCATACATGTTAGGCTATAAGGCCTTCCCAGTTTTGGCCAGGTATTACAATGAGTTACACAAGTCCTCAAACATGTGAGGATGTACCCAAATATCCCTAACCCTATCTTCTATCTTTTATCAAAACTTACTCCCAAACTAACTCCTAAAACTCTAACCAAACAACTACATTTATACAAGAGGATACCGAACTGAGTCAGACTTGAGATCCATAATTAATGGAAGGAATGACTAGATCTAGGTCTACACGCTTCTCAATAATGGATACTAGCATTAAATCCACAACCCATAATAAATGCACAATTTGGCCTCAATAGAAACTCAAAAGAAACCCGTCGGTAGGCAAAGCCAACCGAGCACTAGAAAAGCATCATCGAGCGCTAGAGAAATTCACCGAGTGCCAAGGAGATAACCAACCAACACCGATGAACAAAGGAAACTGAGAAACACCAAACCAACTTGGTCAAAGCAGGAATCGAGCAACACAAACAAACTCAAATATACTTTTGGTGAAACAGGATTGCCAAGGACCCAAGATGCTCCTACATCAGACACCTGGGGTTATTTGAAAATGATTCCCTAAATCATTCAGTAGGTATGATCCAAGATGAATCCAACTCAGATTGTGAAATCCATGAACTGTCTTTAATTGGCCTGTTCTTCCACTTTACCAGATATTCCATATATTGTTTACCCCTTGTAATTCTGCTGATTCTTTGCTCCAAAATATGCTCAACTTCTTCATTCTGCTTCTTAGGACAATCCATCGATACTGTCATGTCTTCTTTAGGCTCATGAAACTCATACAAATCAGCAATGTTGAATATAGGTGAAATATCCATGTCATCAGGTAACTCAACCTCATATGCATTTCAACTATCAATTTTTATCAAAATCTTGCAAGGTCCAAACTTCTGTTCACAAATTCGGTCTATCCATTAGTTTGTGGGTGAAATGCAGACCTATATTTCAACTCGGTGCCAAATTTCTTCCAAAGGGTCTTCCAAAAGTATCCTCAAATTTACTGTCTCAATCAGAGAGAATACTCCTCGGTAATCCATGCAATCTGACAATTTCCTTAAAGAAAATATCTGCTACATGTACTACAACTGATGTCTTTCTACAAGGTATAAAATGTGCCATTTTAGAAAATCTATCCACAACCACAAATATAGAATAATTACCTCTTACTATCTTTGGTAAGCCAAGAACAAAATCCATACTGATGTTAATCCAAGGTTTCTCAGGTACAACAATCGGTGTGTACAATCCAGTATTCTAACTTACTCCTTTTAAAACTTGACAAACTCCAAAAATTTTCACAAATTTTCAGACATCTTTATACAACTATGGCCAAAAGTATTTCTCCTTAAGAAAATTCAATGTCTTATCAACTCCAAAATGTCCAGCCAAACCACTACTATGTTTCTCTTTTATCAAATTAGTTCTCATAGGTCCTCTCGGTATACACAACTGAATACCTTTAAAACAGATACATCCTTGCATAAAATATTCTTCCCATTTAGTACTCTATTTATCTTGAATACGTGCTCTACACTTTCTCCATGACTCAAAAAAATTAGGGTCAAATTCATAAGAATCTCTCATATCATCAAAGCCTAGAATTACAATTTTCATCTCAGTCATTAAAGATTTCCTTCTACTCAATGCATCAGCAACTCGTTTAGTGACTCCACTCTTATGCTTTATCACAAATGTATAACTCTACAAATATTCAACCCATTTCATATGTCTCTGATTCAACTTATTATGACTACCCAAATACTGTAAAGCCTTATGATCGGTATATAACACAAATTCACTCAGTATCAAATAATGTCTCCATTTCTTCAAGGCTTGAGCAATAGCATAGAATTCTTGATCATACACATAATATTTCCTCTTTGCATCATTCAACTTTTCACTAAAGAAAGCAAGAGGTTTACCTTCTTGTCTCAACACAACTCCAATTGCACTTCCACTTGCATCACATTCCACTTGAAATACCTTATTGAAATCAGGCAATACCAAAATAGGAAATTTAGCAACTTTTTGCTTCAGAGTCTCAAAACTTTTATCAGCTCCATGTGTCCACTTGACTTCTCTTTTGTCTCCTCTCATAGTCTCAGTCATAGCATTACAAATTGAACTGAAATTCCTAATGAACTTTTGGTAAAAACTTGCCAAACCATGAAATGATCTTACCTCACTAGCATTCACAAGTGTAGGCCAATTCAAAATAGCTTCAACCTTTTCAAGATCCATTTTCAAGCCATCAGCTAAAATCAAAAATCCCAAATACACAATCTCCTCTTTCATGAATGAACACTTTTTCAGATTTATCAGCAACTTTTCTTCTTTCAATCTTTGCAAAACTTGTCTAACATGCAACAAATGTTTTTCTCTAGTCTTACTGAATATCAGAATGTCATCAAGATATACAATCAAAAAATTACCCAAGAATTTCTTCAAAACTTCATTCATCAGCCTCATAAATGTACTTGATGCATTAGTTAAACCAAAAGGCATAACCAACCACTCATAGACACATTCTTTTGTCTTGAAAGAAATCTTCCACTCATCACCTTCTCTGATTCTGATTTGATGATACCCACTTTTCAAATCAATTTTGGTAAAATACTTTGCTCCAGTCAAACTATACATTATATCGTCCATTCTTGATATAGGAAACCTATACTTCAATGTTATCTTGTTGATTGCTCCGAAATGATAACACATTCACCATTCTCCATTCTTCTTAGGTGCCAATACCATAGGTATTGCACAAGGACTCAAAATTTCTCTAATCAAACCTTTCTCCAACAACTCTTGAATCTATCAGTTCAATTTCTGATTCTCAGTAGGTGTTAACCGATGAGGTGCCTTATTCGATAAACTAGCTCCATGAATAAGATCCATGCTATGATCAATGCTTTTCTTCAGTGGAAAACCATCAGGTACATTATCAAAAATAATTTCACTGTACTAGGTGGGTATCTTATCAATCTCCTCAGGGACATTATCCTCTATTTTCTTACTTGGTTTGTTAGGAATCATAGTAAAACATACATCATTTCTCTTTAAATCCTTAACAAAATCTCTTCTTTCCATCAAGAAAACTTTCACAGATGTGCAAACATTACTAATAGGTTCTTTCGTCAAAGGTAACAAGATTTGTCTTCTTCCATCATCCCAAATAGTATATTTATGCAATCTCCCATCATATATAGCATGTCTATCATGTTACCAAGGTCTTCCCAAAAAAATATGATAACAATCCATAGGCATGATATCACATAACACCTTATCATAGTACTTCCCAATTTTCAAATTCACATAACATTACTCACTTACCAAGAGTGTATGCTTATCTTTGATCCATGAAATCTGATAGGGCTTCAGATGTTCCAACCTTTCCAATTGCAACTTTGTGACCATCTCTTCAAATGCCAGATTCTTCAGGCTACCACTATCAATGATTACCTTCCAAACTTTATCAGAAACTCTACATCTAGTCTTGAACAAACTTTTCCTTACTGGATCTTCCTTTTTACCTTCATTCCAAAGTGCTCTTCTTACCATCAAGTTATTTTCCTTCTCAGGTTCATTCGGTGACTCTTCTTACACCAAAGCATTCCGACTGTTACCAACCTTCTTACTTGCATCTGTACACTCAAATGATCCTTGTCCTTCTTCTCCACAATTGTAACAAGTTCCTTAGAAACTTCCTCTATTATAACCACCTCAGTAGTTACTTCCTCTGCCTCTAGATGAACTTTCACCTTTCCACTCGATCTTGCCTTTATCTAGATTTTCCTTCAATGTTCTCCAATTTGACCAAACTGATTTCATCTTGGATGGAAACTCTCAAACCATTCAGGTATCTAGCAATTCTTTCCTCATCATCTTCATCATGTCTAGATCTGATATCTAATCTATAGAATTCCTCAGTATAATCCTTTACCAAGCTATCTTTCTACCGTAAACTTTGCATTCACCTAACTAGGTTAATCTGATAATCACAAGGTAAGAACTTTCCTTTCAATTTATTCACCATTTTACTCCATACCTTGATTTTTTCTTTGCATTTTCTCTTTCTGTCTAGCTACAGATGTTCCCACCATAAAGATGCATGACTTTTCAACTTTGTGCTTGTAATTTTCACCTTCTTTTCCTTAGGTACATTTTCATACTTAAAGTACTTTTCCATCTCAGTGATCCAATCCACCAATTCATTAGAATCCAATTTTCCACCATACTCAGGGGGATTAAAATGTTGTGTAGACTTCAAACTTGTCAAAGCCTTCAAGAATCTTTCCTCACCCTAATCCATCATAGGTGCAGGTTCCACATTCACTTGTTCTTCCTCAATTTCATCATCACTAACATCTTCAAGAAGTCTTCCTCTTCTCTGGGCTATTTCAACAACTTCTAATCTAGTAGCAATTTGTCTCAACATGTCTGCCAGTCTTGGATCTGCATCTTTCCTCCCACAAACCATCTTCTAAACCCATTGCAATTGTAGGTCAGATCACAATCTTCTACCCCACAACAATTCCACTAGGGCTCACAAGAAGGAACCTTAAAATCTAGATTCACAAACCTAGATCCAGATCTCACTTTGCTCTGATACCACCTGACGCAAGAGAGGATAGGAGGGGCCAGAAATAGTGCACCCTAACCCAATCCACCTTTCTCAACAACATGGAGAAGCAACAACAACACAGTGGGAGAGAGTAAATGCAGGATCATTCATATATTTCTTCAAATAGATTCATACATGTTGGGCTGTAAGGACTTCCCTATTTCAACCAAGTATGGCAATGAGTTACAGAAGTCCTCAAACATGTAAGGATCTTCCCAAATATCCCTAAATCTATCTTCTATCTTTTATCAAAACTTACTCCCAAATTGACTCCTGGGTATGTGCAAGATCATGGTATCCCAAACTAGGCCCTTAATTGGCAATGAAAATTCAGAAAACTAGGTTTAGGCAAGTTGACATAAAAATTTGAACAAGTTATAAATATTATATCAAAAATATGTAAAAAGATAATATGTAGAAAATTGATTTTAGTTTCTAAGATACTAGGCCATTTTTGAAAAATAATTATTCGATATGTTGAAAATTTCAAATTTCAATGTAGTAGTACGAAAATTTTAGGAAAAAATAAAAAAGTAGGTGTATGTCTGACCACCTTAAACACAATCAAAAGATAAATTTTTTTTACAAGATTCTAGATATAAGTAGTAGACTCATGTCTAGATGTGATACATATTTTTTTGTAATTTTTTTCCAAGTAAATAATTAATTATGATTTTTTTCTACAACTTTTCCAGAATACAAAAACTCTCATGTCTGACCACGTTAACTTACTCTAAACTTTATCAAATTCAATTTTTATTTTATTTTTCTTGTAGTAAGAAAAGCATAGGATGTGAAACATGTTTTGGATTTCAAAAATGTTATACACTTTGAAAGTTATAGCTATTTTTCAATAAGTCTATCAATTAGGATTAGAAAGATAACAAGTAGGTGTAAGTCTGACCACATTAAACAAAATCAAATGATAATATTTTTTTATAAGATTCTAGATAAAATTAGTAGATTCATGTCCGGATGTGATGTATATTTTTTAATTTTTTTTTTCCAAGTAAATAATTAATTGTGATTTTTATGCTACAAATTTTTCTAAATATAAAAACTCTCATGTTTGACCACCTTAACTTAGTCTAAACTTCATCAAATTGAAATAATTGTTTATTATTATTGTATTAGGTGAAGCATATAATGTGATTTATATTTCAGATTTCAAAAATGTTATATTGTTTGAAAGTTATAGTTGTTTTTCAAAGAGTCTATCAATTAGGACTTCTTTTTCACATCACTACTTTTTGGCATACCATGATCCTACACACACCCTCCTAAAACTCTAACCAAACAACTACATTTATACAAGAGGGATCCAGATCTCACCTCACCCTGATACCACCTAACGTAAAAGAAGACAGGAGGGGCTAGAACTGGCGCACCCTAACCTGATCCACCTTGCTCAACAACACGCAGAAGGAACAACAACATAGTGGGAGAGAGAAAATGCAGGATCATTCATATATTTCTTCAAATAGATTCATACATGTTGGGCTATAAGGCCTTCCCGGTTTTAGCCAGGTATTACAATGAGTTACATAAGTCCTCAAACATGTGAGGATCTACCCAAATATCCCTAACTCTATCTTCTATCTTTTATCAAAATTTAGTCCCAAACTAACTCCTAAAACTCTAACCAAACAACTACATTTATACAAGAGGCTACCAAACTAAGTCAGCCTTCAGATCCATAATTAATGGAAGAAATGACCAGATCTAGGTTTGCACACTTCCCAATAATGGATACTAGCATTAAATCTGTGACCCATAATAAATGCACAAGTAGGCCTCAACAGAAAATCAAGAAACCCGTCGGTAATCAAAGCCAACCAAGTGCCAGACAAGCATCACCAAGCACTAGGGAAATTGACCGAGCACCAAGGAGATAACCAAACAACACCGGTGAACAAAGGAAACTGAGCAACACCTAACCAACTCGGTCAAAGAAGGAACCGAGCAACACAAACAAACTCAAATATGTTTTTGGTGACACAGGATTGTCAAGGACCCGAGATGCTCTTGCATCATCAGTTCATATGAATGATCGGTGATCAGTAACTTAGTACTCTATAATTGTCTTTCACTCGGTGAGTATACTTGGTCAAACCCTTATTCCATTGACTCAGAGATCTTTCTTGTATCTTTCTCGGTATGTAGGCTTTATGTGGTTGATCGACTGTCCTGTTTGTCTCCTTTAATGACTGAATAACTAATTGATGCTAATGACAACCCTTTAATGCTCAAATAGGAGTAACATTATCCCCCTTTGGCATTAGTATCAAAACCTTATGTATATGTACCGATTGCCAAAACAAATATATACACACTCCAAAAATATACAAACTTACTAACTCCAAATATATACTAACTCCCCCTTTGTGCATGCTCTCAGTGTGAAGTACATACTGGCATATATATACATAGAATTTCCCCCTTTTTGAAATTAATGCCAAACAAAAATAATGTATGTACAATTTTTCAAAAATATGCTGATGGGTTCTCTTGAGGGATGCCAAGAGGTTTTCCCATTCCTCTTTCATGTTCTCAAGAGCAATGTGCTCTAAACCGGTTTGTGCATGCATGTTAAAAATATTTTCCAATATAGAAATTTAAGGGGTGGAAAATAAATATTTTTCCTTATTCACATGACACTCCATGATCTTCATATGTGGAAGAAACTCAACTTGAAGCTTGGTGATTTGATCACTTATTGTATCTTCTTTCTTCCTCAAAGCTATTCTCAACCATTGAAGTTCTTGAACCTTTGAAATATGCTTATGAAAATTATTTGGCTCAGTTAGAGAATTATTTGCACTGACCTTTATCTCTTCATCAAGTTTCTTGAGCTTTTCACTAACCTTGATAGTGAATTGGTCCACAGTGTATAACTTAAACAAAATTTTAATTATTTTTTGAATGATGGTTTCAAGCTCGGTAATAACCTCTGAGAGCTTGACCTCATTAATTGCCACTTCCTAGCTTATTTTCTCTGCCAATTTCAACTGTATCTTTGCTTTTTCCCACTCTTATATTCTTTTCTCTGCATCTAGATTGGGGGCATTTATGTGACCGGTTAGAGTTTCAATTTGGTCAATGATGGGAGTTTCCTCATCAACATTGATGTCGGGAACTACTTGCGGTAGAATATCTCTAACATCTTCCAAAATCTATTTACTTTTATTATCCTTTTTCATTTTCTCTTGTGCATCCTTCCTTGTGCACAATTCCCCATATCTTCTCAATGCTTCAGGGTCTAATGTCCTAGGGTCACATTTAGGTATTTTAATAACCTCATCAAGTGTGACAAGACCCTTACCATGTTTCTTTTTCTTTTTCTTATTTGGTGTTGGTGATGTTGTGTAAGGAACTAGAGCTTTTGTCTACAGATTTTACTTTTTTGTCTCGGTAGACACACTTTCTTCCTTATATTTCTTGGTGACCACTGTCTCGGTAGCTTGTCCTTGGGAATGTTTTGTGTTTTCTATTGTAGTTGATTCTACTAGTTTATTCTCTTCTAGTGCTTGTGTTTCTACCTCTGTATGCTTAGGCTCATTGGAAGATTTTTTCTCTGTTGTACCCTATCCCTCGGGTATATCCTTTGGTTGCTCATGGGTTGAGCCTTTGGGTTCCTTCTATGTGACAATGTTAACTACTTGTACCAATATTGGTAAGTCACCCATTATTTCACCTATTGTTTCCTCACTAGGTACATTCTGTTGGAGATTTTCTAGCAGGCCAGTATTGACTGTATGTTTGTCATTAATGACAACATATGGAAAGTAGAATGCATGGAAGTATTATGTAGTAAGCTTTCAGTATATGTAGCATGGACATGATATCATCATGATATCATGGGGGCAGAGGTTAACTATTAGTGCAGATAATTATATAGCAGCTTGTGTCAGCAATGTTCCTAACAGAGTAACATGCAATGTTCTGTGTATGGTTGTCTGTATAGTTATCATGGAGCCTTGCACACTTGGATATATGTTGAATATATGTTAGTGATGTTTCAATCATTAACACATAGTCTAATAATTAGTACAAGTGAAGTTATGTAGTCGCTATTCTCCAGTAGCAGTTTCCTGTGTTTATTCAGAAGAGTCGACATAGATTTTATTGGTTCTGGAGTTGCGCCTATCTTTGGGGTATGCACCCTTGGAGTTAAGCATAGAGAAGAGTTATGGATGTTCAGTTAAGAGTGCATGAAGTAATTCAGCTTGGGAAGAAAGATCCAGTTATTTTGGTATAGCCGATAGTGTGTAGCGTGCATCTACAATTATCTTATTGGATAGGTCCTAGAGTGTGTTGCGTACATAGTAGAGCTGACAAAATGTTTATTGGAGTTTTTAATGGTTTCTCTAATATGGTTTCAAGGTGGTTCTAATAGGATAACTTGATTATATCATTTAGAGGAAAGATATTTATAGGAAGTCTTTTGTGATTTCTTGAGTGTGGTTCATGGTTCATTAAGCAGAGTAGAGAAGAGTGTGAGAAGTGTTGAACCAACAGAGGAAGGTCTATGTGACCAAGTAAAGTGTTTGTGATATTCATTGGAACTTATCCAAATAGTAGGTCTAAGCACAGTTCACCAAGATCTAGATATAGTGTGTGTTTGTTATTCAGAAGGTTGTAGCCTTTTCCCCACTTGAGCAGTGAGCTCTTGGACAATGCATCCTCTCCCCTAATAGGGACAATTGTAAAAGACTCCTAACAGGGCCAGACCCTTGACCAGGTCTACTGTACCAAATATATTGTAAAGCAACTCCTAACATGGTTAAAGATCTTCTAACAAGGATCATAATACACTAGTGCAGAATATTAGTGGGTGTCAATTCCCACTAGGGTTTTTACCTATTTGGGTTTCCCCATAACCAAAATATTTTGTTGTGTTCAAGTGTTCTTTCATTATGTTTATGCTTTATGTTTAAGTATACTTAATTGGATAAAGAATTTAAACTTGTAGATAACTGATTCAACCCCCCTCCCTCTTAGTTATCTCTTGGGACTATTCCTAACAATTGGTATTAGAGCCAAGTGCCTCAGAGAGAAATTTTAATAGCTTGAGGTTGATCAAATGGCATACTTCAAGAAAGAAAGTCTTAAGTTTGATGGAGAGAATTATCTTGATTGGAAGAACAAGATGGTGACCCATTTGCAGTGCATTGCTTTTGAAGTTTTTGATGTAACTATCAAAGCAGCCAAGATTGCTACCTTAGAAGACCTTGCAAAGGATGATGCTACTAATAGGCAAAAGGAATTGTTTCATCAGAATGATATAGCTAAAGAAGCTCTTATCAGCGCCCTATCTAATGCTGAGTTTTTAGAAATAAAAAAGGTAGATACAACCCACAAAATATGGAATCACCTAGATGACATATTTGAAGACAAACAAGAAAAGGATGCATGCAAAAAGACATGGAAGAAAAGATAAAATGCATTAGAGATGCTGCCTGAAGAAAATATGAGAGCTTATAATCAAAGGATAAATGAAGTAGTTGCTGGAATCAAAAACAATGGTGGAGAGATTTTAGATGAGGACATTATGGACAAGTTAATCACCACTCTCACTCTAGAATATGAAAGTATGATCAACATCCTTGATGAAACCATGCAACTTACTTCTAATTTCAAGAGAGAGACCTTGATCAGAAAAATCTCATCTTTTGAGATTTCAATATTGAAGACAGAACCAAAGAGTAAGACAACCTTCAAAGCAATAGTTCATGGTAACAAATCTGCAAACACTTATGGTAATTTTGATGATGATGATGATGAGAAAACATTAGATGATTTCATTGCTATGATTGCCAAAAGAGAAAAGAAAGGAAAAGGAAAATATGAAGGTCAAATACCATTTAAGTGCTTTTCATGTAATAAGATTGGTCACTTTGCATCTAAGTGTCCTACTAGAGCTAGAAGGTTCAAAAAGGATTACAAGCCTAAGTACTCTAAGGAATGTTACTATGCTGGAGATGGAGTTTTAGATGATGAATTAGGTGAAGAAGAAATTGGATTCATTGCTATCATAGAGAAAATGATTAATAAATCAAATCATGAAGATAAGAAAGAGAATCAAGCTAGCATTGATTTCACAAGTTGCCATAAGGATAGACTGGATTATAGATAGTGGTTGTTCACATCACATGATAGGTGATAAAGATAGATTTGTTCATCTAGAAAAATATAATGGTGGTATGGTTAGATTCAGAGATAACACTCCTAAACCCATACTTGGTAGAGGAGCCATCACCTTGGATGGAAAGAATAGTACTGATGATGTTCTCTATATAGATGGTTTGAAACATAACCTTCTTGATGTTGGATAATTACTTGGGAAAGGATATCAGTTAGAGTTTAAAAATGACAAATGCATCATTAACAAGGATGGTGTTATGATTGCATCAGGCTTAAAGACAAGAGGTAATGTTTTTCAACTCAATTCAGAAGCAAGTTGTTTTGTTGCTAAAGTTGATGACAGTTGGTTATGGCATAAAAGACTATGTCATATCAATTTTGATAACATAGTAAAGATAAGCAATGTAAAAGTACTAAGAGATCTACCTAGCATAGCAAATGTAGTTGATACTATATGCAGGGAATGTGTGATGGGAAAGCATGTGAGAAATTCATTTAGGAGAAAGCAAAATTTAGTAGAGAACAAGTTGGATCCAATTCATACAGACCTATGTGGTCCAACTCAAACAAGATCATACTATGCTGAAAGGTATTTCATTTTTTTGTTGATGATTATACTAGGATGATGTGGGTTGCGTTCTTGAAAGATAAGTCAGAAGCATTTGAGAAGTTAAAAATATTCAAAGCTAAGGTTGAGAATGAATCTGGACTAAAGATACAATGTTTGAGATCGGATAGAGGAGGAGAATTCACCTCTAATAGATTCTATGAGTACTGCGAAGAACATGGCATAAAGAGATAGTTAAGTCAACCTAGAACCCCTCAGTAAAATGAAATTGCAGAAAGAATGAATAGGATCATCCTTGATACAACACGCACCATTACAATAGAAGGAAAAGTTGCACACACCTATTGGAGAGATGTGGTCAATACAACAGTCTACACCATCAATAGAATTCAATTAAGACCTGGTGCTGACAAAACACCATATGAGCTATGGTTTGGTAATGTTCCCATAGTAAAATACTTCAGAATCTTTGGAAGCAATTGCTATATCAAGAGGGATGAAGAAGTAGGCAAGTTTGATGCAAGAAGTGATGAAGGTATTTTTCTTGGTTACTCTACTAAAAGTAAAGCTTATAGATGTTTCAATTTAAGATTGACAAAGATCATTGAAAGTGCTCATGTTAAGATTGATGAAAAGTTTATGGTTCAAGAAAGATATCATGATTACTCACCCATGATTGAAGAAGAACCCAGACCCTCCACTAGTGAGATAGTTATTGAGGAAATGTTTGATAGTATTGATGTGTTATTCAATGACCTTGAGACAAGTGAAGAAGGTAATCCTAAGGATGATGAGTCAACATCACCTAAAGTTCCAAAGTTTACATCTAGAAACCATTCCAAGAAAGACATCATTGGAGATCAAAGCGGAAAAGTCTTAACAAGATCACAATCAAAGAACTCAACTAGTAGTGAAGCGGTATGTTTACTATCTCAGATTGAACCTTTAAGTGTTGAAGATGCATGTAATGATTCAAATTGGCATGATGCTGTGAAAGAACTTGATCAAATTATTAAGAATGACACTTGGGAATTGGTCCCTAGACCTATTGATAAGAATGTGATTGGAACAAAGTGGATATTGAGAGAGATGGTACAGTAGTAAGAAATAAAGAAAGGTTAGTATGTAAGGGATATGCACAAAGAGAAGGAATTGACTATTTAGACACATTTTCACCTATGAGAAGATTAGAAGCTATTAAGTTATTTCTAGCTTATGCTATAGTCAAAAACTTCAAAGTATATCAGATGGATGTCAAGTCAGCATTCCTGAATGGAGATTTGAAAGAAGAAGTATAGATTGAGAAGCCAGAAGGATTCACCTTATCAGATAGACCTAATATGGTATGCAGATTGAAGAAGGCCCTCTATGGACTTAAGCAAGCCCCTAGAGCATGGTATCAGAGACTAGATAGATATCTAACAAAGATTGGATTCAAGAAAGGAGCAACAAATTGTAATCTATTCATTAGAGAGACATCTGAAGGTTTACTACTTGTAGCTATATTTGTTGATGACATTATCTTTGGAGGTAATGATAAACTAAGTGCAGAATTTGCCAAAGAAATGAAGAATGAGTTTGAGATGAGTATGATTGGTCCTATCAAATACTTTTTGGGATTAAATGTGCAACAAACAAAGAAAGGTATTTTCATTAATTAGTCCAAGTATGTGAAAGAAATATTAAAGAAATTCAAGATGGATGATTTCAAGCCAGTAGGGACTCCTATGATCACTAGATGCAAGCTTACAAAATAATATGACTCACTAGTAGTAGATATAACATTGTATAAGTCTATGATTGGTAAACTCATATATTTTACTCAGACTAGACCTGATATTTCCAATGCAGTTGGCATAGTTGGAAGATTTGTAGCAGAACCTAAGCAAAGTCACCTCATGATAGTAAAGAGAATATTTAGATACTTGCAGGGCACTATAGATTATGGTCTATGGCATCCTAATTCAGAAAATGTTGAGCTTCATGTGTACACTAATGCAGATTGGGCAGGATGTGTTGATGATAGAAAGAGTACATTAGGTGGAGTAGTGTTTCTTGGTGATAGACTTGTCACTTGGACAAGCAAGAAAAAAAATTGTATTTCTCAGTCAACAACAAAAGTGGAGTATGTTGCAGCAGCCTTGAATTGTTCTACAATTGTTTGGATCAAGAAGATGATAAAGGATTTTGGAATTTAGATTGATTATCCTATTGTTATTCATTGTGATAACACTAGCACTATCAATATGTTGAAGAACCCTATGATGCATGCAAAGACAAAGCACATTGAGATCAAGTTTCACTTCCTAAGAGAGAAAGTGGTAGTGAAAGAAGTCAAGTTGGACTATGTGAGTACCAAAGATCAATTGGTAGATATATTCACAAAGCCCTTGCCTAAGGATACTTTTGAGTATCTCAGGGAGAAGTTGGGAGTAATTCCCTTCCTTGATTTTGCTTAGAAGAAAGAAGGAAAGGCATCAGTCCTCAGGGATTGATGGAAGGTTGACTACTCTACCTCAAGAGTAGTACCAGTGATTAAAATGAATGGTGCCATTTTCCATTGATGTCAAAGGGGGAGTAATATATAGTCATGAAAAACAAAAGTAAAAAGGAGGAGTAATATACTAAGGGGGAGCAGTATTCAGTTATGATAGCAATATAGTTGAAAAAATGGAGAATGTTGGAAAATATTGTAGCAAATGGAGGATTCATCTTTGGGGGAGTTTTGAAGAGGAAATGGAGAATGTTATAAAAGAAAGGTTCATTTGGGTTGGTGGCAATTTTTCATTCCACATGTTGCCATGAATGCCAAAGGGGGAGATTGTTGGAGATTTTCTAGGAGGCCAATACTAACTTTATGTTTATCATTGATGACAACATATGGAAAGTAGCATGCATGGAAGTCTTATGTAGTAAGATTTTAGCATATGTAGCATGGACATGATATCAGCATGATATCATGGGCATAGAGGTTATTTGGTAGTACAAACAGTTATATAGCAGCTTGTGTCAAGTGTTCCTAACAGAGTAACAGGAAGTGTTCTATGTATGGTTGTCCATATAGTTATCATGGAGCCTTGCATGCTTGGATATATGTTGAAGACATGTTAGTGATGTTTTAGTCATGGACACATTGTTTGATAATTTGTACAAGTGAAGTTATGTAGTCGCTATTCACCAGTAGTAGTTTCCTATGTTTATTCAGAAGAGCTGACATAGATTTTATTGGTTCTGGAGTTGCGCCTATCTTTGGGGTATGCACCCTTGGAGTTAAGCTTAGAGAAGAGTTATGGATGTTCAGTTAAGAGTGCATGAAGTAATTTAGCTTGAGAAGAAAGATCTAGTTGTTTTGGTAGAGCCGACAATGTGTAGCGTGTGTCTACAATTATCTTATTGGACAGGTCCCAAAATGTGTTGCATGCATAGTAGAGCCAATAGAATGTTTATTGGAGTTTGTTATGGTTTCTCTTATATGGTTTCAAGGTGGTTCTAATAGGCCAACTTGATTATATCATTTAGAGTAAAGATATTTATAGGATTTCATTTGTGATTTCTTTAGTGTGGTTCATGGTTGATTAAGCAGAGCAGATCAAAGTGTGTGAAGTGTTGAACCATCAGAGGAAGGTCTATGTGACCAAGAAAAGTGCTTGTGCTATTCATTGGAACTGATCCAGACAGTAGGTCTAAGCGTAGTTCACCAAGATCCAGATATAGTGTGTATATGTTATTCAGAAGGTTGTAGCCTTCGCCCCACTTGAGTAGTGAGCTCTCAGATAGTGCATCCTCTCCCCTAATAGGGACAATTGTAAAAGACTCCTAACAGGGTCAGACCCTTGACTAGGTCTACTATACTAAATATATTGTAAAGCAACTCCTAACAGGGTTAAGGATCTTCTAACAAGGATCATAATACACTAGTGCATAATATTAGTGGGTGTCAATTCCCACCGGGATTTTTATCAATTTGGTTTTCCTCGTAACCAAAATATTATGTTGTGTTCAAGTGTTCTTTCATTGTGTTTATGCTTTATGTTTAAGTATACTTAATTGGATAAAGAATTAAAACTTGTAGATAACTGATTCACCCTCCCTCTTAGTTATCTCTTGGGACTATTCCTAACACATTCTCCTTGGTGGTGTTTGCAGTAGTGTTAATATCTTCATCATTATTTATGTCATCAAGATCTCCATTTGTGATGTCCTCAATTAAAACATCATTTGTCCCTGGTGTGACTAACTTCTCAAGAGTATCCCGTCTATATTCTTCTTTGTATCTGGCCTGGTAGAAATCAATAGCAATGGTGTCATCTATTTCCTCAATGTGGGATAAGTCAATTGGCTCCTTGGTGGCTAATTCTGCATCATCCGAGTGAACTCCTTTTCCTTTTTTTTTTTTCTTCTTCTAGGGAATTATTGCCAATGCTAGTTGATCTTCTTCTTCTTAGAATTTAAAAATTGTATTCCATAGAAGCTTGATGTTTTCATAAACCTCTTCAAGGTTGCCTACCAATATGTTAAGGTTTCTACCCTTCATTAGAGACCATTTTGAGTATTGTTTTATCAACTCTTCTATCTCAGGAACTGATAGAGTAGGCATAGCCAAAATAAATGAATGGTCCCTCATTTTCTTCTCAGTGTGTAGGGCATATATCCACCTGGATGATATTTTCTCATACAATTCTTTTGGAATATACTTATAAAATTCAATAGGAACTTTCTTGAAATTTATCATCATTTGAATAATTGCTTCTTGAATGTTTTCCTAATCCTTGGTAGACATATATACATACCGACTTATTTTAGGATGAGAAATTCTACTCATTGCCTTTATGTTCTCAGCTAGCTCATCTACCGATTGACTTTTATTTACCACAACTTTGAATTTATCTTGATTGTATTCTTCATCATCTTCATCAACATCATCTTTTTCCCTTATCAACCTTCTCCTCTTTTTAGGTTTCTTGGAGATGATTTGTGCACCTCTCTTTTTATTTTGATAGGTTTTGGTGGGAGTTGGCCTTGAAATTTTTACTACTCTTTTCTTTGGGGGTGGAGAAGCAACTATTGAGGACCTTTTCCTTTCTCTTGTCGATCCTTCTATTTGTTTTCTCTTCCCTATAGCCTTGACCAATGTAGATTGAATATCTTTGTCAAACTCAGTGTCCTCCTCATCATGTTCATTATTCCCAATTAATAACTGTTCCTTGGTTTCCTCTTCAACCAGATTAGCTTCAGATGCATCAACTTCTTATGCTTCATAACCAAACTATTTTACCAAGGTATGCAACATCTTCTTGGATTTCCTACTTACCTTCACTCCGACTAGATCTATCTTAATTCTTTGTTTGGCCTCTTTATAAGTACCTAACCTAGTTGCCTTTGGATCTTTGGGCTCAACCAATAATGCCTATATTGACTTTGAAGCTCGATCAATATCTAATTCGTAACCCATAAGGGGTAACCAAGTAGTCCTTGGTTCAACTGCCTTGATCAAAGTGGAGTCGGTGTCCACTAGGAAGTAAATAGATCATCCTTATATTTTTCTACCAGCTAACCTGGCATCCTGATCCTTTGATGCATTCTCTCCTTAAATTTCTCAAAATAAACATCCATGAAACTCACAAAATTCTAACCCAAACTTTGAACAAAATTATCAATTTGCATTATGATAGGTCAGTTGACATCCTAGTCAACATTACCAATTGAGGGAGAGAAGTTTTTCACATAGAAAAATATACAAATAAGTAGGGAACCAAAATTAAAAGTATTTGACTTTGATGTCGTTATGGTTCTCATATTTTCTTCCAATATTTTCAGTAGTAGCTCAGCTAGGTCATATTGGAAATCTTTCTTCACAATCTTTTATGCTATGTCCACGGATCCATACAGTACATTGTTTGGCCTGCTTGATTGAAATATTTTATAACCGAATACGTATGCTCTAAACCTTATCTTAGGATAAAAAAAAGTGTTGAATCTCATACCTATGTCATCCTATTCTTCTCTGGTTAACTGATCATTTTTTGGTCCTCAGTGCATTCCTAATGGCTTTCACTTTATCAGTAACAGGGTAATCGATAACTACATGTATAATATCTTTAGTGATTTTTACTCATTCATCCAGCCATAACTTCCCTTCATGCACACGGCTCAATACAACCCTAATCCATTATGTCTTGAACTCTCTTGAGAAATACATGGCATTCATTAAACCCTTCACCTCCAAGTGTTTATACTCATCCTTGAGCTTTCCATCGACACTGAGCTCTTGGAAGGTGGATTGAAGCTCAAAATCCCCTATTTCACCGATTTTATAGTGGATGTAAACACAAATATCTTGGGCCAACAAAAACCTAGGTGAAATACTTAAAAATGTGTCAGTTTGGTCAACTTGAGATGCAATCTCGAGGTGTAACTTGTATTTTTCCTCATCACAGGTTGTGGACTTGATTAGGTTGACCTTCTTATCACTCTCAGTCTTGGATTTCATAACCTTGGATGTGGATGCCATCATTTTTTAAATTTAGGGCTTCACAAATATATTGTAAAATAACTCGGTGGATGCAGAACTTACTTTTGATGATGAATAACTTTCTCAAGAATCCTTTATATCTCTTTTGATAGCTCTGGAATATATTCACTCAAATATGCTCAAATCGCTATGGTTCTTCGTAATCACTATGTGAAAAATGACAAAGTCCTTCATGTATTTATACCCAAAAATACATTTCCCACTCAAAATTTTTTATTTAATGCTTTACCTACCATAACTTGGTAGATGTAGTTGTGCTCAGTTAACACTTAATATTTCTTGGTTGATACCACGACTCAATTACCCTTGCCAATATTTACCAACTAGAAAATACTTACTCATTCATGCTTTTATCGACTGTACATAGTTTAAGTTCTAAACATGTAATCCCATAGTGCATCTTATTTCATTCTGATTTGGTATGCATTTTCTAGATATAAGGAATTGTTTGTATAATATAACCAATTTGAAATTTAGTTCCATACATACCTTTTTTTATTTAGTTGGAGATGGTGATATTACCTAATCCAATGGATGAGGTGTCATTGACTGCAATGCTTTCTCCAGAATTGTCATTTGATTCTTTTCTCCACATTTTATTCCTTATCCTCATGATTTATTCAATTGTATTACCATTTGTATTTGTATGTGTCTCTAGTGCTCGGTCTCTGCAATCCTTTCTTAGGTGACCAACCTTGTGACAGTGCAAACATGCCATACTAGTATTTGTCTAGTTACATGATCTTCCTCGCTAGTTATTTCTCATCCAATTTTATGCTATATGTCCATACCTACTACATGTTGTGCAATTAACCCATGTGTTGTAATCCCAAGTATGTGCATTACCTTTCCTTCTCGATTGATATGTTTTTCTCTATTCCTTCGGTGTCTAAACTTGCTTCAATTTTGTCCTGCATTCTTGTGACATGTGTCCATGCATGTTGCAAGTGCAAAAATGTTTCTCCATGTAAGGTTTCCTAGGTATCCTATTCAACTTTGATCTGCACTCATGTGCCTGATGTCCATACTTTTCACAATTATAGCAATAACCATTAAATTTAGGAATGGATTTAGGAATACCTTTTTCTTTACTCCTACAAAAATTTGATGTGTGACCTGGTTTTCCACAATGATAACATGATAGCTTCTTTGACCTTTGATTATTGCAGGCATTTTTTTGTTTAGCTTGTATTGATGTTTCTCCCTACTCAATGTAGCCTAAACCAGTTGTGTTACCAAGTCTTTTCTGACTAATCATAAATTCATCCATTCTTTTAGTATTGTCTTCAGCTTTCTTGATCATCTCATTATGTTGTTGATGCATTTTTACCTCATTCTTCAATGTTTCATTTTCCTCTCTTAATTCATCGATGTCTTCTAGTTTCTTTGTAAGCTCACTATTTACTCGGTTGAATTCTTGATTTATGACAACCATTTGATTGGAGATTTCAAAGTGATGCTCAGTGAGTCTCAATATCTCAGATTCCTTCTCTCGTAACTTATCAGTCACATGTCTCCTATCTTCAATAGCCAAGTTTCTTTCTTGTTCTTCTTGCCTAGCATTGTTCATGACATCAATCATCCTTATCATTTGTGCCTCTTGACTTATCTATGGAGCTTTCACTTGTTTAATAAGATGTAGATTCTTTTCAGATAGATCTGATATGGTTCCTTCAAATGCATCAAATATCGTACCAGTTCAAAATCCAAATACCTCAAATGGATCATCTATCTCTTCTTCATGATATTCAGTCTCATTATACCAAATTTCCATATCCTTCCTTCTGATCAGTAACTTCTTCAGTTCTTCTTTGGTTTCGTTGAATTTTTTAATAAAGATTTGCATCTGTAATCTTTCATTCTCAATAGTCTTATCCAACTTATATCTTTCCATTCTTAGATCTTTCCTCTTCAGTGATTAAACTTTCTTAACAAAGATCTAGCTCTCATACCAATTGTTGGGATTATGGAGAGATAAGTACTAAGAGGGGAGGGGTGAATCAGTACCTTCAAAACTATTCAAGAATAAATTTTTTTAGTAGTAGATAGGATTTAACCTACTGAATCCATTGTCTAAAACATACATTCAAATAACTAAAAATGTAATTTTCATGTAATCTAAACAATAAACCATTCATGAAAATTCATACTCATAACACAGATATTTTGGTATCACAAAAACCCTTGTAAGAAGTTAAAACCTGGGGTGGAGATGACACCCACAAATCTTCACTACTGTAGTAATAAAGTATGTCAGTTAAGGCTACAATTTATGATAATTTTTTATGATCTTACCCTATTAGGAGTAACAATTAGATCGACTAGATCTACCTAGTTAGAGTATTTTAACAACACAATACATGTGAGTACTCAGTTAAGAGATTGAAATAAAAACTTTTAAGTCCACTCTGTTAAGAGATTTTGGATCTAATACAATGGTTAAAGGTAACAATAAATGTATCTATAAATAGAAACTTAATCTTTCCTGATTCAAATCTATGAAATACCTAATAGATATCACCTCATAATGATGTATGTGTCCTTTTGTTCTACTTGGTAGCCTTGTGTATGTTCTGAACTGAATCCTTCTTTCAAACCTTCTTTAAAAATCCCTATGTCTGATATCATGATGTCCTTAGTGCAGATACTCCTTTTTGATACATGTTCATAATGAAATCTTTACATATTTTATATGAAACTGACTTGACCTAATTAGGGTTTACAATATCTTAGACAACCTAAGATCAATAGTGTAAAACATAACCTAGATCTAAAATTACATAGGAATCATCAGTAATTTAATGATTACATCCATATTTAATTTTGTCTCGATCCTGGTAAACCATTTTACTGATTGGTGTGAGTCATTTGAAATGATTTTTGTGCTATTTTAAATTACTATGTCATTTCCTGGTTTACTTGGTAATCATTTCATTCATCATTTGGTAAATTACTGGTGCATGGTTCATGTATGAATGCTCGGTGATCAATAGCTTGGTACTTGGTAATTTTCTATCTCTCAGTGAGTATACTCAATCAAACCCTTGTTCAGTTGAATCAGAGATCTTCCTTGTGTGTTGCTTGGTATGTAAGCTTTATGTGGTTGATGGAATGTCTTGTTTGTCTCCTTTACTGACTGAATAACTAATTGATACTAATGACAATCCTTTAATGCTCAAATAGGAGTAACATTCACCGCTTTGACAACAATACCAAAGGTGCTAAACACACTTGATATCTTCTCTATTGTACTTGACTAATAAAAAAACATGACTACACAGACTTCTCCCCCTAAGGAGTGTCCCTACAACATCAATCCAAACATAAAGATGATCACTGGATATTGTTGGATTAATGCAACTACATTTTCTTTTAATTCAAATCAAATAAGGGAGGGACCCCCAACCTACCTCTTAGATACTGACATGTATACATAGGCAATGGTTTAATGAAAATATTAGCAACCTACTCCTTAGTTGGCACATACTCCAACCTCACTTCCTTTTCTTGTACCTCTTCTCTAAGAAAATGAAATTTGATAGCTATATCTTAGTATTAGAGTGCATCATTAGTTTTTTTGAAATGATAATGGCACTTTTATTGTCACAATAGATAACCATCGATTCAATTACCTTCTTTTGAATTCCTCCCATAATTTTCTTGATCCATACTACCTGTTTACAATTAACTATATCAACAACATATTTAGCCTCAACTATTGATTGGGATATACAGTTCTACTTCTTACTTGTCTAAGATACAACCCTATTTCTGAGAAATAATGCACATTCACGTGTTCTCTTCCGATCATCAACATTACTTGCCCAATCAACATTAGTAAACACATTCAAAGAGAAACCACCTTTATGTTCATACTAGATACCATAGTATTCAGTCCCCTTAAGATATCTAAATATTCTCTTCACCACAACCAAATGAGATTAGTTAGGATTAGAAAAAAATATGGCCACTAATCCAACTACATGTGCTATGTTTAGTCTTTTGTGCACCACATATTATATCTTACCGATCATGGACTTATAAATTATATCATCCACCTATTTATAATCATCTTCTTTTGATAGTTTGCAACTAGTTACCATAGGGGTAGTAATCAGTTTTGAGTCTTGTAACCCAAATGTCTTTAATATCTCTTTTACATATTTGGACTGGCTAATGGAGATACCATCTTTCATATGTTGAACTTGAACCTGCAATCCAATGAAGAATTTAATATCACCAATCATAGACATCAAAATTTCTTTCCTCGTCTCATCTACAAATGATCTTCTTGTCTCTTCATTACCACCAAAAATGATATCATCTACAGATATTTTTGCAACTAGAAACCTGTAATCTTTCTCAGTCTTCAAATATACATTATTGTTATCACTTTTCCTTAGGAAACCAATCTAAATAAGATATGAGTGAAATTTCTCATACCATTCCCTAGGTTCTTGTTTCAACCATACAAATCTTTTTATAATTTACACACCATGTTCTTACCTTCTTAATTATAAAATCCTTCAGGTTGTTCAATTTTTACCTCTTCTTCCAATACACCATTAAGAAAAGTTGACTTAACATCCATTTGCTATACCTTGAGTTCTTTGTACGAAGCATATGAAATCAATATCCTTACACCTTCAAGTCTTGCCACAGGTGCAAATTTTTCACCATAGTCTAGGCCTTCTTCTTGTGCATATCCTTTTCACACCAATCTTTCCTTATTCCTTACCACTTCACCTTTCTCATTCATCTTGTTTCTGAAAATCCACTTAGTACTAATCACATTCTTGTCCACTAGTCTAGGTAATAATGTCTAGGTTTTGTTCTTCTCAATCTGCTTCAATTCTTCTTCCATAGCTTTCATCCAATCTTCATCTCTCAATGCATCTTTCACCATTTTAGGCTCAAATTCCGATAGAAAAAAATTAATTTCTCTTTCCTTTCTTCTAGTTAGGACACCAACATTTCTATCACCAAAAATTTAATCAGGGAAATGATTAAATTTCATATACCTTGGCAATATTGCTTCAGATATAGGAGTATCAATTGCTTGTATTAGTTTTTGTTCATTAATTCATCTCTCCATTAGTTATGTTGTAGTGTCTTTCTCTGTCGGTTGTACATATACAAACCCATGATAGTATTCAGGATCCTTATTGTTGGATTTATCATTCTACTTAGAAAATCTATCTACTCTTACATTAGCACTTTACAATATCTTATTTCTTCTCTTGTTCAATCACTTGTAGGATTTTCTCTTTGTGGAATATCCTAAGAATATCCCTTTATCACTTCTTGGGTCAAACTTGTATTTTCATCTCTCTTTATGTAACATCTACTCCCAAAAACTTTAAAATAAATTACACATGGAGATCAACCATGCCACAGCTCATAGGGATTTTTGTTTGTACCCCTTTTCAACTAAAATCTATTCAATGTGTAAATTGTAGTGTTCACCACTTCACTTAAAAATATATGTGCAACACCCTTATGAATCATTAATGTCCTAGCAAAATCAATGAGAGACCTATTTCTTCTTTCAACAATACCATTTTTTTAAGGTTCTCTTTGAGATGACATCTTCCTTTTGATTCCCTGTTCCTCATATGAAACAAACTTATGTGAAGTAAACTAACTTCCTCTATCAGATCTAATAAATTTTAGGGTTTTACCAGTCTTCTTTTCCACTCTGACTTTGTAGATCTTTAACATGTGAAAAGCTTCATATTTATCCTTTAGAGACACAACCCACATCATTCTAGGATAATCATCAACAAAAAAAATGAAAAATATGTCACCATAGTAACTCCAAGTTCTCATTGGACCACATTAGTATGAACAAAATATAAAATACATTTAGAAGAATATTTTTTATTGATGAAATTAGAAATAGTTAACTTCCTAGGATGACAATCTTTACACATTATATTATTTGGTTTCACTAGGTTAGGAAAACCTTTCACTATCTTCATCTCACTTAATTTGATCAATTTATCAAAATTTACATGACAAAACCTCTTATGTCATAACCAACAATCTTCCACCCTAGCAATTAGGAAACTCTTAATAGTAGAATTCAGATGGAAGAAGTTACCTTTAATTTTATCATCAGTACCTATTAATTCTCTTGATTTCCTAATAATCCTACATATACCTTCATTGAACTACAATCTATATCATTTGTTATTCAACTAAGAAATACTTAACAATTTTTATTTTAGACTAGCAACCCAGTAAGCATCATCACAATTTGTTTTATCATTCAAAGAAATAGATCCTTTACCTTTTACCAAATAGGGAGCATCATTCCAAAATTTTATTGAGCCACCATCACATTTTTCCATCTTGATGAATTTTCTTTTATCATCAGTCATATGGTGATTGCGCACAGTGTCAATAATCTAGTCACCACTATGATCCATGTTAGAAACTAAATCTTTCTCATCTTCTTGTGAGGATTCTTCCTTTACTACAACAAACACAATTTCTTCTTCATCTCTTCCATCAGATTCTTCATCAGTAACACATTCCTCAGCTAGGTAGCATGATTTCTTATTATTATCCTTGAATCTCCTTGGATTCTCCTTCCTGTCATTGTCAAGGAATCTATAGGCAATATGTACAATCTTATTGCATGAAAATTATTTCAAAGGAAACTTACCATTATATTTACCTTTACCTCTAGGAATCCTTTTACAAAATAATGCTTCTAATTCCTCATGTTCTCTTTCCTCAGACATGATAGATTCATAATCATTAGGCTAATATGTTGAAGAACTGTTACATATCCCATTTCCTTTCCTAGATGGTGCAAGAGTCAATGATGACTTGAAAGTAGCTTCAACATTTGGCATACTATTATCATAATTGCTTAACTTAAATGCAATTAATTTCCCTATTAATGCATCAAGATTAATAGTAAAAGTTCCTAGAGATATGAGATCTTGTATAGATGAAACCCTAATAGCATAATTAGGTGGTAAAGTTCTCAACACTTTTCTTGCCACATCCTCCTCGAGAAGATGACCACCTACACCTCAGATAGAAGAAAAAAATTCTTTGATTATCTGACTATATTGTTCAATGTTTTCATTTTATTGTAGACTCATGTCATCATATTTTCATTTCAAACTATCAACCTTTTCCTTCTGCACATGTGGATCTCCACCATAGACAGTCTTCAACTTCTCCCACATCTCATAAGTAGTATCCAAGTCTTTGACATCAATAAAATCTGCATATGAAAGAGTACTGGAAATAGATTCCATAGTAGTAGTATGTTCTTGTATGATCTTCAATTGATTTGTAGCTAGGGTTCCTAAAAGGATAGTACTCTTAGTAACCACATGATCCCAATACTGATCACCCATACCTTTAAGATAGAGATTTATCCAGCTGCAAAAAATTGAGTAGTTTTGTCTTGTGAATTTAGGGCCTTCCTTTCTCATCATCTTCATATCTTTACCTCAAGTTGTTAAAATTCACCACAAAAAAGGACCAAAGCACTGATACCAATTGTTAGTCCTAAGATCAGATTACTGAGAGGGGGGGTGGGGGGGTGAATTAGTAATCAACCAATTATTGAACTTTTAAACCTCTTGAACTTTACAACAACATTTAAAAGATTAACTTAATAGTAGAAAATGAAAATCATAACCATAAGAACATCCACATAATAATGAAACATTTGACACAAATATTCATCTTGTGGAAGCCCAAATTGGGAGAGAACCATGGTAGGAATTAGTACCCACTAAATGATGTACCCTTCTGAAGTATGCCATGTGAAGAGCATAACCCTATTAAGAGTTTACAAAAGCACTGTTAGGTGCTACTTAGTTAAGTGATTTACCTTAGGCCTGTTAGGACCTTTATCATGTTAGGAGTATCCTTGTTAGAGGACTTTAGACACAAGATAATTTGTCACCCTTTTAAAGAACTTACAATAAGGGCCTACTAGGATCCACTTCGTTAAGGGATTTTGACTGCTACAAATATTAGGGAACAATAGAAAGAATGATCTGTAGAACAACACTACCTCTTCTTGATCAGATCCATTGAGGTACACAATATCTTCTTAACACTAGTACAAAAACAACAATAAATGACCAAATAAAATACCAAAAATTATAGATAAATGACCAAATTTAGTCATGTGACTAGTGGTAGTTTATTGCCGGTCATTTATCTCATGACCAAATTTATGACTAAACTATTTTATTCATTTATTTGGTCATTGATTTGGTCATATATTTAGTCATTTATTTGGTCGTTTATTTGGTCATTTGGTAGTTTATTTAGTCATTTGGTCATTTGGTAGTTTATTTGGTCATTTATTTGGTCATTTGGTAGTTTATTTAGTCATTTATTTAGTTGTTTATTTAGTCATTTATTTGGTCATTTATTTGGTCATTTATTTGGTAATTTATTTAGTCATTAATTTATTCATATATTTAGTCATATTAGGGCATGATGGAATCGAACCATCATCCTCCTACTTGTAAAGTAGGTTCTCTTCCATTGAGCTAGTACCCTTTAAAGAATAATCATACCATGTATACTAGTACTTTCCACTAAACATGATTTCAAGTTTTTTCATCTATAGTTCAAGGGTAGCAAAGCTTAAGGGGAGGATGACTAGTGATACTTTAAACTCAATGGTGAAGTTATTCAATGTGCAATATAAGAATGAAGTGAATGATGTCATTGGAAAATACATTACATGTGGCTTGTTCCCCTTATTATAATGACAAGCATATATCTTTAGGGGAAATCAGCCACATTAAATAGAGATAAAGTATGTACCAATGATCATACCTTCTACATTTTAACTCCTAATTAACCCATCAAAAGCTTTACTACTTTAGAAGTCCACACTCCTGATAACCTACCAATCTATTGCACTTCTATCCAATACATCAATCATAAAATTAGTATTATTAAGGAAATTTGCTACACACTAAATTCAACTTATAAAAATTGATAGCCATTTTTCAATATCTCCTATTTGTGGTATATACTAATCCTTAAGATACATTAATAACTAATAACGTAGCATCTTTCTTATCATAGCTGGAAAACACAAAATATTAAACAATGAGCTTAAAATTACATAAGGATGCCACAAGTCAGTAATGCATTGGAATCACTAATCATTGTTTGAACACTTTAGTTTTCCAATTATGATCAAATACCTAGGTCACAAAAAAAAAGTAACTAAATCGACTAGTTCAACGTTACTTTTTAAAAATACAATGTTAATTGGTTTCTTTGAAAAACAAACAAATTTATAAAAAATATCTACCATGCCTAGCATCTCCTTGATAAGAAACACACCAAAAGACTATTAGATTTTGTAGGTTCTGAAAAAAAAAACCTATATTACTCCTACCTACAAAGAGAAATTCAAACATGCCAATTTTCTACATATTTTCTATCAATTTTCCCTCAAAACCAAGATTGTTGTAGGCATTTGAAAAGTAAAAATAATAAAAAATCCAAGTAAACCAAAAAGAACTTACTGTAATGGAAAAACATTCACCCTTGTAGAATTTCAAGCTAACACCTTCTACAGCTTCAACTTCCTTTTGGACTCTCTTAGTTCGATAACCTATCATATTGTCAAATGACCAGAATTCCCACCATTTCCTAGTTGTGTACACTTTTCTTAGATTTTGAAGCTCCATAGCAACTTTAGATGCCATATCTGGATCAACTTGCTCCATGTTTGAGTTTTCATCCTTTACTCCTCCATTATATTCAATTGTGAATGGTAGGAAATGCTATCAGGTAAAAGAAAAGAAATTGAAAAATAGATGGAAGTTATAGAAATACCAAAGATAAATTTCTTTTTAAAATTAAGATGCATAAACACAATGCCGACACAACAAAGAAATAGGAAACTGAACAATAGTACAACATTTGTAAAACAAAGATAAAAAATAGCTTATGCACACCAATTTCATTTCTTCAAACTTAAATCCTTTATTGAAGACCAATTGACATCCTAAAACACATTGACATATGACATAATCATATAACACTTTCTATAGCGCTTATTCAAAAGAACTGAGAAACTAAAAGACTAAATTGCTGGAAAGAAAACAAAAAAAGACTTATCCCACAAGCCAAAAGAAACTAACAAGAATACAACAACAATTAGAAAAGTACACATCTTCGTCAAAAAAAGACATGAACATTAGATCTTGTATGGGAACTTTGAAAAATAATGAAATGTGGAGGAGTTTGCCAAACCTATATATAATTTGGCAAACTCATCCACATTTAGTCTAATGAAGGGCACTCCCCTTAATACCACAAACACATAACAGAAATAGAGAAACAACAACAATATGCAAGAACAAAAAATTGGCTTCTTATTATCTCCACAAATGTGGAATTACAAACTTTCAGAATTACAGTATGAAAAGCCACATGGGCATTCCCTTACAATATTCTATAGGAAAAAGCCTTGAATCACTACCCAGATCTACTACCAGAACTATCCTAGACAACACTAAGGGCCTTGTTTATATAGGCATTTTCCACCACCCGAGAAGGTTCCAGAAATTTAGCCCTTAGGGCTGACCAAACTTAGAATTATTTTATTTTTCAATTTATTCCATCAAAGTCGGCTCAAAATAACTTTTGAAACCCAAACAAAAATTTTAAAGGAAAATTATTTTCCGCCATTTCAGGTGACCCGACTTTCGGAGACCATAAGTCATCACCAGTTGACCCGATTGACTATTATAACCCCATTTCAGAAAGGCCACAAAGCGCTCTACAAGCTTGAGTCACACAAGCACTTGTCACCCAAATTTTTGACCTCATCTGAGGCCTCTAAAGCCTTCAAAACTAAGTTCAAAGTTTCTATACCCTGCTGCCAATACCAAAAATCTTCAATATCTTCAAAACTAGACCTGATCTAGCCATGAAACTTTACTGGTAGGCTGATATGACTGAGATGAACCTCCACATGTAAAATCAGAACATTCTAAGATTTATGACCAGCTTACTAAAAATAGAAAGTTTCCATAAATAGCAGCGCTGCACAAGATAGCCCTTATTGAATACAAAAAAACAAAAATATTTTTGGGTGATGCAAGATTGCTCTTACAACTAGGATGCTCCTGCATCAAACACCCAGGGTAATTTGAGAAGTGACCCCGTCACCTCTCAGGTGTGTAGAGGAAAACCAAGATGGTTATGCTAGGAATGAATATTGGATGTTGGCAGTCATTCTCTAGCAGTTGTTGTTGCATTCATGACTATGATTGTCATTGATGTCAACACAGTGATCTTTTGGAGACTAGTAGAGAAGCAGATAGTGTTTTGATTAGCGCACATGGGATATTGCAGTTGGAGCTATGTGATGTTAATGTTATACTCTTTGATATGTTATATGTTTATGGTTAAGAGTGCAGATAGTAATTCATTGATTCATGAAAGTTATGAGCATTTTGGTAAAAGTAGTATTCAGGCAGTGTTCCTGAGTAGCGGTTTGTGGAAATTGGATGATATCTCCTAATAGGGATGGAATATGGTTTTGCATAGTTAAAGGGAAGTTTGAGACACATTGATGGTGATGTGGTTCATAGTGCAAACTTTGAGGTCACGCGAGTGAAGATTTATTGCATTTGGAAGCTGACAGTTTTATGTAATTCTGATGTAGCGTATGGAAACTTTTATTTTGTATTTGTGTGCCAACTCATTTGTAATTATTTGAGTGTTGTATAAAGGAAGGAATGTTTTTCCTTATTGTATGTGGTTGAGATATATGAAAGAAGTGTGAGCATGGTTTTGTTGCATGCGAATGTAAGCATGAAGTAAAGAAAAGAGTCTAAGAGATTGTGAAAGCAAAATTGTGAAGGAAGACATGCGAAGTTCAGAGATCTGGAATTGAGATCCGATATAGTAGTGAGTGCGGTTTGGAATAGTAAGGAGGTAACATATTTCATATTATTCTGCTGAATAATATCAAGGTTATTTGGACAGTGTGTTCAGTGATCTTACCCTGAAGCTGTTTGGGCAGTGGGTCCTTCTGTCTTCCATAACTCTTAACAGGGTTAGAATCTTTTAACAGGGATTCAAAATCTCCTAATAGGGATTTATATGTACTGAATGTATTTCATAAGAATCCTAATTGAGTCCATCCTCTCACAAGGAATATTCATATTAGTGCATCTGTTGTGGGCATCATTCCCACTGGGGTTTACTCTTTGATCAAGAGGTTCCCTAGTCAACATATCTTGTGTTATTGTGTATGAATATCTTTGTATAGTTAGTAATTGCATTGCTTACATTGTTAAATGATGTTGAAGATGTTAAAAGTTATAATTATCTAATAATTGATTCACCCCCCCCCCCCCCTCTTACTTATCTTGGTGGACTTTACTTTCTAACAATTGGTATCAGAGCGGCAGGTCCTTGAAAGAAAAGTTTAACAGCTTAAGGAGATACATGGTGAATTTCAAGAAAGAAAGCCCTAAGTTTGATGGAGTAAATTTTGACAGCTGGAAGGAAAAGATGAAGACACATCTATTGTGTTTAGGACCAGGCTATTGGTTGATTAGAAAGAATGATAGGACTATAATTGAAGAAGACAGTCTTGAAACAAGTACTAAAGATGAGGTAGATCTATTCATGTGTAACATACTTGCAAGACAAGCACTCTTGACAACACTTCTAGAAAATGAATACAGTCACGTAAAATGTTTTAAGAAATCTAATGAAATTTGGAAAGCTTTACACTCTACTTTTGAAGGTGATGAACACGCAAAAAGAGCTAGATTACATAATTGGATATGTGCATTTGAAGATATTAGAATGATGGAAGATGAATCTGTTAGAAGCTATATTGGTAGAATGTCAGAAATTGTTGCAGGAATAAAATCTTGTGGAGGATCAAAGATAGAGAATGAAGTGATATGGAAAATTCTGAGGACTTTGACTCCTGTATTTAAGCAGACAACACAAATGATTGAACAAGTTATACCTTGTACTACAAACTTTACAAGAGAGACCCTTCTTGGAAGATTGGAAGCAACAGAGATGAACCTGAGGTTATCAGGAGACCTACCTAGAATGGAGACAACATTCAGTGCTCTTAGTATTCATCCTACTTTGTCAAGAAGTACCAGTGTGAGTGGAGAGTATGCCAGCAGTAGCAGATCTAGAAATGAAGAAGATAAAAAGATTTAAGAAGGTATTTCCTTTCTTGTGAAAAGAGAATCAGACGGTAAGAAAATTTTTAAATGTTGGACTTGTCAAGAATATGGCCATTTTGCATTTAAATGTCCTAAGAGAGTTAAGAAGTACAGAAATAATTTCAAGCCTAGAAGATCTAAGGAATGTTATTATGCTAATGATGAAGATCTTGAAGCTAGTATAGAAAGAACTTTGAGTGAAAGTGATACTGAGAATAATGATGAAATAGGATTTGTAGCAATTAAAGAAGAAAATTCAGAATTTGATGTTAAAGAAGAAAAAATATTAGTTTCCCAAGTTGAAAAGAAAGATGATTGGATTATAGACAATGGTTGTTCACATCATATGACTGGAGATGTGAAGAAGTTCATAAAGTTTAACAATTATGATGGAGGAGTTGTTAGAGTTGGTAACAATGCACCTCGTTTGATTAAAGGTATAGGATCTATTACTCTTGATGGAAAGACTAATACTGATGATGTTTACTTTGTTGATGGATTGAAACATAATATTTTGAGTGTTGGACAGTTAGTGGATAAGGGATATCAAGTTTGGTTTACTAAGAAAACTTGTGTGATAAAGGATAAAGATGGAAATCTAATTGGAACTGGATCTAGAACCAGAGGTAATGTATTTCAGTTGAATCCTACAGAGATGACTTGCTTGATTACTAAAATTGATGACAGTTGGTTGTGGCATAGAAGGTTTTGTCATATAAACTTTGATAATATTGTGAAAGTAAGTACTACACTTGCAGTAAGGGATTTGCCTAAAATTATGAAGCCTACTAACATGATTTGCAAAGAATGTGTGATGGCTAAGTAGAAGAGAAGTTCATTCCCTAGTAAGAAGTTCACATCGGCATAGAAGTTGGAGATTGTTCATACAGACTTGAGCGGTCCTACTAGGACTAGAGGATTTTATGGAGAAAGGTATTTTATGATTCTTGTTGATGATTTTATAAGAATGATGTGGATTGCATTTCTGAAAGAAAAATCTGAAGCATTTGATAAGTTTAAGATCATTAAGAATAAAGTTGAGAATGAATCTGGAATGAAGATTAAATGTTTGAGATCTGATAGAGGTGGAGAATTTACTTCTAGAGAGTTTAACACTTTTTGTGAAGTGAATGGTATTAAGAGACAATTTTCAGCCCCTAGAACACTTGAACAAAATGGTATTGCAAAAAGAAGAAACAGGTTAGTAACTGAAGCAGCAAGAGCTATGTTATTTGCAAATAACTTGGTGAAGACATTTTGGAGAGAAGCAGTGAATACAACAGTATATACAATGAACAGAGTAAAAATTAGAGTAGATACAGATGAGACACCTTATGAATTATGGTTTGGACATGCACCCTCAATTAAGTATTTTAGAATTTTTGGAAGCAAATGTTATATAAAGAGAGATGATGATATTGGAAAGTTTGATCCTAGAAGTGATGAAAGTATTTTTCTTGGATATTCTTTGAAGAGAAAAGCATATAGATGTTACAATAAGAGAACTAAAACTATTGTTGAGAGTGCAAATGTTAAAGTTGATGAGAAGTTTAAAATTCAGGAAAGAATGCCTAATTATGAATCTGATGAAGAAGCTAATCCTCAGCCTAACATTGAAACTACTGAATTATTCTATGAGACTGACAGTGAATTGTTGAATGAGAATCATACTACAAAAGAAACCAAAGAAGAAACTAGAGAAGAATCTATAGTTGAAGCAAGATCTGTGACTATGACACCGAACAGGTATCTATCTAGACATCATCCTATTGAACAAGTTATTAGAAGTTTGGACAAAGGATTTATGACTAGAAATAAGGTGCATTTATGTTTGATTTCTCAAATTGAACCTAAATCTACTAATGAAGTTTGTGAAGATGAACATTGGATTAATGCTATGAAAGAAGAACTAGATCAAATTGAAAAAAACAAGACATGGGAATTGGTTCCTAGACCTAAAGACAAGAATGTGATTGGAACTAAATGGGTATTCAGAAACAAGATGAATGAACAAGGAGAAGTAGTAAGAAAGAAAGCAAGATTAGTATGTAAGGGATACTCGCAGCAAGAAGGAATTGACTATGAAGAAACCTTTGCACCAGTAGCAAGACCTGAAGCAGTAAGAATGTTTTTGGCTTATGCAGCTTTTAAGAAATTCAAAGTGTATCAGATGGATGTGAAGTCTGCATTTCTGAATGGTGAATTGGAAGAAGTCTACATTGAGCAGCCTGAAGGTTTTCCTTTGACTCAAGAAGGAGATATGGTATGCAAAATGAAAAAAGCTTTATATGGACTAAAGCAAGCACCTCTAGAACTTGGTATGCTAGATTGGATAAATATTTGTTGAAATTGGGATTTACTAAAGGAACAATAGATAGTAATCTATACACAAAATAAATTGAAAATGGATTGTTAGTTATAGTTATTTTTGTTGATGACATTATCTTTGGAGGAGAAGATGAAGCCAGTGACAAATTTGCTGATGAAATGAAGACAAAATTTGAAATGAGTATGATTGGTGAGATGAAATACTTTTTGGGATTACAGATAACATAGAACAATGATGGTATCTTTGTTAGCTAGACAAAGTACTTGAATGATTTGCTAAAAAGATTTGGAATGGAGAATTGTAAACCAATTGGAACACCTATGGTTACAGAACACAAAATATCGAGCAAAGATGAAACACCAGCAGTTGAGCATAAGAAATACAGATCCATGATTGGAGGATTGTAGTACTTAACACACACTAGATTGGATATACAACATTCAGTTGGAATGGTAGCAAGATTTCAAGCTGAACCTAGAGAATCACATTATGCAGCAATAAAGAGGATATTGAGATATTTAAGAGGCACAATGGACTATGGATTGTGGTATGAAAAATCTGATGATTTCACCCTATGTGCATATACAAATGTTGATTGGGGAGGTAGTGTTGATGATAAGAAAAGCACTAGTGGTGGAGCCTTTTTTCTTGGAGGAAGATTGGTTTCATGGTTGAGCAAGAAGCAGAATTGTATTTCACAGAGTACAACAGAAGTAGAATATGTAGCAGCAACAAACAATTGTAACCAGATAATTTGGATGAAGAAAATGCTGAAGGATATTGGAATTAAGTTTGTTGAGCCTGTTGTCATACATTGTGACACCACCGGTACAGTCAGTATGTCTAAGAATCCTATTTTACATTCTAAAACTAAGCATATTGAGATCAAGTATCATGTTGTAAGAGAGAAAGTTGCTGAGAAAGAAGTCAGAGTAGAGTACATAAGCACAAAGGAACATATAGAAGACATATTTACAAAGCCTTTCCCTAAGGATACATTTGAGTATCTGAGAGGTATGTTTGGGGTTATGCCCCAGCCTACTTTTGAGTAATGATGCAGTTGATTGCATCCATTCAGTGGTATATGAGCCCTATCTTTTTCTGGATTGGATGTTGGTACTTCCTCTATGGGGGAGTATGTGTATCTGAGCTGAGTCATGAGGACTCTTGTGAATGTATTTTTTGAAACAGTTTCTTTTGACATTGAGTTGTGGTTGACATAGTGATGAAATTTTTGTCATTGATGTCAATGGGGGAGAAGTGTACATGAAAAACCCTATGTGCCATATGTTGGAGAGAACTTAATAGGATAACGAAGCAAGATTTGATTGATGAAGAAGACTTGAAGAACTTCCAGAGTATCAGTGCAGCAGTGCAGCAATATTGGATTTTTGGAACGTTGGATGTTTTTCATCTATGTTTCCATCAATGCCAATGGGGGAGATTGTTAGGAATGAATGCTGGATGTTGGCAGTCATTCTGTAGCAGTTGTTGTTGCATTCATAACTATGATTGTCATTGATGTCAACACAGTGATCTTCTGGAGACTAGCAGAGAAGCAGACAATGTTTTGATTAGCGCATGTGGGATATTGTAGTTGGAGCTATGTGATGTTAATGTTATACTTTTTGATATGTTATATGTCTATGGTTAAGAGTGCAGATAGTAATTCATTGATTCATGAAAGTTATGAGCATTTTGGTAAAAGTAGTATTCAGGTAGTGTTCCTGAGTAGCGGTTTGTGGAAATTGGATGATATGTCCTAATAGGGATGGAATCTGGTTTTGCACAGTTAAAGGGAAGTTTGAGACACATTGATGGTGACATGGTTCATAGCGCAAACTTTGAGGTCACATAAGTGAAGATTTATTGCATTTGGAAGCCGATAATTTTATGTAATTCTGATGTAGCGTATGGAAACTTTTATTTTGTATTTGTGTGCCGACTCATTTGTAATTATTTGAGTGTGGTATAAAGGAAGGAATGTTTTTCCTTATTGTATGTGGTTGAGATATATGAAAGAAGTGTGAGCATGGTTTGGTTGCATGCGAATGTAAGCATGAAGTAAAGAAAAGAGTCTAAGAGATTGTGAAAGCGAAATTGTGAAGGAAGACATGTGAAGTTTAGAGATCTGGAATTGAGATCTGATGTAGCAGTGAGTGTAGTTTGGCATAGTAAGGAGGCAACATATTTCATATTATTCTACTGAATAATATCAAGGTTATTTGGATAGTGTGTTCAGTGATCTTACCCTGAAGTTGTTTGGGTAGTGGGTCCTTTTGTCTTCCATAACTCTTAACAGGGTTAGAATCTTTTAATAAGGATTCAAAATCTCCTAACAAAGATTTATATGTACTAAATGTATTTCATAAGACTCCTAATAAATTCCATCCTCTCACAAAGAATATTCATATTAGTGCATCTTTTGTGGGCATCATTCCCACCGGGGTTTATTCTTTGATCAAGAGGTTCCCTAGTCAACATATCTTGTGTTATTGTGTCATTGTGTATGAATATCTTTGTATGGTTAGTAATTGCATTTCTTAAATGGTTAATTTCTATTAAAGATGTTAAAATTTATAATTATCTGATAACTGATTCACCCCCCCCCCCTCTCAGTTATCTTGGTGGACTTTACTTTCTAACAGGTTAACGTCCTCCTTTGTCAGCCATGATGAATCTTCAACATGGAATCCTTTCCACTTGACTAGATATTCTTCATATGTCCTATTCCTTGTGCTTCTGCCAACATGACTATCCAGTATATCCTCAATCTCTTTGGTATCTGAACTAGTTGCTAGAATACTCCACTGTGCTGTTGTGATCTCATTTTCAACACCTCCCTCATGATACTCTATCAGATCTAAAATGTTAAACACTGGTGAAATATTCAGCTCAGTAGGCAATTCTACTTCATATGCATTTCTTGAGTCATGCTTCTTTAGTATTTTACATGGCCCAAACTTCTTCATTTTCAATTTGTTATATGTACCAACTTGAAATCGCTCCTTCCGCAACTGAACCATGACCTCATCTCCAACCTAAAATTCCTTATGCCTCCTTTTCACATCTGCCTTAGCCTTACACTATGCATTCAACTTGGTAATATGCTTTCTCACCTCCTCATGGATGTTCTTCAAGTGTTCTGCAAAATCCTCAGCTTCAGGACTACTTATTTCTCCTTTATCTATCTTTCTCAACTCAGATGCATTTCTTGGACTACTCACATATACAATCTGAAATGGTGATTTACCAGTGCTCCTATTGACATAATTATTATATGCAAACTCTACCCATGGTAAAATCAAATCCCATCCTGTTGGCTTATCTCCAACCAAACATCTCAGCAAATTTTCCAAACTCCTATTCACCACCTCTATCCATCCATTAGTCTGTGGATGATGTGATGAACTGAACTTCAAATCTGTCTTCAACTTCTTCTACAATGTATGCTAGAAATATCTAACAAACTTAGTGTCCCTATCTGGAACTATACTCTTTGGCAAACCATGTAGTCTCACCACTTCTCTGAAAAATAATTCCGCTACATGAACAACATCATTAGTCTTCTTGCAAGGAATAAAATGTGTCATCTTTGAAAATCTATCAACTACCAAAAAAATTGAATCATGTCCCTGCTGTGTCCTTGGTAAATGAAGAAAAAAGTCCATACTGATATCCTCCCAAGGCTTCTCTAGTACAAGTAATGGCTGATACAGCCCTGTATTCTACTTCACTCCTTTCGCCATCTGACATACTCTACAACTCTGTACAAACTTCTTGACATCTTGTTGCAACTATGGCCAATAATAATTCTCACTAACCAATGCAAGGGTTTTATCATGACCAAAATGTCTAGCCAATCCTCCACTATGCTTCTCCTTGATGAGATTCTCCCCCATAGAACTTCTTGGAATGCACCACTGACTCCCTTTGAATAGCATATCATCCTGAATGATGAAATCCAGCCACTTTGTCCTGTCTAGAGTAACAGGTTCTTCACAAGCTTTTCAAGCCTCACCAAAATCAGGATCCTCTGGATACAAATTCTTGAGTTCCTTAAACCCAACCACCTCAATCTGCATCTCTGTCAACAATAGTTTCCTTCTGCTAAGAGCATATACAACCCTGTTAGACTTTCCACTCCTGTGTTTCAAAACAAATATATAACTCTACAAAAACTCAACCCATTTCAAATGCCTTTGATTCAACTTTTCTTGACTATTCAAATATTGCAAAGCTTGATGATCAGTACACAAAAAAAACTCCTTAGGATGCAGATAGTGTCTCCACTTCTTCAATGCCTGAACTATAGCATAAAATTATTGATCATAAATAAAATATTTCCTCTTGGCATCATTCAACTTCTCACTAAAATAAGCAATAGGTTTACCTTCTTGACTCATAATAGCTCCTATTGCAGTACCACTAGCATCACAGTCTACTTGAAACACTTTATTAAAATTTGGAAGTGCTAAAATAGGTTGTTCTGTAACCTTTTGTTTCAACAGTTTAAAACTCTTATCTGCCCCATTAGTCCACGTGAACTCTTTTCTATCCCCTCTCATTGTTTTAGTCAAGGGTCCACAAATACTGCTAAAATTTTTGATAAACTTTCTGTAAAAACTAGCCAAACCATGAAAAGATCTTACCTCGGTAGCACTCCTTGGAGTAGACCATTCAAGGATAGCCTGTACCTTCTCTGGGTCCATTTTTAGACCTTCTATTGAAACTACAAATCCCAAATACACTAACTCTTTCTTCACAAAACTACACTTCTTCAAATTAATCAACAATTTCTCATCTCTCAGCTTCTCAAACACCATATGAATATGCATCATATGTTCCTCCAATGTCTTGCTAAAGATCAAAATATCATCTAGGTAAACAATGACAAACTTACCTAGAAATTCTTTCAGAACCTCATTCATGAGCCACATGAAAGTGCTCGGTGCATTGGTTAGACCAAAAGGCATGACTAACCACTCATACAATCCTTCCTTTGTCTTGAAGGCAGTCTTCCATTCATCTCCTTCTCTAATCTGAATCTGGTGATGTCCACTCTTCAGATCTATCTTTGAGAAATACACAGCTCCACTCAAATAGTCCATAATATCATCCATTTGTGGCAATGGAAACCTGTACTTGATTGTGATCTTATTTATTACTCTGGAATCTGTACACATCCTCCACTCTCCATTCTTCTTTGGTGCTAATACCACTGGTACAACACATGGACTCAGGCATAGTAATTTTTAGTGGCTAATATTTGCCAATTGGCTAATTTTGGAAATTTAAGAATTCAAATTTGGCTAATAATTCAAGATTTAAGGCAACCTAAATTGCCACATTTTTACAAAATTTTGATTTATAAATATTCAAATCGCAAAATAATTTATTTTATAAAAAATTTGAACTCAAAAATTCGCCACAATATTCGATACATGATTGGATTTGATTTGTCAAAATTTTATAAGTTATTGTAGAAATTTAAATTAATTCTCCAATAATATATCATGATTATTAGTTACTGTAGGGATCTATCACCAACTTTTAGTTTCCATTACTGACTTAAAGTATAATCTAGTGACCCTGATTATATTATATGAGGTAAAAATGTTACTATTTGGCTTGTAATGCTTATGGGAGCTAAAATTTCTTTCGGATTGTTGATCTCAATATAAATCAATGGTCTTGATGAAATTTTGGGCCCCATTAGTATTTAAAAATATCAATACATTTGTCTCGCACAATACAATGAGGTTATTAGATTTTATTTTAAATAAATGGTATCAAGTAATTATTACAGAGTCTATTCCTTAAACCCATCAAAGATTTTCACATTAATTTTAATAATTTTCTATAAGAATTCTATTTTTCAAAATAGAAGTATTCACATGGTGATTAATTAATTTATTTTTATTGTTTGAGATTCACCAATATTTTCTACAGAAAAAATGTTATTCAAAAATAATCGCCAATAAGAATACTTTTTTTTTCAAAAAATTTGAGAGATTTGCCAATAGAAATTAATTTTTATTTTTAGGAAAATGAAAGATTCACCAAGATTTTATATCTTTTTTAAGAGGGGGGTTTCTTAAAGATTACTCTGGACTCAAGCTCTCTCAAATCAATCCCTTCTGTAACAACTCATGCACTTGTCTGTTCAACTCTTCACTTTCTGCTGTTGTCATTATGTGTGCTGCCTTGTTTGGCAAACTGGCTCCCGGAATCAAATCCATCTAATGACTGATCTTCCTTACCGGTGGAAATCCATCAGGTACATTATCAAATACAATATCTTGAAACTCATTCAACAAATCTGCAACCTCTACAGGTACATCCTCTACTTCCTCTTTACTAGATTTTGGATTTAAAGCAAAACACATGTGCTCACGCCTCATACCATCTAGGAATTTTCTTCCATCAACAAAAGTTATTCTCGCATTACCACATACCTTTTTGTCAGTCTCCTTCAATGAATTTAGCTTATGTCATACTCCATCCTTTGTCAGAGAATAGGTATTCACACGACCATCGTGTACAACACATCTGTCAATCTACTACAGTCTACCCAACAACATATGACATGCATCCATAGATATGATATCACATAGTACCTCCTCTTGGTGCCCACTGATCTTGAACTTTACCAGGCATTGTTCACTGACTATGACCTTGTGGTCATCTTGCACCTAGAAAATCTGATATGGATGTGGGTGTTTCTATCTCTTGAGCTTCAACTTTGTCACCATCTCTTCTGACACCAAATTTTTAGTGCTTCCACTATCAATAATCACATCATAGCATTTACCCTCACACTTGCATCTAGTGTGAAACAGGTTCCTCCTTTGTTTAGGTTCATTCTCACCACTCGACAGGACTTTTCTGTTAATCAATGTTTCTCCTCTTTTAGCATCTTCAAAATTTATTGATCTGGCATCTTCATCTACATGTGCAACTCTGGCCTAGCCTTCATTCCTCCTATCCGTCCTTCCTTGGCATTGAGGACATTCAAATGCCCTATGACCTTCTTCTCCATAGTGAAAACATGTTCCACGAAAGCCTCCTCTTCCTAAACCTTGTCCTCTTCCTCTTCCTCTCTGATCTCTATTGTTCTGATCTTGGAAATGATCGGAATTGTTTCCTCTTTGATTTTGACTAGTACTGGCCTCGTCCTTCTTTTTCAGATCTTCATTTCGGCCTCCATATGACCATCCACTAGATCATCCACTGTGACCTCTTCCATTTTGTTTGCTCTCAAACTTCTTGTTTAACTTTTCCGCTACTTTTAAGGCAAATTGGTATGCCTCTTCAATACTGTTCATTCAAACCAGATTCAGCTCCTCCTGAATGCTCGGCCTCAACCCATTAAGGTAACAAGAAACTTTCTCCTTATCCACTTCTGCATGGCCTGTTCTGATGAGGATTTGATAGAACTCCTCTGTATACTCCTGAACATATCTTCCTGCTTGCTTCAAAATTTGCATCTTCTTTAGTAGGTCAAGCTCATAATCAACAGGAATGAACTGTCGCTTCAATTTATCCACCATCTGATCCCATCTTGTGATTTTATCCTTTCCTCTTCTATTTCTCTCCAATTGAATCTCTTGCCACCAGATCTTTGCATGACCCTTCAGTCTGGCCTTCACGAATTTGACCCTATCAAGATCCTCAATATCTTCATAGTCAAAATATTCTTCACATTCATTGATCTAGTCGATCAATTCTTCTGGGTTAAGATTTCTAGAAAATGTTAGAACCTTGATCTTAGGTCTTTTCCCAATCTTGGAAATGGCCCGAAAAAGCCTTTCTTCTTGATTCAAAACTTCAACTTTTCCTTCTTGATCTTCTTCTTCTTCGGCTTCATCCTCGCTTTCATCTCTGACATTAAGATTCATTCCTCTATGAATCTCCTCTTGCAATGCTTTCACTTGTCTCTCTAACCTCAGGTGTTACAACACCAGCTCTTCCACCACATTCCCTTCATGGAGGCAGTTTCACGGTTCTCATTGAAACCCTAACCACGGTCCTGGTGCAAACTACCTCACAATCGATGATCTATTTACACAGAAACCCTAACCCACGGTCCTGGTACAAACTGCCTCACAATCGGCGATCTATTTACACACTCAGAAAAACCTACTCTGATACCACTTGATGAAGGGTGCTCCCTTTAATACCACAAACACATAACAGAAACAGAGAAACAACAACAATATGCAAGAATAGAAAATTGGCTTCTTATTATCTCCACAAATATGGAATTACAAACTTTCAGAATTACAGTATGCAAAGCCAAATGGGCATTCCTTTACAATATTCTGTAGGACAAAGCCTCGAATCACTACCCAAATCTACTACCAGAACTGTCCTAGACAACACTACAGGCCTTTTTTATATAGGCATTTTCCACTGCCCGAGAAGGTTCCAGAAATTTAGCCCTTAGGGCCAACCAAACTTAGAATTATTTTATTTTTCAATTTATTACATCAAAGTGGCTCAAAATAACTTTTGAAACCTGAACATAAATTTTGAAGGAAAATTATTTTTCGTCATTTCAGGTGACCCGACTTCCAGAGACCATAAGTCATCACCAATTGACCCGATTGACTATTATAACCCCATTTCAAAAAGGTCACGAAGCGCTCTATAGGCTTGACTCGTGCAAGCGCCTGTCACCCAAATTTTTGACCTCATCCGAGGCCTCTAAAGCCTTCAAAACTGAGTTCAAAGTTTATATACCCTACTGCCAATACTGAAAATCTTCAATATCTTCAAAACTAGACCTGATCTAGCCATGAAACTTTACTGGTAGGCTGATATGACTGAGATGAACCTCCACATGTAAAATCAAAACATTCCGAGATTTATGACCAACTTACTAAAAATAGCAAGTTTCCATAAATAGCAGCTCTGCACAAGATAGCCCTTATTGAATACAAAAAACCAGAAATATTTTTGGGTGATGCAAGATTGCTCTTACACCCAGGATGCTCCTGCATCACAGTCAAACCTATGAATTTTTAGTAGTTTATTTAGTCATATATTGTTGTTTCATTTATTCAAGTAATGCTAGCAAAATAATCAAAGATGTTTGTTATCTTTGCTACATTCCTTTGGCATTTTTAATGGTCAATATTCTTATACCCTAATTACTACATCTTGATCTCTGTAACATGTTGACAATTAATATGAGATTAATGATGCAAGAGGTTTCCGACATAAGAAAACTAATAGGGCTTTCTTCTCAAACAACATCCACAGATCTATTTGCAAAGACATGCTTTGGGGTGTAGTCACACCTTTGAGAAAATTCAAACCTCTCATAAATTTTCACCTCAAAAGCTTTGTTGAGCCTCCACTCTTAAGAATCCTACAAATAGCTGAGGAAATAGGCACCAAATTGGATTTGACTATCCCAGGAACCACTGTGATTTCTTTTATTCTAAGAGATTTCAACTCCACTTAGAGAAAAAGACACTCCTATACAAGAAACGTCCGGCTTAGTAAACTTTATCCTAAATCTCAGATGAAAAGGTTGTCCAATTATAGGTAGTCATCATCAACACTAACAACTTTAAAGTAGAAACTATTAGTACAAAATTATCAAAAATATTGGATATAAAATCTTGCAAGTGCTATAAGAACTATTAGAATGCATTCAACTCCAGACTCCTTTCTTTTAATACTATTGTAGGAAAATAATCATTCACAGAATCAGACAAGTCAACCTTTCATTTGGGTCAATCTTTCCAATTAAATTAATTCTGATAACAAGAAAATTCCCAAATAGGATTGTTGCATTTAGAAAGCTCCAAACCACTAATTACACCTCTATAGCCATATGATTCAAATCATAAAGGAAATATAGTCATTACCTTGATCTGTTGAGCTTTAACTGTTGTCAAAGTATCAATGGGTTGTAATCCACTATTTTCTACAAGCACCATTGGTACAACGTTGAGAGCATTTGCAAATGCCCAAACTGCATACTACATTGGATAATAGGCCATAAATATTAAACTCTACTCAAAATACAAATAGTCAAAAGCATGCTAAATGATACAAATTATAAGTCCTTGCACTAAAGATTTTTAGTCGCAGAGGAATATGACACCAATGCAACATGATGTCAAACTATATATGAAGTTCCAAGCTACCTAAAAGGAAAGGGATACTTCAATTGTAACAAGCTCAACAGTTAAAACTTAAGACCAATACAAAACAAATATAATAATCCTACTCGTTCAACTCCTGGAATCTTATCAGCAGCAGCTTCTACAACAAGGGAACATGAAATTTCAGTTGATCCACTGCCATACACAATTGAGTTGTTACGATTCAAGTTGCGGGTTACACATAGTGCATCATGAATACTTCACTTTGTTTCTTCAATCATCATCTTGTTTCCTAAAACCACAAAAATAAAAGACATTAACTCTAGATACCCTAAATCATTATAGGTACTAGTTTAAATTATATATTTTAAGACTTCTAGTTTATTTACAAAATGCTTTTTAAATTATATATTAACAAAACAGATTAAAAAATCTTAATACTTTGTTAATATGTTAAAATATTGTTATTTGTCTAACAATTAACATACTCTTTTCATACAATAAAATGTAAATGTATTTCAAAAGACCCTGTCTCTACCCGTGAGAACACAGTCCTAGTTTGGGGTTCTTAATTCTTCTTTCAATGCAAAGTATGAATGAAATGGATTGAGACCATGATGGTTATGCATTTAATTTGAGTTTTGAACGGTTTTTGTGGAGTTTTAAAAGTGTTTTAACCCTGCTATGCGTGACTGTTCCTGTATAGTCAGAGGATGCAACAATCATTTGTTTTGAAACAATGATGTATTGATTTGATTCCCCACTTCCATGGTAGGTAAGGGATGTAGAGGGAAGTTATTTTGTGTATTGAATGTGTTCAAGTAAGTTTACTTGCAGGGATGAACAAGATGGTGAAGGAAAAGATCTTTGATTGATGTGACCATTACGCTGCCAATTAATTTCCTCGAATACTCACAACCCCATCGTGAGGCACAGGAAACCTTGACATACAATATTTCGATTTAAAATCCATAACAATGTTAAAAGACGTCCCTTGAGAGCTTTACATAGTGCAGGGTGTGGAATTTTCTCCTCTAAAATAATCATTGTAGCCATAATAAATGGGAGAGGCAGGAAGATACATGATTGGCGATGGATTTTCTTCTGCTGGCTTGTTTTCTTCAGCCTTCTTTCCCTCTTCTTTGGCAGAACCCAAGCTCAGTAACTTCGTGTTTCCAAATCTTCTTAGTTTATTTGCCACAGAGACTGGGTTTGCATCTCCCTTTACAGTTATTTTATTCTATGTCCTGTCTACAGCCACTGAATCTATACCTGCAAAACAAACATCGTTTCTAATGAGTAGAGGTTTTTTTTCTAGTGGGTTAGTTTTACAGATTAGTTCTTGAATTAAATTGAATGATTCATGTTATATGAATTCATCTTTTATGAATATGAATTATTTTCTTAACATTTTTTATATTTATTTTATATGATGCTTACAGGGGTGAAAGCAGTGTGCCTCTTAGAAAAAATACTCTTCTAATATTACTTTAATTCAAGTTTATTTAATTGTAGACAAAACTTCATAATTAAACATATTTTAGTTATTTTTTGTGTGGATAACAAGGCAATTAGGTAGAGAATCATTTATATTCATAAAAGACGAACTCAGAAGAACTATTTCTCATAAAACATAAATAACAAGTGTCACGTAGTGGCTAAGTACTTGCCTTTATTAGTTAAATTATAGAAATAAAGGATGTAGAATCATATTGATAGCATTAACGATAGTTGAAATTTTAAGAATAGAAACCTAATTATAATGTTAAAAATATTATGTGTTCTTTTTAACCATAATTTTAATTTTAATTAAATGTATTTTAATTACTGATTAAATTACATAATTATAATGATCTATTTTAATATAGTTGTAACAATAAATTTTTTATTTTTAATTATAATTATTTCAACAATTATAACTTATAAATTACAATTAATTTTGATACTAATTTTATTTTTATTTTTATTATTTCTTAATCTTAATTTTATTTTATTAATATATTTTTAATTTATATATGATCAATAAAATTATATTATTATAATATGTGGTATATTGTAATATTATATATTTTATATGGTTTTTCACAATTTTACAGACAATTAATCCATTATATATATAAAATTTAAAAATATATAATTTTATATTTATTTATAAAAATATATTTATAGTTCTTTATATTTCTATTTACACTTTTAGTAAAATATATGGAAAATTTTCAACTTAAATTTAAGATATATGATTGCATTTCTTATCTTTTTCTTTACCTATGGTTCCTTTATTTTTAATTTTCTTAGTTCTCTATTCTAATCATCCAAAATGTTTTTTTTTTAAAATCAAGCCCAATCAAGAAACTTTCAGTTTGATTTTTAAAAATTAGAAACAAAATAGAAATGAATGTAGTAATAGAGCTGATAACAAATGAAGTATAAGTGAGCTTAATAGTTATTCAACATGCATGAATCCGCCACGAGTTGTAATCATAAGATAGTCGGGCTCAACATCACTTAAGTAGTTGGGCCATGTGGGACCATTTAAACTTTAAACTTTTTTATTTCTATTAACTATTTTGTCATTATTATTTTTTATTAACAATATTTAGTTTCAGTGCAAAATATAGTTGTGTAAAATATAATAATAATTATTTAATAATTAAATTTTATTTTTAATTCTAATTTTTAATTATGTTAAAGTTTGGTTAATTTTTTAGTTTAATTTATAAATATTTAAAAATGTAAATTTAATAAATTGAAAAATTATTCAAAGTATATTATCATAAAGTATATTTGTATAATATTAATACAACATCTAATTGTAAAATTCATAATTGTTGAAAAAATGCAATTCAACCAATTGTATTTGAAATAAATAAAATGTAATTTTTTGTTTCAAAGAGAAAGGAAGTTTCCTTCAATATATTCTATAAAAATTGAGAAAAGTAATAACAAAAATTTATCCATATTAAATAATTATTATTTTATAAAATATAAGATAAAAGTTCCTTTATTTATATTTAATAAATTTGGTAGGAAATGATACTTTAATCATTTTTAAAAATAAAATATTTTTGTTATAAATGTAATTATTTAGAATATTCAATTTGCATCTATATTTTACAAATGAAAAAGCTTATAATGAAATATAAAAAAAAATTATTTTCATTCGTGTAGAATAGTTCATTTAATCACTAGTTAACATAAAAACTCAAAAACGAATACAATAGTACTTAGCCTACTTGCAAGTACTAATAAATTGAACTCAAAACTACTCAAATAAATTTTGATAAAATTTAACATTACATATTATTTATATATATTCTTATTAAAGAAGTCGTTATATTCCAAAATATCTTACCTTGTAATCCTGCAATAGCCTTCATGGCCCTTTTCTTGCTTTTCTCATCCTCCATAGTTAATTTCAACACCATTTTCTGCTGATCCAAATTATGGGTTGTTCAATTAATTGTAAGAATTATCTTTTGAGAAGTCCTAAGGTACTCAAATCAAAGGGAAAAATGAACAATACCTTCATATTTCAGAATGCAGCCTCTCGCACCTGAAATTTTAAAATAAACAAGCTCGTTAGAAACCAATACCAGTTAGAAAATTTACTTGATTGGGTTTTCAGTATTGCAAAGTCTTTAAAGGAAGAGCACATTTGCACGGGTCAATCAGGTCAGTCAAATATGGAAAATTTGTGGAAAGAATTCCAATTTCCATGACCTTTGCGTGAAGAACATTCTTCATTGTTTACGTGGCGTCTTGTGTATCCATATATTATATACACATATGACTATAAATAAAATTAAATCTTATGTTAATATATTGGACTTAAGGTTAAATGCACATATGATATATTCGGATAAACATTAGTTTAAATGCGGATGTAATGTAGTCAATGGTCACTTCTTAACATAAAAATCTTCTAAAAATTTGTGTATAGTTAGAGTTCAAAACAGTCAATTTTCAAAATTTTGTCTTTATATTTACCAGATTTGGACTGATAAGGTGGCAGGGATTGCATAGAAGTTTCAGTACATTGATTGATGTTTTCCTTGACCATCCTGTCCAAGGGCAAGTGACCCTTTAATCAGCATTTCAATGCAATCAGAGATCTTTTCCTTCACCATCCTGTTCATCCCTACAAGTAAACTTACTTGAACACATTCAATACACAAAATAACTTCCCTCTACATCCCTTACCTGCCATGGAAGTGGGGAATCAAATCAATACATCATTGTTTCAAAACAAATGACTGTTGCATCCTCTAACTGTACAGGAACATTCACGCATAGCAGGGTTAAAACACTTTTAAAACTCCACAAAAACCATTCGAAACTCAAATTAAATGCATAACCATCATGGTCTTAATCCATTTCATTCATACTTTGCATTGAAAGAAGAATTAAGAACCCCAAACTAGGACTGTGTCCTCACGGGCAAAGACAAAGTCTTTTGAAATACATTTACATTTTATTATATCAAAAGAGTATGTTAATATGTTAAATAAAAATATTCACACATTTATAGTCAGACCTGTTACAATTGCAATCAACTCCAGTTCCACTCCACCAACCCATCGCACTACTAGCAAGCCTCAGTGCATCAGCAAATGATTTGCCTCATCATCAAAACCCCATTGATAGATGATAAGAGTTGCCCCTACATCCTGCCACAAATTGCGTAAATACAAGTAAGCATTTTTCAACATATACTAAAATACATCTTGAGTCTTAGTTACATGCAAATTGACTGAAATTTTGCAAATAATGTTAGCATATATTCTACATCCACAAGATGTGTCTAACTTACTTGAAATATAAAATAATAGCTGGAAGTTGCAACAAATATAAAATATAAACGGATGGAAAGAATTTGGAATGTTACTTCTGATGTAAAAAACCTACTCCTACAAGAATTGGTCAAACATAATATATGTCTCATTGAAGGAGGAGACCAGATAGTTCGGTGCACCACTAAGTCCAGTTCATACTCAGTAAGGTTGGGATACGTGGTTGCAAAATCTGATCAAACAAACGAAACATGGCAAGAAGATTTATGCTGGGGCATGGCGAAAAGATTTATGTTGGGGCAAATTTGTCCTTCTTTAAGCCAGAGCTTTCTTGTAGACAACTCTCTCCATAACAGAATGCTTACCGGGGACAGGTTACAGAAAATAAACATAGTCGGACCATCAAGGTGTGTAATGTGCAAAGAGGCAGAAGAGACAATGGATCACCTCTTGCTTCAATGCAAGGTTGCACAAGAATGTTGGGTATATTTCTGCAACAAAATGGGCTGGAGCGGGCCCCTTCCCAATGACCTGATGAGTTTTATTTGTTGTTGGCTGCACTTGCACAAAGGCTCCTTATGGGTAGGGGCTTTAGAGCGCAACTCCTGAACAAATTGTGTGGAAATTGTGGAAACAAAGGAACTCAAGGATATTCAATGGCAATGAAATCACAGTCAGATCTCTCATAAACAAGATTGAAGTTGGCATTTGTGAACACCAATATACCAATATGGCCCAAGGAAAATGCAAGTTTCTTCACTCATAGGACATTAAGATGACTGAAATTTGGCCCCACTTGATCAAGCCAAAAGGGGAGATAATCAAGGCAAGTTCCACAAGAACACGTGCTCATTGGTCTCTTCCTACATTTGGTAGGCTCAAAATGAATTTTAGAGGCACCTCCAAAGGCAACTTGGGCCTTTCAAGTGCTGGCTTCATTATCAGAAATGACCATGGAGTGGTCCTCTGGGCTGGGGCAATTAAGCTTCCTTATGGGACAAATAACAAAGTAGAATTCGTCGGGCTTCACATAGGTATCAAAATTTGCCAAGAGAAAAACATCAGCAGCGTTATGGTGGAGGGTGACTCCATGTTGGTGAGCAATGCTATGGCCAATTGTACAATTCCAAGCTGGAAGCTCTACTCTTGGGTCTACAAGATCATCTCAATGATGGATTGGATGGAAGAGGTTTCATACACACATGTCTATAGAGAGGCAAATGAAACCATGGACTATCTCTCCAACTGCGCCATTTCCCAAGATGTGGAAACTGTCATGTCAAACACCATTTCTATTTAGTAAAAGCTTCAAGACATCATCAGTCAAGACTCAATCTTTGACTTAGTGTAACATTCAGTGGGATTATTTTATCAATTTATGAATGACGCAGAGGGTGACACTGAGAAGAGCAGTGTGTGATCAATTGTAATGTATGTGCTTTACAAGTTGGTGACATAGGCAAACATGATAAGTTTCAGGACTACATGGCCCATTTGGGCAGACTGAGCAGTCCCAGGAGTCATTTGTGTCTTGGTGTCCACTGTAATGCCCCTCCAACCCTATCAAGTCTTGGTTATGCTCACTAGAAATTAGGAAGAGCTATATGTGAGAATGATCCTTCTTGGGATGGTTTCTTAAACCGAACCTCTTCCAACTTACCATAACTTCATATTTTAATGTGGGAAATAATAATATTTACATAAGTATGTTCCTTGATATCTTCATGTGTGTCAGTGATAGTATAGGACCTTAATGCTATAAGGATCACCTGATAGACTTATATGCTTCTATGTGAAATGCTCATTATTAATATTTATGTGTACATTAGGTTAATTGATTATAATCACTTAAGGGTTAGATGTGTTACCTTCTCTAACAACGTTACTTGGGATTATGCATGATTAATGTATTTAGGGTTATATGATTTGTTTATCTTGATTTGATAATGGGACATTTTGAGTACATGTCTGATGGTTAAATGGGTTTGTGAAAGTTAATAGATGATTTACATTTACATGAATATGTTATGATGCATTCTTGTTATACAATATGGAAAAGATATTATTCTGGTACTAACCATACTAATCCAATTATGCTTTGTTGATGTCACTGTATGATGTGAGTGTAGGATGAGGGGAGGTAGTTGTAGTTACTCCTACAGGAGGTCCACACGATGTCGCACTCTCTCTCCTTGTTTGTCATTGTCTGTTTATATATATGTATGCATGTTGGATGGTGTTGCAAGATGCAGGTACCAGGCATCGACTCCACCTGGCTACACAGGTCTGAGCGTGCCTTCAAAATCCTCGAACTGTTGTTGTGTGGAGGTATTACCAAGATTACTCTCAAGGTTACCATGGACTTAGATTTCTTCTTAGGAGATTACCCTTGTTGGGGAATTTGAATGCAGTATGTGATGTGGTCTTGTGATTTATGATGTGAATTAGATTTATCCCTGTTAGTATATGTATATATATATTTATTATATATGTGTGTTATATTGATTATATGTTATATAGGTATGTGTATATGTGGGTGCACATGCATATACCCATGCTTATATAAATAATAATATTTGTATGTTTTTATTGATTATGTAAATGGTATGTTATTTAAAGTGAATTCAATAAATGTATTGAATGAAGTGTATTAAATAAAAAGTGAAAATAATATTAATAATAATAATTAATAAAAGAAATGCTCTTTGTAGTAAAACTAGCTATCTAGGAGGGAGTTGAACTCAAGACCTCCTAGAAGTTAGGCTAGTTGGTTTCCATGTGTGCTATGTGTTTTCCTTGATAGTTGTTTGTTGAGTCTTCTTGTTATGGTTTTCTTTTGAGCTCTTTTAATTAAATTAATTAAAAATTTGATTAAGTCTTTTACAAGAATGACTTGTTGATCATTCAACCAACTACGGAAGTTGAAGAAGTTGCTTCCCGTAAAGAAACTCCTCCAACCACATAGCTGGATGATAAATATTTGCTTCTTTTGTGTGATTGGGAAAGGAGAGTTTTAGAAAAATTTGGGAGGATTTTTGCATTGATTTCTCTAGAAAATTTATTAGAGTTTTTTTGTGAGTTTGAGAGTTCTTCAATTTGGAGGGGAAGCGTGTGTGGATTGTTTGAAGTTTGAATGCCAGAGGAATATTTTTAGGAGGATATCTACTCAAGGCTAGAAACTTTGCAGAGAGTCTCCAACCAAGGGAAGATGATTCTCCGCAGGACCCTAGGTAGGATCTAAACTGGGATGAATCTCCATTCTTCCCATGTGTATGATTATTTATATGAATGATATGTTACTCGATGAGAATATGATTGGTTACTTTTTGTTTCAAAATGAGAACTATATATATGTTTTGTTTTCTGTGTATTTGAAATATGTTTTTGGGAAGTAATTTTTATGAATGTTGGTATATTCACTGTGGTGAAATCTTCCTGGGAGGGTAGAAGTGGTTTTGATCATGTAGGATAGTGTATTATATTATTATTGAATGTATTATGGATGTTTAGGAAGAAATAGGAAGGGTTAGGGAGGTGTTAGGAAGAGATGCAGTCATATTTCTCCATTGTTGCATTTGCAAGCCTCTCTGTGATTTGTGGTTTTTAATTTGATTTAATTTAGTCTGAGATTTAGGTAGTGTTGAAGATGTGTTTTGGATGTGGTACTGAGGTCCCTACATCAAGTTGACCTCAGGGAACCTTTCCCAAGCACTCTCCATGCCTTAAAAAGTCAGTTTTTGGCCTTTTCAAGAAATTTTGAATTATTTTCGTAAAAGTGCCCTGCAGTGTCATATGCCATTGTATTCATACTCACATGACACTTGGTCAAAAGTCATATGGGAATGCATACATTGTCATATGGGTTAAAAACCAATTTTTAAGTGTTTTCAGGAAGTTTAAATTTAATTTTGTGAAAGTGTCTTACAATGTCGTACGACATTGTAGTCATACCCATATGACACTTGGTCAAATGCCATATGGGAATGCATACATTTTCATATGAGTTTATGTAGAAATTCATTTGGAGTTTTGGGGTTTGAGGGGCTCAAATTTTGCAGGATTTATACAAATATATCATTTAAGTATAAGTCTGATACTTTAATTTCTTATACTTTAAGTTATATTTGTATAAAGAAATTAAATACATTCCAGGATGTTTGAGATAAGTTTCAGCTTCATAGGAGTTAAGATGCAGATTATAGATTTTGGAATTTCTGAAAAAAATCAGACTTGGCCAAATTTCAAGCTCATGAGATTTCCATAAATGGATGTGTTTTGTGCATGCGGAAGTTTGTACCACCTATGTATATTCGTTACATGTTTTCTTGAGGTTATATGGTTTACTTATGGTGTGTTTTCACTTGTCATATACTTGAGTTTAGTTTATGAGGCTAGGACTTGTCTCAGTGCCCTGTGTGCACGAGAGGGTTCCTTAGACCTATAAATGAGCCTTGGAAAAGTTTTACTTGTGCATGTGAAAAGTTTTATATTTTTATTTGAGATGTCTTGTGATAGACATTCTTCCAATAGTTCCTGTTATGTATATGGCTAAGGGTAGGACTCACTTTGAGGGCCTAAGTGCACAGGGGAGTTTCCTAAACCTATGAATCGGGACTTGGAAATGTTATCTTGTATTTGTGGCTTGTGATGGGGTAAGGGAATAGGAACCTTAAGTGAGTGGCTCACCATAGGTGTTGGAACCCTAAAGTAGTTGCCAGATGATCCTATGGGTGGGTTTGTAAAAAGTGATAACCTTAAAAATTAACCTGGGAAGGGGGGATTCAAAAGATAATGAAAGAAAATGTAATAATGGCCACACAGACCTGATTGGACTACCGGGACCAAGGATAACTGCCAGGATGGATCCCTATTCATAAAGAGGGGACCGGGGTTACATGGTTTCCATGAAGGATCCCAATATACATGTTGTGTAATGACACTCACTTAGGTGGTCTCCTAGAATCTTAACCTTTGTGTTATATTATGATGATACTTTATGTGATTTATTCTTGTTCTTTTGAGTCTTGGATTTATTGGTATTTGAGACTTAGACTGCCTTAAGGTCTTGAGAGTACCTTGGTTCTATCTCCTAGCACGGGGGGTGGAACTTTAACAGTTTCACATGGTTGGGTGGCAAATCTCTTTTGAGGTATTGTTCGTGGTTCGTGTCGTGGCTTGGATTATGAGTTATTTAGTGGTGAAGATTTTGTTCTTGTATCATGTATCTCTATCTTTTGTTATCTAGATGTAAAGATGTATGGTGAGCTTTCGGAAACTTGATGTAATTATTTTTCTATATGCCTTCGGGCAATGTGTAGTAACTGTAATTATGTTTATAAAAAGAAAATTTTAAGAAATAAGTTATGTATATAGGAAGGGTAGAATTATGAATCTAAAAAGGGGATTGAATATGGTTAAATCAATGAGTAATTCCTACCTTATATCTCTTGTGAATTTTAAATTAAATTGAAAGTAATGGTTCTATGCAAACCTTTGTAATGAAAGTACTTATGGATGTAAACCTCTTTAAAAGGAAACTTGTTTTGATAGGTGGAATAGTGAAAAGTTATGCTGAGGTTTGATGGGTATCTCCAGGTGAAAATAATAAGGGAAAGGAAACATGTATGTATTGGAAGTAGTAATGAGATGTGACTTATTAAATGTATAGTTCAATGTGAGTAATGTGTGAATATTCAAACAAGGTTTTAATCTCAATTCTTAACTAGACTTATACAAGGTTATAGATGATGATTTGTGGAAGTTAAACTTATGGAAAAAATGATTCATTTAATGGTTTATGTTGGTTAGCAATATATGGTTAAGTACTTTACGCTCTTTCTATTATTATCTTGAAATGAAAATAGGAAGTAAGGAGTCTTAATGGAAAAGCTTAATTGAGTTTGATGGTGCATTTGAGTTGAGCATATATATGGTTAAGGAGTAAATAAATAGGAAAGAATAAATGTACTTAGTGGATGAGATTGGTAATGTGTGCTTGTTTCATTTCTAAAAGTAAATGATGTGTTAGTTTGGTAAAGAAAATGAATTCAATTAATTCACTAAGGCAATTGGTTTTGAAGTAGAAAGAAAGCAATGTCTCATTGTAACTTGAAGTTGAAATGAAAATAGAATTGTATTGGATTAAGTAATGCATTGCTTGATAATGGTAAATGAATTCATTAAGGGAACCTTAAGGAATGTACTTGTGAATGGTTATGATGATATGTTAGAATGTTAAGAAAAAAACATTTTTGTTAGTTGTAATTTTAGGTCATAGACGTGATTCCTTATGGGTTCCCTGGCGGGGACATTACATCCACTCTCTCCTATGCAATGTAAACTTTGTTTTTCGTTAATAGAATGGGAGCTACTCACCCCCTGGTAGAATTCACCTAAAAAGAAAATCATAAAAACCCATAGCCCCAGAGTAATAGAGCATGGGTTAAAGCATTGCATGGCGATGGGTCCCATGATTGTCCCTATTTATTGCTTTAATTTCCTATTTTAAAAATATTTCTAAAGAATTTTCTGCCCCAAGTCTTTTTTTAAATATTTGGGTAAAAGCATTATATCAGATGTATAATGTTTTAACAAATGTTTGTGTTAGGACAATTATTTGAAATTTCCAAGATATTACAGTATGTTATTTTGATTATAATAATCTTAGAGTAAAGATTGTTTGTGAAGCTAACTTCTGTCTATAGTAAGGAAGAAAGCTTGCGACCAAGATTGTACAGTGCCTCCAGCCACTAGCCAAGAATCATAGTGGATGACAATCATTTTAATCAATATTTTAAATATTTTAAATGACCATAGTTTTCATTGCTCCAATCCTTTAAATTTAAAATCTCTGTAACATTACTATGAAGATAACATACAAAAAATTGATCATTAAATCCCTAGCATCTTCAATCAAATATGCTTGAAAGGAGTATTCAGAAATATACTTTACGATCAGGCTTGAAATTATATAGAATTTACTATAAAGTTTATGACTGAAATATACTCTACTTGTACTAGCAATTACTTGATATCCTATAAAGTATATGTAAATCCATTATTTGGGGAAAAGACAACCTGAACCTACCCATATTTTCTAGAGACATCAAAATTAAGATAGTGATAGCATCATATAAGCAAGGTATCCATATTGAATGTGGTATTTGTCTTTGCAGATGCTAATGGTTTTAATATTCCAAGTTTGAACCTTGAAAATCATAATTTAGTGAATGATGACTCAGTCGCGGCCAAGATTTTCATTTCATCTTCTCAAAAGGTGACAAGGGTTTTGGAGCTTTAATAATGCCTTGGGAATTTCATGTAGGTTCCTCAACAATCTATATGATGGGGTCAATTTTGGTAAAAATGATTCAATAGTGATGACATAAATTGGCATTATGTACTACCAAAGAAGTTTAGTGATGACTTTCCTTAATGATACTCACATTTTTTCTTTGACCTGCAATGGCTATTGTCAGCTATCCTGCAGATCCATTTCTAAAAATTACAGTTTTCATGTGCACCTAAAGCCAAGACTAGATTTTTAAAGTAGTTTACCTAAGGACTTGTAGACTAATGATATAACTGCATAATTTTGCAAAGCAATAAGAGAAATGAGAATGAAAATATAGAAGTTTGGGATAGTAGAGGGGGTTGGATACCTTTGAAGCATGCCATAAAAAATATAGTCTTTCTAAAGATATAAAACAAATAAGATTACTAAATCCCGAAAGCATCAAAGTATTTAAGTATTTATGAATGATTGGAGGCAAGCAATTTTCCAAAAAAATAATTTAGTCATAGCATGTAAATATGCACAAAAATAGTACAACTGACCTCAAATTTGCATCTATTGGAGGATGTTAGTAGTATTACTAACATCGCCTTTCCTTAGGTGAAATCGAAACCAGTAGGAGATGAAATAGAGGTTTCAGTGATTGATAGAATTTGCTGAAGAGCCCAATTTCCTCACTGAAATCTAGAATATTTGAGGCCATAAAAGACAAATGCATGAGTGTGCAATTTTTTTAATACAAAAAACTTAGTTAAATTTTAGATAAAAAATTTCTTTACACTTACATAAACCTAAAAATTTAAACAAAGATCTGTCAAATGTAGGACCAATCTTTTGTTGAAGTAACAGAGACATATGTGGTGAGTTTTGTTTAATGAGAAGAACCAAAACCAACCTCCCTCTAACTACTAATTCAATCTATTTACAATAAATGAAAAGTAGAACCATGGCTATCAGGAGTTTAGATCCACTGCATTCTTGAGCTTGAGATAAAAATTTTGCATCTAAAATATCCATTGAAAAGAGATGCACTCCTCTGTATGCCTAACACAATTTTAAATCTTAGATTATTTTGCCACACCCGAAATCTAGTTGGGTACTTAATAGAAAATGGTGGTATGTATAGTCTAGGGCTTCAAATCCCTTGCCATACCCTTGCATGCCGACCATGCCTCATCATCGAAAGAAAATTACTAGAATTTGTCCTCACTATGGCAGGAGTGGACAATTTCAATGCTGAAATGTTAACATTATCGCTTGATTCACTTGCTAAAGTTTTCACATTACCACTACAGATTTAGGGTTTGGTCTAAAGAAATTTTATGTTGCTGATTATTCCATGAAATAGTCCAAAAATATAATGATGATATTTTAAAAAATCAAAACGCAAGAGTAAGGGAAAATAAATGCATACCAGAAACTTTGTCTTCATCAATAACAAGCTTGGTAGATTCATATTCTACATCGATGAATTTTGTGGCTTCTATTGTGAGAGCCAACATGAACTTTGACTGGATATTTTTAAGATTTTGAGACCTCATTTTCTTTTTTTCTTACTTGCAGGTCTTTCTTCATACGCTTTCCTTCACACTATTTTAGAGAAAGAAGCTTTATTTCCCCCCCATACTATTTTAGAGATTTTCCCTCCAAAGTCATCCTTCAAAAAAAAATTTTTTTTGACAAGATAAAAATCATGAAGACCATGGTATAATATTGGGTACAAATAATGAGAGCATTTTTTTTTCTTTAATCTTTAAACACTTAGAAAACCCTTTATTTATTTATGTAAATGTATCTATTTTTTTAGCTTGATGAAAAATAGGTAACAATAATATTTACACAAAGGATCAAGACACAATTTGATAGATTATATTAAAATAATTATATTCAAAAAAATAATTAACATTAAGTTTGAAGGAGAAACTTTTTGCATACCAAAAGAGATGAGTGTTGTTTCTATTTTACATAGATAAAGTGCCTAATTTTGGGCATTTACTTACAGATGGATTGAAGAGATTTACATGGTGCAAACAAGTTGAAAGAAATATATGAGTGTTGTTAGTCTAATAGAGTCATGACAAATAGATAAGATAGATGTAAGTCCTAGGTAAATTTATGAAAGAATTGCATCTATGCCAAAGGAAACCGAAAAGAGAAATAACAAATTGAATAAATTTTTTGAAATTACAAACTATAAAGGAAAAAATGACATGGAATGATAGCTCAAAACCATATGGACTTGAAAATCTAAGAAAAAATATCAAATCAAAACTACACAATTTTAGTTAATGTTAATTGAAGTACCCTACAGAGCTTTAAATGCTTCCCCTCTTGATAGCTACCACAGTATAGTAACCAATCTACTACCACAAATAACACTTTAAAAAACCTTGATAATGTATATGAATTATATGCAGCTGATCTATATAAATTCTAATTTCAAAATTCTTAGATGAATTTTAAATATAGTTTCCATTTAGAGATATTGGCAAATAGTGGCTGGAATAATGTTCGCACAGTAAGTCTATTGGCGAACACACATTATTGGTGAAATGCAACTTCTAAGAATATAAGTATATGATATTATCAAATGTTAATGTGTAAAGGAGTATTAATCATTCATTTAGTCATTTTTATTAGGGTAACTAATTATTTAGTCATTTTAGTTGCGATTTTACCTGATGACCAAATTGGTCATTTATTTAGTCATTTAAATTTGTAGAACATGATCAGTTTTAGTCACATGACTAAAATTTTTAGTCACGTGACAAAAAATGGTAGAACATGATCAATTTTATTCACGTGACTAAAATTTTTAGTCACCTGGTCATTTATTTGCCCAAATTCTACTAGTGTAATACACTTAATTCTTCCCTAGCTATATTGTAACTCCCACTTTACAACTGCACTTTCCCAACATGCGATCAACTCACTTACTTTCAACTTCATCCATTATATAATAAAATTTTAAGTCCACCACCTTAATCAAGCCCAAAATGTGAAATAGATTTGAATTTCAAATGCCCTGATTATATCCAATGTTCCACAAAAAAAATTTAAATGTACAAAATAATTCTCCAAGCTTGGCCAATACAATGATTTGCAAAGAATTTTATGTCAAGGGGTCAAACAAATTTTGACCAAACACATCCTTCCTCTAGAATCTTCTCCACACACTATAATTGAACAATGTGATGTCAGATCATCACCTTCAATCATGAAGACACATTGCCAGATCATGACTGACTCAACTGTTTCCACCACAACCTCAACACCGATCATCGATCAAAGATTTATCAACTGTTGCTCAAGAACACAAACACTTTAACCTATTAACAACTATGCCTGTTATCACCAAGCACCTATCCTTCACACTGGTAACTCAAATTAGTTTTGTTCGTAAACATATCTTTTACACACTATCAACAACCTTCTCCTGTGACCGCACCACATAAATCATCATATATTTGACAAACCAATCAGATCACCTATCACCTATCACTAACTATTCTAAAAATTTTATTGTCATCCTTCATCTAATCATAAGTTTCTTAGCGATATACATGATGAACTACAACTGATTGAATATCTGAATGAACTGAATAAATAGTGATTAGAGATCACTGAGTATTGAAATAATATGTAAGATGATTAAATTAGTCAATATGTTGTGATTGATGTCAACTAGTCTTGATAGTACTTATCATGTTAGTTACAAACATCTGAACATCTTGTATTGTCTTAAAATGGAAGCACTTCCATGTTAAGAACATTTAGCCCTCCAAGTAAGTGGTTTGGGGTCATGTCAAACACCTTGAATGGGTATTTGACTTGGATCTAGCTTTTGCCCCTACTCTACCCTATATTTCACTTCTTCCCAGCATAATTCTGGCATCCTGAATTGCAAACCTGAGATTCTTGACCTCAAGGTCAAGGTTAACCTCTTAGGTCAAGGTCAACCTTGACTCTGACCTAGGTCAAAGTTGACCTTGACCTTGACCCTAGGGTGTGGGATCCTCGAGGTGAGGTTCCAGTTTTGGGGTTTCATCAAAATTATTTATTTTCCCTCTTCAAGGTCACTATTTCTCAAGTTAAGTGTCGAATTATCAAATTAATATTTGAGGTGGACATTTTTGGAGCTTTGTATAGGATTCCTAATTTATTATTGGAGATTATCCTTTCTTGAGTTTTGTGTCGAATGCTCAAATTAACTTTGGGGTTGGCCTTACCTCAAATTTTGTGACAAGGCTCTTAAATAATTATTTTTATTTCTATCTTAAGGGTGGCCCCCTTCTAGATTTTTGTGTCAAGACTTTAATTTAATTTCCTCTCCATGTGCACCTCTCTAGAGTTTTGTGCCATGGGCCCTTAATTATTGTTTTCTATGTGGCCTCTCTAGAAGTTTTTGCCCTAGATCACTATAAAAGGGAGCCTTCCTCTCTCATTTTTCTCATCTCTCATCCTCATAATCTCTCAAGCATTCATGATCCAATTTATCAAAGAGATCCATTAGTAGCCATTGAAGGATTCAAGCTCTATGGAGCCCTCTTGTGGAAGATTTCTCCATCCATCCATTCAAGCCTCTTCCTATTCCAAGATCCATTCAAGATTGGTGTTGAAGATCTAAAGACAATTGATTTGAGATATCCTATATTCAATTCTACATTCATTTGGAGCATCCATACTTGTGGATTCAAGGATTCAAATCATCCACAAGGGTTTCAACATAAGCAAGGTGAATTATTTCATTTACTTTGTTTATCTTTGCAATTTCAATTCAATTTCAAGGTTAATTCCTAAATTGGGGTTTGACTAAGGTAAACCCCTCCCCCCCAACAAACAAAACCATTTTTCTTGCAGGTACAGGTGCGAGATGATGAATTACAGTGTAGATCTAGATAGCTTTTTCGTCAAACTTTCAGGATCCGCTAACAGAATTTCCGTCAGAGCAATGTAGGTCAAGGTCGACCTTGGGTCAAGGTCAACTTTGTGTACCTAGGTCAATGATGACCTTGCTCAGAAAGGAAAAATATTTTTAGGTTTTGTAGATCTTGCAGTTTCGGTTCAAGATCTCTGAAATCATCAATTTCTAAGACCGTCTAATAGGGTTTTCAGCTGATTCTTTTTCAGAGGTATGTACCTTTATTTCTTCATTTCAACATTAGTCTTCTTCATTTAATTTTCATATCATTATAATTTCATGTATGTGTAAAATATTGATTTTGGGGTCTCTTTTATGTGCAAACCATTGTTCTAGGACCCCATCCATATTTTATATCATACACATGTTGAAGAAAGAAAAGATGAAGAACTGTGATATCTACATGAGAAAAAGATGGATATGATAGATAAGGATAAGGTAAACATTGGGTAACTTATTGATGATTCTATGGCTTTATATTGTTGACTTGAGCATTTTACATTAATCTATTGTAATATATAAAAATATATCCTTTTTAGGGGATATATTTTTATGTTTTTTTTTTGTGGGGTTGTGTATGAGTGAGGTTGCAAGAATGGAAAATGTTGTGGACATACAAACTTAATAAAACATGAATACTTATCTAGAAAGAGGAGCAGATTCAGAAATTAGTGTTTTCTGGTGTTTGTGTTCAGTTTCGAGAAATTCTGCAACTGGATCTGACTTAGAAATGCAGAAATGGAGAAAACCCAAAAATCTTATTTCTTTCTGAGAAAAGTCATCCTTGACCCAAGACAGGGGTAAGATCTTACCTCGAGGTACAATCTTACCCCAAAAGGTCATCCTTGACCTGCACAGCTCCGACGTAATTTTTTTTTGCGGATCCCGGAAGTTCACCAAAAAGGGTACTCAGATCTAAATTGCAATTCATTGTCCCGCACTTGAACCTGCAATAAAAAGAGGGTTTTTGTTGTTTAGATGAGGGGATTGCCTTGGTCAAACCCAAGTTTGGAATCAACCTTTAAAATAGAATTGAAATAGAGAATGCTAGCAAGTAGTAGAAGTAGATCTAACAACAAAGCTATGATATTCAATAGATATGCAATTGTATTTGAAATGTAAACATGTTAATATGAAAGCTTGGATTTAACACTAACAAATGTAAATCAAAACCTCCATGGATGTATTCTTGGAAGCCACCTTAAAGAGGGGATGAATAGATATTGAAGATGAATAAAGGATCTTGAAGGAAGATCACACCATCATGATGGATGGATCTAGGGTTTGAATGATGGATCTTGAATGTTTGAGCCAAATCCCTTCAAAGACTTGAATGCTTGAATCCTTGATCTTCAATGGAGAACTTGAATTCTTGAATACTTGATTGAAGGATGGAATGCTTGACAAGAAATGGAAGATCTCACACTTGATTGATGGAGTGCTTGATTGCCAAAAGAAAGATGATAGATGGATCAAAATGAGAGAGGAAGGCTTCCTTTTATACTAGTCTAGGGAAAAAACTTCTAGAGAGGCTAATATAGGAGAATTAAATTCCAATTAAGCCTTAACCCCTAGAAATGGACCTAGATTAAATACAATTTAAGAGTTTACCATTTCAAAACCCGAAAGAGATGACCCAGAAGCAGGAAAATAAACTTTTGAACTTCCCCCGGCATCCGAAAAACTTTCTGATGAAAGGGGGACCTAGGTCAAGGACAAGGTTGAATTTGACCTAGGTCAAAGTTAGGTCAACTTTGACCTAGGTCAAGGTCAAGGTTGACTTTGACCTAGGTCAAGGTCGAGGTCAAATTTGACCTAGGGGTTTAGGACCCTTTAAAAATGAGCCAGAAGAGGAGAACAGTGCTCGAGGAGGCCCAGACAGAGCCCTAAACATGTACAAAAGATGGGAAGGGAGCAGAAAATAAAGGACTACATGATGATGGCCCCAAAATACCCCCTAAGGAGGGATATAAATTCTTAACATGGAATTTCTTCCATTTTAAGATGATACATTAAGCCCCCACTTTAGCAAGAGTATGGAAATCAAACTTGCTCATAGTAGAGGAGAAGAAAGATCCAAGTGGATTCACAACGAGATAGAATAACACTTATTTAAGGACACAAGCCCCCCAAACTAAGGATTCTAACTCAACATACATGCACAAGGGTGTGAAAACAAACAAAAAACTTAAAACAAACCCAAATCAATTAGTAAAGGAAACCTTGCTAAGAAATGTCTCCTATACTAATATCATATTTGGAAAGCTATCATAAAAGCATAAATGATTATATAAGAAAGACAAGAGAAACACTATAAATAACATAGCTTCATGATCTAGTCCTACTACCATGAAAGCAAAAAGATAGAGAAAAGAAAAAGTGATTACCTCACCTAGTTAAATGCCCACCTTACCGTGAATCACCCAGGAGGGAGAGCCCAATAGGTAGCAAGACCCGATAGTTCACCCAACAAACTGTGCTTTGCAATTTTAATGTGTCTTCTGACAGCTTTTGGAATACCCATAGATCCACCTTCTTGTATCACTATGAATATAAAATGTGTGTCCCTTCAAGATTTAACAACTTATGTGTGTTACCTTCCACGGATTTAGCATATTGAAAATTGAAAAATGCGTGTCTCTTCAGGATTTGGAAACTTATGGGCATTACCTTCAGAGGATTTAGCATATTGAAAATTAAAAAATGTATGTCTCTTCAGGATTTAGCAACTTATGTATGTTACCTTCAAAGGATTTAGCATATTGAAAATTGAAAAATATGTCTCTTCAAGATTTAGCAACTTATGTGCGTTACCTTCGGAGGATTTAGCATATAAATGAAAAACTATAGTACAAGGGAGACCCTATATATGGCCCCCTCCTTATCATGGTTGTCTACTAGACATGATAAGAAAGAGAAAGAGGATATCTACTTCATAATTTAAGGAGATATCCTGTTCAACAACAATGTACACTATATTCTTAGCGAAGGGTATTGGCCCTTAAATCCAAAATTATAGATAATTGTGAAAAAGGATATGTCACTCATAGAAAAGTATCCTCAAAGAAAGATATCTTATCAACAAGACCCCCACTATAGAGGATTTCTTTTAGATAAAATATCATCTTTCAAAGATAAACCAAGCGAGAACAAAGGTTCAATCATCAAGCCCCCTGCAATCAAGAGGAAGAGGAAGCTTTGAATTGAGGGAAACAACTCTAATCACTAAAGCAAGGGAAAGAGTTTATAAAGAACATAATTTGCAAAATAGAGAAGAGGTGATGACCTAGGACAACAACCTCTCATATAAAAAGGATATACATGGTCAAAACATCGGTCAGTATAATGAAATAATGTTGCAAGATAAACAAATGCCACTAAGCGAGGGAAAGCAGATCTGTAGACAAAGAGAAAGAAAGAAGAACCTTGCCCCCCAAGAATGAAAGCAAGGGATACCTTTGCAAAATGTCTATAGAAAAGATATCTTGAATAACAAAGGAGAATCTATGGATGATTATAAACATAATATAATTCCATAGAGAGAGAGGATAGAAAGAATACCAATTAAGCTCAATGAAAAGCCTAATGGATCCTAGGAGACTGGATGGAAATACACCTCTTGCCCCCCACTCCAGAGACAAGAGGAAAATAAATCTATATTACATTAGAATAAGAGGTATCCCCTATATCAAAATTATGAAGGAATTTTAAAACTACACGAGAGTGAGATATAATTCCTAAAGCAGCTCTTTCTCTAACATATAACTTGAAATGCACACAATCAGTAAGTAAATGTGCATTACTGTAATGAAAAGGAAATTTATACTTATGTAGAGCATCTATCGGCATAGGTTTAAAAATTTGCTTCTTGGAATTCATTAACTGAACATACATCCTCTTAGCTAAGGTTATCTAAGGTAGGTGTAGGGAGAAGAGGAGGACGATGATCAACATCAACCACCTTGATTTGAGATTGTGAACAACCAACACCATGCATATCTTGTTTAGGGGGTATATGAACTGGATACTTAATACCTTGCTCATTAAAACCAAGCCCTAAACCTTTATACCCTTGTTTAGTCATCATATTATATCCCGTAGTATACATATCATGTAAAGCTTGTACATGAGGTGATTGTTTATCATGTTCATGAGTAAAGGTTGTATAAGGTGGAATAATAGGTTTAGAAGAAGTTGCTTTTCTCTTCCCTTTAATATCTTTTTGGATCAGATAAGAAGGGGAAGGTAAATCCAAGAATTCTTGCACATCTACATCATGAACTATAGCTTGAATCCCATCATAAGTATGAGAAGAACTAAGGATAGCGGATGGAGAATTAGGCATATTAGGAATGTTAGGAATCAGATTAGGAAGGTTAGGAACTATATGAGGAAGTATAGGATTAGGATTAGGAAGAATAGGAGATGATGTATCATCTACCAAATTCTTCACATAATCCAAAAGAGCAATAAGTCCTCCACATAAATCTTTAATGAAAGTTTTGAAAGTGGGAAGACTAGTATCGGTCAATCTCACAATAGCATAGGCCAGTGAAAAATCAAGAGTAACCAACATAATGAAATGAATGATACTCACATAAACATCATAGGTATGGTAAAGAGATGCTAAGAGAAGGATAATAAAGAAAATAATTACACACCAAAGCATCTTAAAGATCTTCATAGTAAATGAAATGCAAGAAATATTGTTGTATTTTGTTGAATATATGGATTTTTTTATATTTTTGAATTTAAAATGCAAGAGCATAAAAGAAATCTAATCTTAAGGAAATAAAGAAAATCATCTAACATGAAAAAGAAAGAGTTGTCTATCGTGGGTTCACCAAAATGTAATATATAAAAATATGTCCTTTTTGGGGGATATATTTTTATGTTTTATTTTTTGTTTTGTTTTTGTGGGGTTGTGTGTGAGTGAGGTTGCAGGAATGGAAAATGTTGTGGACATAAAAACTTAATAAAACATGAATACTTATCTAGAAAGAGGTTCAGATTCAAAAATTACTATTTTCTAGTGTCTGTGTTCAGTTTTGGGAAATTCTACAACCGGATCTGACCTGGAAATGCAGAAATAGAGAAAACCCATAAATCTTCTATCTTTCTGAGCAAAGTCATCCTTGACCTAGGACAAGGCTAAGATCTTACCCTTAGGTACAATCTTACCCCAAATGGTTGTCCTTGACCTGCACAACTCTGATAGAATTTATGTTCGCGGATCCTGAAAGTTCACCGAAAAGGGTACTCAGATCTGAAGTGCAATTCGCTATCCCACACCTATACCTGCAAGAAAAAGAGGGTTTTTGTTATTTGGCTGAGGGAGTTTCCTTGGGAAAACCCTAGTTTGGAATCAAACTTTAAAATAGAATTGAAATAGAGAATGCTAGCAAGTAGTGGAAGTAGATCTAACAATAAAGCTATGATATTCAATAGATATGCAATTGTATTTGAAATGTAAACAAGTATGTTAATATGAAAGCTTGGATTTAACACTAACAAATGTAAATCAAAACCTCCATGAATGTATGCTTGGAATCCATCTTGAAGTGAGGATGAATAGATCTTGAAGATGAACAAAGGATCTTGAAGGAAGATCACACCATCATGATGGATGGATCTAGGGTTTGAATGATGCATCTTGAATGTTTGAGCCAGATCCCTTCAAAGACTTGAATTTTTGAATCCTTGATCTTAAATGGAGAACTTGAATGCTTGAATGCTTTCTTGAAGGATGGAATGCTTGACAAGAGATGGAAGATCTCACACTTGATTAATGGAGCACTTGATTGCCAAAAGAGACATGATAGATGGATCAAAATGAGAGAGGAAGGCTTCCTTTTATACTAGTCTAGGGCACAAACTTCTAGAGATGCCGACATAGGAGAATTAAATTCCAATTAAGCTTTAACCTCTAAAAATGGACCTAGATTAAATAAAATTTAAGAGTTTACCATTTTGAAACCCAAAACAGCCAACTCGGAAGAGGGAAAATAAACTTTTGAACTTCCCCCGCATCTGGTAAACTTTCTGATGAAAAGGGGGACTTGGATCAAGGTTGAGGTCAACTTTGACCTAGGTCAAAGTTGAGGTTTTTGACCAAGGGTTTAGGACCCCTAAAAAATGAGCCAAAAGAGGAAAATAGTGCCTAGGGAGGCCTAGACAGAGCCCTAAATAGGCACAGAAGATGGGAAGAGAGCAGAAAATAGAGGACAACATGATGATGGCCCCAAAACACCCCCTAAGGAGGGCTATACATTCTTAACATGGAAGTGATTTCATTTTAAGATGATACGTCTATTATGAAGAAGAGATTTGAAATTGAACATGTCAGTGTGGTTGGTAATTGAATATTTTTGTATACACCAAGCTAGTGTAGTGTATATTGACTAACAGTATTAACCGAGCTAGTTTAACTAGTTATCACCGACACATTTCTATATCAACCGAGTATGGATCAAAATATTAAATGCAAAGAACAACCGACTGAATTTGATGAGCTGGAAATTGTTATGATTTCGAGATTAAGGATGAAGTTTGTTATGAGATCCATGACTAACAAAATTTAGAGAAGATCTAAAGGATGAGATTGAAACATGTTAATGACACATCTGCCCAGGAAGGTTTAAGAGGAAAAATGGATGAAGGAGATCAAGCGAAAAAATCTAATGGCTAATAAGAAAATGGTTTACTTGTCTATATAAGAGATATGAGTTTCATTATTGAAACATGCCAGAAGAAGAAGACTGTAGAGATTTCACATGAAGACTATTCATGCATACTTGATTAGACTAGTTATTGAAAGAACTGAACTGCAGAGTTAATCGAGTGTTAGAGAATCATTTCCCAAGTGAAAGTAAGTTGAAGAATATTAAGGAAGTGAATTTGATTATTGATGAGAGGATTTGTATGGGCTTAGCATAGATCTGAATATCTACAATTGAGTTGTGTGTGTTAAAATGTTGACACACTTCTATGAGTCATTAAATCCAATATTACTCAAGAATGAGGTCTCAAATGGCGACTCATAGCTCTCTATTCATGGAGTGCAAGGGTTTGTAATGGAGGCCCTCAGTTTAGACCTAGTTTATGCCCATGCAAGTACACCATAAAATGAGAGATTCAAAGAGGAAAATAAAGAATTCTAGTCTCCATGATCATCAAGTATGCATGCAAATGAAAATGATAGCTATTTTATATGATAACAATGCATAAAAGAAAACTAATCTATGAAAGAAAATTCTTATACAAGATTATTCTATGAAAAGAAATATGAATCTAATATAATATGCAAGTGCAAGATTAATCTAAATGGATTTCCATGGGGCATGAGAGAAGAACACAAGAAAAGAGAAGTTGCAATATCCAAGCTGAAGTGCTCAAATTTTTCTACAAAATAACTCTCCAAACCTGCATAACAATAACATAAAATCTGGATCTCTAAAATATGTATACCTAAATGAGAAGGAGAGGGCTCCTTATAAAAGATTTTAGGAATGAATAGATGGTCAAGATTAAGAGGCAAAAAGAAATGAGCAATGGTGGAGATTAAATCTTGGTTGATCCATGTGCTCAAGATTCTCAAGAGGCAAAATCAATGGACATGGTTAAGAGGCAAAAAGATGTGTGGAAGAGATTAAGAGGCAAAAGAAGATTCCACTCATCTTGGCAAGTGTGCATTCAATGTGTAGACAAAAATTCTTTTTCTTTTTCTTTTTATTTTATTATTTATTTATTATTTTTAGCAAAGTGGTTTCCATTATTTAATTAAAAGATTTTTTATTTATTTTTAAAAAAAAATTTCTTTTAATTAAATGTGGCTTAGGATAAAGTGATTTTATTATTTAATTAAAAGATTTTTTTATCTAATTAAAAGGGAGCATGTTCTCTTAATTAAATAAAACTTAGCATAAATGATCAAACCTTAGGAAATATTGAAATATTTGAAATAATTATGATCTAATCAAGGAAATTGATTTGAATTGAAAATATTGCAAGGCACTGATTTAGGAAATTGATAAATTGATGAATGGGGGCCCAAAGTCTAGGCGACCATTTTATGGTGCATACATTTGCCCCTCTTTGACTAATGTGTGATTTTCATGGGAACACGTATTCAAAGAATGAAGTTGAAATGTGAGATCAATTTGGGATCACAAAACAACTCAGATGTGTGATCGACGGATGGGAGCACATCAGGACAAAGATAAGCTGATTGAAAAAGACAAGACCAACACCCTTGTAAATAGGTAATTGTCAAGTCTCAAGCAAGGTTTAATTGATAGGTTTGATAAAGCTGAATCAAGGATTGAAGTTTGATAGGTATTGCTCCCTCGTGATCAAAATCAAAATGAGATAGAGGAGAAATAGAAAATTGATAAATTTGATCAAATCGAACTAAAATAAGGTTCTTGATGTAAGATGAAAGATATAAGGATCACATAACCAAGGCAGATCATCAAGAAAGATTATGTCCCAAGGTTGAATTAGAAGAAAAGAAGTGGGGTGAAAGAGAATGGAAGACAAAAGTTTGGAAGAGGTGTAAAGAAATGGAGAGAAGAAAGAGAATTTGCCTCAAGAAAGAGAATGCCTCAAAATCAATCAACTGTTTAAGATAGAAAATTTTGATTGAGATAATGAAATAATATAAGGAAATGAGGATCAAAACGTGATCACAGTTGTTTAAATTTTCAAAAGAAAGATGAAGGAAAACCCTCTCAAACTCTTAATGTAGCCTAAAAATGCAAATTAACATGAAGTCTAACAATGCAAGCTACATGAAAATGGAATGGTGTACTTGCAATAGAGCAACTGTAACATAGGATTTTATGTTCATCATTCATTAGAGAATGTTAAGGAACTTATTTTCATCATTGGGCCATTATTAACGGACATCAGAAAATCACACAATCATCACTAGTCACAAGCACAACTATGAAGATATGCATGTGATTTATATCGGATTGGAATGTGGAAAGATTCTAACATAAGCATCAAAGACATAAAAGTCAAGATGACTTAGATGTTAGCTTACCCAATTTAATGTAGCAAAACCACGCTCGCATCAAGACATAGATGTTGGGATGACCATAAGAACGGTTGTGCAAAAATAGTCAAGGATGATGCCTCAAATCTTCTAAGTGTTTGAAGGGAACAACAAGAGACACTCTAGAGCTTCAAGACCACACCCACAAGAAGAAAGAAAATAAAAATATGCCCCATGCCCCAAGTCCTCTAGCTATGCATCCCAGAGAGACTTATTAGACAAGGACACTCAATGAAAATCAATAATAGCCAACACACAAAGAAAAAATCATGACATAGCACAAGCATTAAGTGTTGTGTTTAAAAATTAAAGTGTGTTAACTGATATTGAGTTTTGAGGATAAGGATCAAATGCTTGCAAGTAGGTAAGATCACATGACAAAACTGGGTAAGACCAAACTGATAAGTGTTGAAAAACACTCAATGCCAAGGGTTGTGTTGAAAAACACAGTTGGGGTGGTGTTGAAAAACACCATTTGCGAGGTGTCCTAAAGACTAACGAATCCAAGAGACCAAAGATAACATAGTTATGCCCTCTAGACAAAGATAAAGAACAATTCCAAACCAAGGCAATAAGGACAAGGCATGATGGAGAAAGGATGAGTGTCAAGGATGCGTGCTAAGAAACAGGGGTGCAAAGGCCTCAAGTAGCACTTGTTTCCAAGTTTTCACCACTTGGATTTTACTGCAAATTTTTTTTTCAGGACTTTTTATAATTTTTTTGTATTTTTTCTACCAAGGCACTTGTTTCCAGGTTTTCACCAAGGCACTTTTTCTTTTTTTTTTTATAATTTTATAATTTTATAATTTTTTTGGTATTTTTGGAATATATAATTTTTTTGAGATACATCAAAACACCTATTGCTAGGTCTTCACTAAGATGATCATTTTTTTAGGACATTTTCTGATTTTAAAATTTTTTGACAATATATCATTTTTTTATAATTTTTTCAGGATCAATAAGTATGTACAAAGGATGCCCCCAGACAGAATGAGCATCAAACTCCCAAGGAAGATCACATCATGTAGTCTCAATGTCTAGCAAGGTGGAGAACAAGAGGGATTAGCAAGCTAGTGGAAGAGATGGAAGACAAGAGAATGAAGGAGAATGAAGGGAAGAAATCCTCAAGGGAAAACTCCTCAAGAGTACCTAAGCTAGGGAAAAATTGTCATGTAAAGCACATTTGGACAAGCAATGAAAGACCAACATAGGATAAGTCACAAAATCATAATGCAAAAGAAGGAAAGGATGCAGTCCCAAGGAGTAGACATGTCAAGAGGCTTCATAGCATCGTGTTTTACTCTTTTTTATTAGATTAAGACCAAAGAGAAAAAGGATAGCGAAAGGCTAGAATGAATGGAGGAAAATAAATATGATGGCTAAACATGAATGGAATGAAAGAAACATCATTGTAAGATAGCTCACAAGGTAGCCAAATGTTCATGTATAGGTTAACATTTTCAAAATTAACGAGAGAAGAGGGAATGGATGAAATATGTAGAAGAAATATGCATGATGCTTGATTGCCAGGTTTTCATCATGGTACTTATCCAAGGTGCCACAAGGGAGTGGTTTTCACCATAGGATGAATTTATTTCTCTTTACTTTTTCTACCAAGGCGCCTGTTTTCAGGTTTCCACCAAAGCACATTTTTCAATATTTTCATTTATTTTTTTTCTTTTTTCTTTTTTCTTTTTTTCTATTTTTTTTCTTTTTTCTTTTTTTTGGAAGAAGGAAATATTTTTAGATAATGCTCCTTGAAAGGATAAACCATGATATGCCAAGGATTTAAAATGATATGCTTAAATATGCTGATAGCGAAAGGAAGATGGAAGACAAAAATGAAAGATAAGGTTTTATGTAAAGTGAGTGAGGTTGGAAGATAGGAGGAATAGGCAAATGAGGAAAAAGGATAGAAGGTAGAAGGATAATGAATGGAAGGATTGTGAAAGGGTAGATGTAAAGGAAGGAAATATCAACATCAACACATACCTTGAAGGGTGGTGAGAGGATAGAGGAAATGTGAATGAAGGAATATGTGAAGGAATATGGTGAATGGATAGTAGAGGTTGCGGTTTAGGTGCATGGAATGGAAGAATGTTTTTGGAAGAAGATGATGTGGAAGCCTTTGGAAGCTTGAATGTCAACTTCACTTGTTTCTCAACATCAAAATCTTTCAAGAGAGACTTTAGAATCCATATAGCCGTGCGATTTTCATTTCTTTTTGATGATTTAGAGAGAATATCTTCAATGATGGATTTTGGAACCTATACTTGTCTTGTAATTTTCTTCTTAGATATCTCTTTTGACTTTATGCCTCCATGTTGATTAGAGGAGACGTGGTGATCTTATTTTTTTTTATTGATTCTTGTATTGCTTCTTTGTCTTGTATTGAACATTCAAGTTACTTCCAAAAGACTTGGGACTTGTGGAAGAAGAAGGAGGATATAACTGGTTTAGATGGGTGGGTGGATGAAAAGGATTCAAGCATATGCATCTATGTTGATCTTGAGGAAAGATAGGAGATGGAGGGATGTAAGGACCCAAGATGGATGATGAATTAGGAGAGTTAGGAGGGGAAAGTGAAGGGACATAAGGGCCCAAGATGGAAGGAAGATGTGAAGCCCTTAGTATTGATGGAGGAGGTCCAAGGATGGACGTGGAAGATACAAAAGGATAATCAATAAGTTCATCAACATCTATATGACAACCAAGGACATTAGCATCTTTAGAGTGAGCATTAGGATTTACAATAGGATCATGAACATCTTGAATAGGAGCAACTTCTTTGATAGGATTGTTCAAATCTTGAAAAGCCTTAGGAAGAGTAGAAAGTGGAAGCAAACATGGAGTGGTAGAACAAGAAGATGGAAGGCTTTGATCTCGACAAAGAGCTTTGGATAGCATAAGCGTATAATTTTTCTCTTGATTTTCAATAGGCTTAACATTGGAAGTATCAACACTATTTTTAATAACCTTAATGGAATTATCATCTTTGGAAAGTGCAAGTGTAGTAAGATTATTTTTATTGTCAATAAGCTCAACGGTGTAAGTAGTAGTTTGATCTTGCTTAGGAGAAGACTTAAGACATGGTGGAATGAATGAGAAAGGGCATGCAAGATCAAAAGAACCATGAAATGGATAAGAGACATCATGAAAAGGATTTGATGACATGGAGGGTTCTTGATCTTGATCTTTCTTTATGTTCTTTTCTTTATCATTTTTAGAGTCCTCTTGACATGGAGCCTCTTCTAAGGACAAGGAAGCATGTTGCAATTGTATGGAGGACTTTGGAAGAGATGGTGAAGGACTAGCTAAAGTAGGCATTATAGCATATAAAGGCTTAGGCTCTTTACGTTTAGCATTATTGAAAGTATTTGCAGCCAAGTGAAGGTTAGCTTGAGTTTCTTTAATAGGTAGCCCTTGATGACAACTATAGGTAACCACATGAAAAGTATTAGGACCTTTTTTGGATGAAGGATTTGTGAAAGATTTGAAAGACTTGGAAGCTTTAGGAAATGTATGGGTATTGGAGGAAGTAGGGGATGGAAGGGAGCCATCACAAGACAAAGGTCCATCATTAACATAATCTTTCTCGAGAGTGTAATCTTTATTTTCAGCATGAGAGTTCTTAGAAGAGAGATTCTTATAGTATTTACATTTATAATCAGCGTGGAAAGCTTTCTCTTCCTAAATAGAAGTAGATGTATCATCTAGGTATTGTTCACAAGAATCATCAAAGTCTCTTTCAAAATTAGAATCATATCGATCACCATCACGATCTATCCAATGTGACGACCCATTTCCTGTAAGCATGAGAACATGACTAGGAGGACTCTTTATAATAGAGGTGTCATAGGTATCAATACATTGTCCATCATCATAGTCATCAAAGATGGGTGTGTCAATCTTCATGGAAGAGGTATCACAAGGATTGTCACATTTCTCATTATGGTATGTCTTGAGAAGAGAAGTAAGACTCTTGGGAGAAGTAGAAGAGGAACAAGATAGTGAAGAAGAGGAAAGTGAAGACCTAGTGGAGGAAGAAGACTTGGATAATGAGGAATGTGAATAATGTCTAGAAGACTCATGGTAAGACTTGGAAGATGAGGAAGGATGAGAAGACTTAGAAGATGAAAAAATTTTGGAAGAAGGAGGTCGTGACAAGATCATGCATATAATCCTAGCAAAGGCATATGATTCAATCAATTTTTCTTTTATTTTTGTCATAAATTTATTACCCATGGTATTTTTGGAGGAATAATACTCTTTGAATTGAGAAATGAGTTCAAGATCATCTATTTTCAAGAGAGGTTCCATAACAAGATAGTTGAAATTCATGGTTCTGGAAGAGGAGAAATCAAGCATGGAAGTGACATAAGAGATGAATAGAAGAATGTATACTAGATAATAAAAGGAAAAGAATCAAGAAGACGTGAAGAGTTTAGAAAGAAGAGGAAGAAGCGTGAAGGAAGAAGATAAAGGATGGAAATGGGAGACTAGAAAGACATGATAGGTGTCGAAGAAAGAAGACCAAGAGTCATTTTGTGCAACTTGATACCATTTAAGTTCATTTGGATGTTGAGCAACATGTTATAGCACTTTTGGGGAGATCTTTGAAGTTTTTATCATTCGGGAACTCAAATTTGTTTGTTTAATGTGACCAACTAGATGCATTAATAGATTTTTATCACTAATCAGGAACGCAAGACAACAATTAGGGAGTTCAAGAAAATAATTGTCTTCAAACAATGAGAAAGGGAAAAAGAAACCTTACGCATGAACAAGAATAGTGATGTAGTATTATACTCCCTAACGATTCTATTTGTGTATGTTCTCAAAATATTTTTAAGTCACGCACATAGTCCTAGAAAGGAAAATTTGGTTGCACTATGGTTCATAGTAATGGTCAACTCTACAAATTTTGCAATCTCAAGAGGGAGAAATCTAATCTAGGCGCACTAGGGTTTTGACACATTCTGAGAATTTAATCAATCAGAGATGTTGAGGAGATCTGACAGCCCAACAAGAAACTACACCCGTGGAGATTTCTTCCACAAGGACATTTATATAGCGGTTGTTGCTACCATGGTGAAAATGGCTATTACCGCTTGAGGTTCCATCCACGTGGTTGACCCAATAAAGGGAATGTCCACTACGGTTAACCCTCTCTAAAAGGTGACTCACAAAAAGGACCACATGGGGACTTAGTTCAGATTCAAGAATTTGAGTTTCTGATGTGCCCAAAGCGGAAAAGAATATAATCCTCTAGCCTCTTCACTTCACCCAAACATAGAAAATAGATTCTTTGACATGCTGAAATTGAAATCACCTCACCAAGGTTCGTATGTCAACAACAATGTCTACCGATCTCTCTAAATGGGTCCAAGAGAGAATGTACCGATCAAAGTTGAGGACTAAACTAAGTAAGACCATGAGATAATAACAACTTCCTTCCCTACCTATAAGGGGATCTCTCTTTGAAAAAAACTTCACATGAAAAAGAAGCAAATGAAGCCCACTCTCTCTATAATGACACTACTATGTGAGACATATATGTAGAAAGCAAATCTAAATCTATTGTCTCCTTTATAAAAAATTGAAGTGTGATATATGAAAGCAATAAACACTCAAGCCAAACACATGAAAGATTTATTTTATTCTTAAAATCAAAATGTTATAGAGATGCAATAAAATACCTCTAGTCCAAAGCAACACACTTAGTAGATTTTACCTTATTTTTATTTTTGTTGAGTTTTTCTGTGCAAGGAAGCCATGAACTCTCCAACAAGCAAACAAGCAAACAAGATATGCAATGTATATCCAACTTATGAAAACCCTAGTGTTAGATCTGAAAATCAATTGTTAGGAGCAATAATAGCTAGAAAATAATCCAAATGACAACTCATATCATGCATTGAACCATGAAAAATAAGTGCATACTCATCACAAAATTTTATTTTTTTTGCATTTGACCTAGTCAACAAGATCTAATTTTTTTGATATGATTTTGGCCACAAAAATAGAGATCCCTACTAAAAAATAGAGAGATTTCCAAAAATGTAAAAATTTCAAAAAAATCTCTTTATTTGTGCCCTAGAGACCCATTTTACCAAAACAAACCAGTTTTTGTAAATTGACTATTTGAGCTATGATATTGCATCCAAATTTAAAACACAAATAATGGACCCCCTGTATAATTTAAAGAGATTTTTGAAAATGTAAAAATTTCAAAAAAATATGCTGATTTACACTGAAAATTATTTTTTTATGAAAAATAAAGAAAAATTTATAAAAAATTCAAAATACCTTGGAAAATTCTAAATTTTTTACTGAAGCTTCTCTCATATGTCACCAACCTAGAAAAACAATTTCAGACCAAAACTCCAAGTCATTTCAGAGATATGATCAAATATTTGAAAATCTAGAGTTTTAGTCTCCAAGCAAATCTGCACAAGGGGGTTAGCTCCAAAAAATAACCAAAACCAGAATGTAAAGGTGGGATGCCCCATGGTGGGTGCCAAAAATGTGTTAAAATGTTGACATACTTCTATGAGTCATTAAATCCAAGATTGCTCAAGAATGAGGTCTCAAATGTCGACTCATAACTCTCTATTTTTGGAGTACAAGGGTTTGTAATGGAGGCCCTCAGTTTAGACCTAGTTTATGCCCATGCAAGTACACCATAAAATGAGAGATTCAAAGAGGAAAAACAAGAATGCTAGTCTCCATGATCATCAAGTATGCATACAAATGAAAATGACAGCTATTATATATGATAACAATGCATGAAAGCAAACTAATCTATGAAAGGAAATGCTTGTGCAAGGTTATTCTATGAAAGGAAATATGAATCTAATCTAATATGCAAGTGTAATATTAATCTAAATGGATTGCCATGGGACATGAGAGAAGAAGACAAGAAAAGAGAAGTTGCAATATCCAAGCTCAAGTGCTCAAATTCTTCTCCAAAATCGCTCTCCAAACCTGCATAACAATAACATAAAATCTGGATCTCTAAAATCTGTATGCCTAAATGAGAAGGAGAGGGCTCCTTATAAAAGATTTTAGAAATGAATGGAGGATCAATATTAAGAGGCAAAAAGAAATGAGCAATGGTGGAGATTAAATCTTGGTTGATCCATGTGCTCAAGATTCTCAAGAGGCAAAATCAATGGACATGGTTAAGAGGCAAAAAGATGTGTGGAAGAGATTACGAGGCAAAAGGAGATTCCACTCATCTTGGAAAGTGTGCATTCAATGTGTAGACAAAAAGTCTTTTTCTTTTATTATTTATTTATTATTTTTGGCAAAGTGGTTTCCATTATTTAATTAAAAGATTTTTTTATTTATTTAAAAGAGATTTTTTCTTTTAATTAAATGTGGCTTAGGATAAACTGATTTTATTATTTAATTAAAAGATTTTTTTATTTAATTAAAAGGGAGCATGTTCTCTTAATTAAATAAAACTTAGGATAAATGATCAAACCTTAGGAAATATTTAAATAATTACGATTTGATCAAAGAAATTGATTTGAATTGAAAATATTGCATTGATTCAAGAAATTGATAAATTGATGAATGGGGGCCCAATGTCTAGGTGACCATTTTAGGGTGCATACAACTTGTATTTGAATCAGATCATTATTGTATCAGTGTAACCATTGATTCAGAAAATTTCTTAATTGAGTGGACTTAACAGTCTTATATTCTTCCCTGTGTCATTCAGAGAATTTACATTGTTATCTTCATGTTGATCCCATAGTGTATGTTGGGAAAAAGTTAACTGTTAGTGATAAATGCTCTAACCAGGTCACACTTGACAATGTGTTTGTAACCTTTAATAGGGTTGGCTCTTGACTGAGCTCACTTCAGAAGGGTGAATTATTTTGGGTTGCTGGTCCCAAGTAGTTTTTCCCTTAACAGGGTTTCCACATTAAATCATTGTGTTATGTGTTATTTGTGATGATTTTTTTTCTATCATACTTTACATACTGCATAATTGATTTGCTTGGTAATCAAAGTTAGCTATTTACTGGTAATCGGTAAAGTGAACAGACGGATTGATATTTTATGTTACCAAGTTGCATAATTTGTTGGAATTATTTGATAGGGTACATCTTTGTATTTGGTACTATAGGATAACTGATCTAATTGATTCACCCCCCCTTTCAGTTATTATAACAATACATCAATAGTAGGAGTCGTACATTTGACCTTCAAAGACATCCCCAAGTATCTCATAAGGATCACTACAACTGAAACTCATTGCAACACCTTAATCATCATACTTATACTTAAAAACATACTAAGATCACTAGGTCAATACTTGACATCAATGGCAACCTAATAAATGATCATCATGTAATAAAATTTGTATCATGACAATACCAAAAATTTCTTACCACCACTACATTAGTTATGCCAATATATATATATATATATATATATATATATATATATATATATATATATATATATATATATATATATATATATATATATATATATATATATATATATATATATATATATATATATATATATATTGTAGGCAAATGTATCATTTTCACAACTTGGTCATGTTTGGCCATTTATGATTATTGTAATGCCAGGATTTCAATTGGATCTTTAACAATATTGAGTAGAGTCTAATTTGGCCTCATCAAGCCAGTTATGATAATCAAATCAAAAGACCACTTTTAAGTTATTTGGAAAGTTATGATTCTATATGGACTAAGTGATGAGCACAATCTGGCACTAATAAAAATTTATTTTTCCATAAAAAAATATATTACTTTGTGTATAGTGGGAAAAGGAAAGTGATCAAAAGGGGTAGATTACTCTTTTTAAAGTTGCACAGTTAGAATGGAGATGTCCCAATAGGCTCAACTAAGACCCAAGTATTAAATGGGATAATGATCCTTCACTAAATATATAAATTTTGAAATAGAAAGATAGAAAATGAAATGATAATACAAAAAAAAGAAGCAAAATAGGGAAATATAGATAGATCTAGAAATTACAAACTAATAACTAGAACTACTATAAACAAGAATGTAGTTGAATTAGTGTTAAAATTGCTATACTGACATGTGATTTCAATTTGGATAGAAGTTATAGGGTCTCTCTGTCTATTCCTAATTTTCATAAAAAAGATATTCTATCTCCATAACCTTTTCCTGCACACAAATAAATAGGGAATAATGTTGGATAAAGGGGTTTTCTCCAATCAAACCCTATTTAGGAATCAACCTTGAAATGAAATGAAAGCATGTTGTCATGTAGCAGAGGCTAGATTTAAGAAATGAAGTATATCATACATTTGGAAACACAAATTCTTCTTTGAATGTGATCAAATATGTTTATGCAATAACTTTGACTTAACACGAAAAACCAAAATAAAATCATAAAAGATAAAACATCATGTAATGGATGTTGTAATTCACCGCAATATTTGATTCGGAGAGGAAGCTGAAGACTTGAAGAGGTAGGTGTATCTCCTCACTTAATAGAACATTATTTTTCTTAGGCCTTCAATGAGGGAAAGAAGATATATCCATGAAAAATAAAAACTTGAATTCTTGAGAAGAAGGATTTATTGCTAGAAGTTGAATGCTTGGAACTAATTTGTTTCCTTGCACTTGATAGCTTGGTTATGAATGCTTGATCTTGGCTCTTAAAATATTTCTTGTACTTGATAATGAATAATGGATAAATACAAAAATGAAGAGATAGTGTGTTTATATTCCTCTCACAATATTTTTGGGGTTAAAGCTCAGGCGTACCAACCACAAGACCTAATTTCCCACCAAAACCCTGACATAAATCTCTAGTTCAATTTTGGGTCACTATAGGTAGGATCATAATGTCTAAAATGTTATGTACCTATGCACATAATGTCTAAAATTTTATTTACCTAAGAAAAGGGGCCAAAAAAATTGGACTGAATGTTGAGATGATAGGGTAGATGTGGGATTATTATGTACAACTAGTTTTGAGGTCAAGACAAAACATAAATGTCATAAATAACACGATACAGGGCATAGGTGATGAAATGAATTATTGGATTAGAGGAATAATAGAGGAGCACACTTATAAATAAGGGCTTACCTCAATTTTAAACAATATTAAAATGAAAGAAGTGTTGGAGTATGATACCATTGAGAGGGGGGCCAATTAGTGGCATAAAAAAATGTATCAATTTTTAAACCAAAACTTATAACAAAAACTCAAACAAAACAAATGGAGATAACAAGACAAAGCTAAAACATGCACAAAAATTGTAACACAAGATATGTCTTGAGTGAAAACCCTCTTGGGGAATAAAACCACTCGAATTGCCTCACTAGCTTACCTAGAAATATCATTTTTACAATTACTCAATGGCTATACAACTGTCTCACTAACAATGCTATCTCACTGATAGTCTATTTCTAAGCCTCATTAGTTTTTCTTCATCATTACAATTTATTTTCATACAAAGTCAAAAAATATGATTTAGCATAGTTAAATTACAACCTAATACCATACAAAAGAATACGAATAAGGCTTTGTGTTGAACAATTCATGATATAGGATTATGAACCCCTATGACCTAAATCTAGTATTTTTTATCAATGAGCTAATTTTGCATAAATAAAAAAATATGTTTCAAGAAGATCCAAATACCCTCTATGTACATTCAACATTCTTCATGTCCCTGTATATGTAAAGCATTTTGAAAATTTTCATCAACTTCTCCGTACAAAATTGATTTCAAGAGCTGAATCAAATTGTCTTCTAATTCCTTACTATTCATTATGATAATGAAAAACTTTAATCACTGATCATTATTGATTATTTTTACTGATCAAACACAAATCCCTTAATATCTCTGATTTAAAATCAGATAAACAATGTCTTTAAAATAATATATAATATCTGCAACTCAAAGATAATCATCTTTGTATTAACCTTTTAATCTATGTTTAGTAAATAATTTATCCAACTGAAAAATTTGTAATCAAGATTTATCTAAAGAAACAATTTCTTCGCCATAGTCAGAATAAACAACTTGACCTAACAGATAAAAGACCATATTACATAGACCTCATCTTAAAGAATGAAAAGGGATGTGCACAAACTCAAGAAACGTGGTAACAAAGATTTGACAAAGAAATATGTCAATGCATTACTTTCAGTAAGAAAAATAACTTAAACACATAAACCATTGACTAGGGTTTGAATATGAACAAGAGACCTATTGATGTAGCCCAAACCCTTCAAAACAATAACTCAAAAAAATACACAACACAAAATTTTCAGAATGCCAAATTCTTCATTAAACTTCTCCAACTCTACTTTGCCTCTACAATGCAAGAAAAATAACTACTTATTACAATTTCAAAAATTACCATATTTGGCAAATTTTCAGGAAAAATAGATTTTTCCATTTTTGGTAATTTTCAAAACCCATCCTATGAATCTTGATTTTTCCCAAGAAAAGCCCCCAACTAAGGCAAGATGAATTTCCAACTAATCTACGAGATCAAGAATATGATTTCAGATTTATTACAAAAACAACTTTCTAAAAAATTGGAAAAAAACACAAAAATCTAATTTCGAAGGCCAAGATGATATTTTAGGCTCTTGGAAAAATGTTTAAATGACCACCAATCAAGCAAAGCTCATCGGCAATCCAAATAGCTCCTCCTCATGCGACTACCTACAAAATTTCAGCCAAAACCCACATCCGAGTCAAAAGTTATGACCCTCGGAAGTAAATCTCGACCAAAACCTACATTTGAGTCAACAACCTTGATCCTCGAATGCTCCTGCATTACCTATGAGCCACATAAATGAGAAAAAATCTTAACTCATATTTGATAATGAAACCCAACATATTTTAAGAATATGGAGTAAAATAAATTGATATGCAACTATCAAAGAGTGATCTCTTTTTACTATAGACACAACTCGAAACATGATTAAAGATTAAACAAAATAAAATAAAATATAGTTAACCACAAGCACAAACTAAAAATAGTGACTTAAAATATGACAAATATTTTAAATAGAGACCATAAAAAACCTTTAACACAAAGATAAATAGAGATAAAGAAAGATAACACCTAGCCAAGTTGAATCAGTAAAACCTCGTGATTACTGCAAACAACAATCTTCCAAAACTTGTGTTGGCAAGATGGAAAGAGACACCGTCAGATTGATAGTTTTTTTTCATTGATGGAAACAATATGATTAATTGACCTTATTACCTCATGTACAACTCAACAAAAGATCTTATTAAGTAGCAGATCAATTTTTGGTTTAGTATAGGAAACATGATAGAATTTTCTTATAGTGTATACAGATTTTGAATTGGAGAAGACTGCCAATTTAATATTTTGGAGTGTGGATCTAAGGGGGTAATAATCAAGGTATATAGTATCTAATTCTAAAGTCTCATATAAAGATTTTTTGACATATAAAAGTTATACACTTATGAGTGGTAGTTTCAAGGTAAACAGTTATAAAGGACCAACATGGTAAAAAAAATCTTATTACACAAATTGCTAAAATATTTTCAATGGTTAAAAAATGGTAAAATTAGTTGATCTAACATGTTAAAAGGTTTATCAATGATAATCCTTATTTAATTTGAAAATTAGATCCTATTTTTGGTGGTGAAATAGAAACTGGTTTACATTTCCTAAGAATGTTTTTATGTCGACATAACAAGATGAGTGTCGTATTGCACATGTATAAATTTGATGGATTAGATCAGGAAAAGGTTGTTGGTTGATGTATACGGTAGATTAAATCAAAATTGAGTTGTGACAGCATGTTTTTTTGGTAGATATTTCATATCTAAGTTAGCAGATTGATGCAGAGAAAAGTCAAAGGGAAATCAGTGAGTTTGGGGTTTCAGATCTTTATTCGTAACTTCATGAAATTTTAATCAAGCATAGTTTGATGCTACTTTAGTCATTTATGTTAGGAATGGGAACACTGAGAGGGCGAAGGGGGGGGGGGGGGGGTGAATCAATGTTCTATACAATTACTTTCTAATACTTGAAAATCAATAACTTGAATGCATAAATAAATATTAAAGCATGTGAAGTAATCAACACATATAACACATAACACCATATATGATTACGAGGAAACCTTGTCCAAAGGAAAAACCCTGGTGGGAATTAATACCCACTAATAATTGTACTTGTGTATTATGAACCTATTAATGTTCCTTAGCCCTATTAGGAGTTGTCATTACAATGCTTAAGTACAATGACCTTGACAAGGGTCGGACTCTGTTAGGAGTCTTTTACAATTAACCCTATTAGGGGTGAGTACACACTATCCTAGAGCTCATTTCTCAAGTGGTGAAGGCTACAACCTTCTGGATCTCAGATACACACTATATCCCCAAGGTGAACTGTTGTTGTGACACCGCTTGTCTGATCAGTTCCTTATGTGCATTGATGCTTTAGCCTCTTGTAAAGCTCTACAAAATTCTAACTACTCTTTGCATACTTTTTCTCTACTTCTATCAAATATATATCTCATGCCATCCTCAAATACAAAGGCACATGTTTTATTTATATGCGCAAACAAAACTTATTCACTAAGTCGACCTATAACTAATTACATACAACACTTACAAATGAATTGGCTGAAGCATGTTTACATACAATGAGATTAACATGTTTACAACACAAATACAATAGGTACATAGCCTTTACAAAACAATATTATAACCACTAACCAAAATACTAACAGTCAGCTACATACGTTGTTTTGCTCTGTCCCTCATTGTCTGTGTCACTTCAACTTGTTGTAACTTCATCATACTAACTCATATGATCATGTGCTCTTAACCATAGCTTAATAACATTACCAAAAGCTTATCTTCAAGGGTGCATACCCAAACTTGGTCATACGCATGTGTGCTGATGCTCTAATCATTTGGTGCTTCACTGACTGTCCTGTCTTCCATACTTAGCCATTTATCTGATCTTCTGAGTTATGCGCTGACTCCAAAACTCTATATGACTTTATTGCCATAATGAAAACACTAAATCATATTCATATATAAAAATATAGTCAAATTTCCAACAATCTTCCCCTTTGTCATTAATGGCAACAAAGGAATGTGGTGAAGTTACTAACTGTACCTTACACAAAAACTTTCTAATATATACTCTATCTTATATCTCCCTTTTACTATATACTCTACTCCCCTTTACAATTCCATATTCTCCCTTCTACTATATACTATACTTCCCTTTTGACATTAATGACAAAGGTGCTAAAAAATTTACAACGCCAAGTACTTATACTGAGAGTACATCCAGATATGCAATATGAAGGTTTGCAATTTCTTGCTGCCAAAATGCCTTCAGTGCATCTACTGTCTGAAGATGGGCACACAAAGCATAAGTCAAATTCTCCATCTTCTCCAATTTTGAAGTCAGACCTTGATCATATGTCACTATTGTGGCATCAATCTCCTTAATATTCTGATTTAGCACATCTAATGAGGGCGTAAGTGCATGTCTTAACTATGTTTGCCTTGCCCTTATCTTGGCCATTTCTTGGTCTACCTTCTCAACCTTATCCAATTTTCCTTTGTAGACATTATTGCACATGTTTATATCTATGGAGGGATCTAGCATTGATTTCCTTACTGCTTCCATCATTGATTCAACTTCCTAAATCTTCTTCGAGAGGTTTGCAGTTAGTTTGTTTTTATCCATACAATCAGCTATTATTTTTCTTCCTTTAGCTACAATCTCCTTCAATATGGCTTGACCAACCTTTAGCGAACTAAGGTCAAGTGAAAAGTTACTGATCAATTCACTTAGCCTCTTTTTAAGATATTTTTCTTCTGCAACCTTGGATGCAGATTCTTCTAGGCTAGAGAAGTTTTCTTTGAAACTTGTCATGATGGTGTTGACATCATCTACTGAATGAACACTTATCAGTTTCTTGTTCTCAGGCAGTAAGCTATTCAAGATTTTGAGTGATTCAACAAACAATGGATTCCTCATCGCTTGTTTCTCCTTGGCCTTCTCCATTGCTAGCACATTGATCTTAATCAAGTATTCTTCTCCCCATGACTCTAGACTTGTGTCAGGAGTTAGACTTGACAACAATGACATTGATGGCTTAGGAGTAAGGAGTGAACTTTGACTAACATCCATTACCTCAGTCTTTACAATCATAGGTTCATCTTTCTTCTCTTCATCTTCTTTTCCTTTTCTTTTTCTTTCTCCTCTTCTTCTTCATGTCCTATTAGATCCTCAATCTGAATTTCTTCTTACTGCTTAGGTGAATTATCACCGCATACTATTTCATCCTCTTCTATGCTTACAAAATCTTCCTCAAACTTGTCTAAGTATTTATCTATGGCCACCATTGATATCTCCACATTGTCAATCATAATTGTGTCATCTATTGTTCCAGGCATGGGCGCAGACTCCATTGCATCAGTAGACATTGTTACTGTGGATGCTAAATCTTGTGGACTTGTTATAGGTACATTAGGGACCTCAGATAATTTTTCTTTCTCAATAGGAACTTGGGTTGTAGGCATGGATGATGGATGCATGAGTTGTTCCAAAAATACCTTCTCAAATGCTTTTTTAGTTTCCTTGGAAACTAACTCATAATCTGACATAGGGGCAGGGTAGATATAAGAAAAATCAAGTAGAATTGACTCCACTTGAATCAAAAACAAGCCCTACTTAGAGTTACACATGGAAGAAATATTAATACCACATGAAATCAGTGAAAACACAATGGATATGAGACAAGCAACTAGCAGCAACAACAGAGTAATTATATTATATCTTTCAACCTGCCTGGCTGTGAGGCCTTCTGGGTTTCGGCCTTATACAAAGAGAATTATGAATTCAAAGTCTTGGATCACATATTATCTTCTCTTCTTCTTCTAATTATCTTCTAGTATCACCATCTTACCATCAACTAAACAACCAAAGCTTCTTATGTAGCCAGTAAAGCCACAAGTCGGCCAGTCAGGCATTTAATTACATTATAGGTCCAACCTAGATGAGTAAACTAAAACTAAAGGAACAATGAAAAAAAATTAATGTGAAGTTATATTTAGTTCTACACATGATCCAAGAACATTTCCCTAACTTAGCAAGATCCCATTTCATCATACGAAACCGCACAAGACAAAAAACTCCACGTTTCGCGTGTAGACTAGCTAAAAATTGATACCCGAGAAAAATGGTCATAAATTTCAACTCATAATGAATTAGGACTTGTGGTCTTAGGTGAAGATATTACATTAGGTCCTCTTGAATTTAATAAGAGAGAAAAGGCTAATTCATTAAGGATAAATGGTTACACGATGCGTAATCAACACATGGAATGTAGGAAAATACGGCTCCAACAACAAGGAAAACAACTATAACTTTGAAACGGTCCTTCCAATCCTTATGTGCTCATAGGAGAAGGTTCCCAAATAGGTCTTAAAAATTATGTAAGCTTCACACAACATGAAACCAATAAATGCAATGATTATAATGCAAACAATAGAAAATAGGAAATGTTTTTGGTTGATGCAAGATTGCTCGAAGACCCAAGATGCTCCTGCATCAAACACCTGGGGTAAATAAAGAACTGATGTCCACATCAGGAACTTCTCATATTCTGACATGAATCATAAAGATCCAACTCAACTTGTGTAATCCATGAACTATCTTCAATTGGCTTGTCTTTCCACTGAACTAGATATTCCATGTAGTCCTTTCCTCTTGTACTCTTGCTTACTCTACTATTCAAGATCTTCTCAATGTTGTCTTTATTTTTCTTAGGATAATCCTGATCATCTTCTATCTCATCATTTGATTAAAAGTACTCAAAGATATCATCAATGTTGAATATAGGTGATATATCCATGTCCTCTGGTAATTCCACTTCATAAGCATTTCCATTGTCAAACTTCTTCAGAATCTTACAAGGTCCAAACTTCTTCATTTTTAGCTTGTTGTAGGTACCAAATGGAAATCTATTATTCTTCAAATGAATCATAACCTCATCTCCAACTTCAAAATATTTATGTCTCCTTCTCTTATGTTCTCTCTATTTATATTTCAGATTACTATCCTCCAAAATCTTTTTAACTTCATCATGAAAAGTTCTCATGTATATTGCAAAATCCTTAGCTTCAGCACTTCTTCTTGTCTCGGTAGGTAAATCTCTCAAATTTGTGGTCCCTTAGGATGAAATCCAGTAACAATCTCAAATGGTGTCCTCATAGTGCTTCTATTCATAGAATTATTATATGCAAACTATGCTTGTGCCAAAACTAAAACCCAATTAGTAGGCTTATCTCCACCTAAACATCTCAACAAGTTTCCCAAACTTTTGTTCACAACTTCAGTCTATCCATCTATCTAAGGGTGAAATGTAGAACTAAACTTCAATTCATTATTCATCTTTTTCCAAAGTGTTCCCCAAAAGTAACTAGTAAACTTGGTATCTCTATCTGAAACAATAGACTTAGGCAAACCATGCAATCTTACCACTTCCTTGAAGAATAATTCAGCTACATGCAATGCATCATATGTCTTCTTATAAGGTATGAAATGAGCCATCTTAGAAAATCTTTCAACCACTACCAAAATAGAATCATTACCTCTCTGAGTTATAGGCAATCCAAGAACAAAGTCCATACTCACATCTTCCCAAGGTCTATCAGGTATAGGAAAAGGTGTATACAATCCCAAATTCTAACTAGTTCCTTTTGTTGTTTGGAAAATTCTACAACCTCTAACCATTCTCTGTACGTCTCTATAAATATTTGGACAAAAGTATCATTCTGAAATCAAATTCATAGTCTTAGCAATCCCAAAATGTCCAACAAGTCCACCACCATGTTTCTCCTTTATTATGTTTTCTCTCATAGATGGTCTAGGTATGCATAACTGAACTCCCTTAAACAACATGTCTTCTTGAATGAAATAATTAGTCCACTTATCATTTACTGTCTATTCTTTACAATCTTTCCAAGGCTCTAAAAAATCAATGTTAGTCTCATACAAACATTTCAAATCATCAAAACCAAGTACCTCAACTCTCATCTCTATCAGCAAACTTCTTCTTTGGCTCAAGGCATCAACAACCTTATTTGACTATTCACTCTTATGCTTCAATGAAAAGGAAAAATTCTACAAGAACTCAACCCACTTCATATGTCTCTGATTCAATTTATTCTAACTTCTCAAATACTGCAAAGCTTTATGGTCAGTATATAACACAAAATCTTTAGGCATCAAATAATGTCTCTATTTCTTCAAAGCTTGAACAATAGCATAGAATTCTTGGTCATAAACTGAATATTTTCTCTTAGTGTCATTCAACTTTTTACTAAAGAAAGCTACAAGTCTTCCTTCTTGACTCAAAACAACTCCTATTGCACTTCCACTAGGATCACATTTAACTTGAAAAACTTTACTAAAATCAGGCAAAGCAAGTGTAGGTAACTCCACAATTCTTTGTTTCAATGTTTCAAAACTCTTTTGTGCTCCATGTGTCCATTTGAAATCCCTTTTATCTCCTCTCATAGTTTCAGTCATAGCATTACAAATAGAATTGAAATTTTTGATAAACTTCCTATAGAAACTTGCCAATCCATGAAATGATCTTACCTCTCCAAAATTCTTTGGTGTAGGCCAATCAAGTATAAATCTTACTTTTTTAGGATCCATCTTCAATCCATCAACTAAAATTAAAAAACAAAGGTACACAATCTCTTCTTTCATAAATGAACATTTCTTCAAATTAATCAGCAACTTTTCTTCCTTCAATCTCTGCAATACTTGTTTGATATGTTCAAGATGTTCTTCCTTACTCTTACTAAATATCAAAATGTCATCAAGATATACAATCACAAACTTACCCAAGAATCTTTTCAGAACTTCATTCATTAGCCTCATGAAAGTACTAGGTGCATTAGTCAAACCAAAAGGCATAACCAACCATTCATACAAACCTTCATTAGTCTTAAAAGTAGTTTTCCATTCATCCCCTTCTCTGATCCTAATCTGATGATATCCACTCTTCAAATCAATCTTAGTGAAATACTTTTCTCAACTCAAATTATCCATTATGTCATCCATCGTAGGCAAAGGAAATTTGTACTTTACTGTTATCTTGTTTATAACTTTAGAATCAGTGCACATTCTCCATTCTCCATTCTTTTTAGGTGCTAACATAGTAGGTACTGGACAAGGACTCAAACTTTCCCTAATCAAACCTCTCTCAAGCAATTCTTGCACTTGTCTATTCAACTCAGTCTTTTCATCAGGTGTCAACCTATGTGGTGCTTTATTAGGCAAACTAGCTCCAGGTATCAAATCCATACAATGACTTATACTTCTCATAGGTAGTAAACCATCAGGTACATTATCATAAATGATGTCATGAAATTCAGTCAACAAAGGTTTAACCTCAGGTGCATGTTCTAACTCATCTTGTTTCTTAGTTTTCCTTGGAATTAAAGCAAAACAAAAAATTTGTTCTTTCATTTCTCTTGCAAATTTTTTACCATCAACCAAGCATACTCTGATTGTAGTACAATGACCTTCATTAGACTTCTCTACTAAATTCCATAATACTTGTTTCTTTCAATCCATCCAAATAGTATATTGATTCAATCTACCATCATGCAAAGCTTTCCTATCATACTGCCAAGGTCTACCCAAAAGAATATGACAACAATCCATAGGCATAATATCACACAAGACTTCATCATGATAATTCCCAATTTTGAATTTAACAAAGAATTGTTCACTTACAAGTAGTTTATGCTCCTTCTAGATCCACGCAATATGGTAAGGCTTAGGATGTCTCAATCTCTACAACTACAACTTGTTAACCAGCTCTTCAGATGCCAAATTATCATAACTTCCACTATCAATGATTACCTTGCAACATTTATCAGCGATCTTACATCTGGTTCTGAACAAACTTTTCCTCAGAATAGGTTCCTCATCATCTTATTCATTCCACAAGATCCTTCTTAGCATCAAGTTCTCACCATGTTTAGGTTCATTAGATATTTACTCAACTTCTTCACAAGCAAATTATTTTTTCCATTACCTCCAGTCTTCTTTCCAAAGTTAGTACATTCAAATGCTCTATTTCCTTCTTCACCACATTTGTAACAAGTACCTTTAAACCAAGATTTCTCTTCTCTTTTCCCACTATTGTTATTCCTAGAGTAACTAGTATAGATACCTCTAGAGTAGTTGCCTCTTTTAGCAAGTTCATCTTTCCATCCTTTATCTTGTATAGCATTCTCAGATCTGCTACTTTCTCCATAAGATCTACCTCTACTTCTTTGAAATATGCCACCTCTTCCTCTTTGTCCTTGATCATGTCTCTTTGTCAATCTCTCTTCTTCCTTCAAAGCAAATTGGTATGCTTCTTCCACACATTCTATGTTAACATAACTGATCTCATCTTGAATATATGTCCTCAAGCCATTCAAATATCTAGCCACCTTCTCAACTTCATCATCCACATGTCCAAATCTGATATCTAATTTTTAAAAATCCTCAGTATATTCTTTCACACTCATGTCCTTTTGTCTCAAATTTTGCATTTTTCTCATCAAACTAATTTGGTAGTCAGCTGGAAGAAACATCTTCTTCATCTTTCCAAGCATCTTCATTCATGTCTTGATCTTTTCTTTTCCTCTCTTATGTCTTTCAGTTTGCAAATGATCCCATAAAAGAGATGTATGACCTTTAAACTTAGTAATTGCTCTCTTAACCTTCTTATTATTAGGAGTACCTTCATACTCAAAGTATTTATCCATCTCAGAGATCCAATCCAAAAGTGTATCAGTCTCAAGTCTCCCATCATAGCAAGAAACTTCAACCGTAGGTCTGGAGTTAGCCTTAGAAAAAACTCTCAAGAGCCTTTCCTCATCTTGTTCAACTTCAGGTTTAGGATTAGGTGCTACTTCTTCTTCATCACTAACATCTTCAAGATGTGTGCCTCTTCTCTGGGCTATCTCTACAACTTCAAGCCTAGTTGCAATCTGCCTCAACATATCCATGATAGCATTATCATTTCCTCTACCTCAAACCATCTTGACAATCAGGTTCCAGCAACATCGTAACCTTCTGCAAGTTATAGGTTAGATCTTAGATCTGCCACCCTACAACCAATCCAATAAGGTTCTCCATGATCCAATCCACAAGAAATAACTCGCTCTAATACCACTTGATGCAGGGGCAGGGAAGATATAAGCAGAATTGACTCCACTTGAATCAACAATAAGCCCTCCTCAGAGTTACACATGGAAGCAATATGAATACCACATGAAATCAATGAAAACACAATGGATATGAGACAAGAAACTAGTAGCAACAGCAGAGTAATTATATTATATCTTTCAACATGCCCGGCTGTGAGGCCTTCCGGGTTTTGGCCTTACATAAAGAGAATTATGAATTTAGAGTCTCAGCTCACATATTATCCTCTCTCCTTCTTCTAATACTCTTCTACTATCACCATATTACCATCAACTAAACAACCTAAGCTACTTATATAGCTAGCAAAGCTACAAGTTGGCCAGTCAGGCATTTAATTACATTATAGGTCCAACCTAGAAGAGTCAACCAAAACTAAATGAAGAATGAACAAAACTTACTATGAAGTTATATTTAGGTCCAAAAATGATCCAAGAACATGTCCCTAACTTAGCAAGATCCCATTTCATCATACAGAACCACGCAAGATGAAAAGCTCCACATTTCGCGTGTAGACTGGTTGAAAATTGATACCTGAGAAAAATGGTCATAACTTTGAACTCATAATGAATTAGGACTTGAAGTCTTAGGTGAAGATATTAATTTAGGACCTCTTGAATTCTATAAGATCACAAAGGCTAATTCATTAAGGATTAACAACTACATGATGCACAATTAGCACATGGAATGTAGGAAAATGCGGCTCTGACAGCAAGGAAAACAATTATAACTTTGAAACAGTCCATCCAATCCTTATGTGCTCATAGGAGAAGGTCCCCAAATAGGTCCTAAAAATCATGTAAGATTCACACAACATGAAACCAATAAATGCAATGATTATAATGTAAACAATAGAAAATAGGAAATGTTTTTGGTTGATGCAAGATTGCTCAAAGACCCAAGATGCTCATGCATCATAATCCTTGTTCATGATCTGCAAGGTTCTTAGCTTGGTTCATAGGTGAGGCTTAAATAATTCTAAAAATAGTATTTTCTCCTCAACTAAACATACTGGAACATTATCATCTAAGGTCTTTTCCCTTATTCTAAAATCTTCTTCTATTGCTTGTCTTTTCAAGGAATCAAGTATGTTCCATACTTGGTCAGGAATTGTTGTCTTAAGTTCCAAGACTGTCTTGTTGAACTTAATCATATGTCAAATTATCATGCTATGGATCTTATATTTGTCTATCTCATGATATCTATCATAAAACATAGCAATTTGATCAATCCTTCCTTCATCTACCACTCTTTTTCTCAACACTTCTAGATTTGGTAGGAATCCTACCTCAGGAAGTGGTTGAGTATTTCTGCCTCAGCTTCTTGTGGCTCTTGCTGATGGATGGCTTGTGATAGTCTACTTTTTCCTCTTAGGTATCTTTCTTGTCTTAGGAGATGCTTTAGTGGACTCCAGATCAACAATAGGACTAGGCATTGAAGTGATATCAAAAGTCTTATTGTTCTTTTCCTTACGATTATCTATTTTCTCAATTTTTAGTTTCTTCTCTTTAGGGTCATCAGTCTTCTCTATTTTTACTTTAGAAGAGGGTGTACTCTCAAGTTGCATTGAAATCTTGTCTTTGCTTACCTTATCTAGGTCATCTTGAGTGACACCATGAATCTTCAGTATCTCATAGGTAACCCTAGATGCTTTCCTCTTGGTCATAGCACTATTTAAGACTACATCTACTTGTCTTGTCTTCTCCTCATAAGTGCCCCATCTTGGCTCATTATGATCCTTAGGTGCTTTCAGACTTGTGCATATGCTTCTAGAATATGTTCCTCCACTTCATAACCACGTGGATGGATCCACTTAGTCCTTAGCTCTATAGCTTCCATACATGTTATATTTGTCTCCACCATAAAACATATGGTATCCTTGTACTTCTCTACTATGCTTTCAGGTATTCTAAACCTTCTTTGCATTCTTATTCTGAATGTCTTTATTTCCAAGTCCATAAAGTCCCTTGAGGTACTTTATGATGATGCCTTGAATGATATTTGAGGCATTGTGGGTAGACTCTTGTCAAGGTATAGATCAGAGACTTTGCCAACTATATGAAAGTACATATATATAATGAGTGACCCAAACCTAAATATCTTACTCTTATCATGTTTGATATCCCTAATATTGTCCATCAACTATGCGTGCAAGATCTCACACAAGTTAAAGTCTCCATTTTCTTTCACTAATCTGATAGTTGTCAAAATAGTGGATGCAAACACACTATTTACCCTATTTTCATGTTGAAACTTGTAACCCAGTATCATAGAAATTAGTTTGATGTCTTTTTCTTCAATTGGCTCTATTTTCATCGCACGCTTATCACTGCATGACTTACAAGCTTGTTCTACTAATTTTTTGACATCCTTGCCAGTGGGAAGGATGGCACCGGTCTTAGGTAGTCCTGTCATCTCATGAATGAGATCAGTAGTTATTCTAACATGAACTTCTCCTATCTAGAATAGGTCATCATGAATTCTTCTTAGTAGGATCTTGATCCATTCAGATTCATAGAATTCATATGTCATTGCATACTCAATAATAGGGTTGTTTTCCAATTTTGCAAACTCATCCAGGAATGTTTTGTCAGGATTCATCATTGTCTCTAAGTGTGACCTTATTATATCCAAACCTACTGGTTCCTTCTTGTAATAGATATATGTGTGTATGTCCTCTAAGTGCATAACTCTGATTGGAGTCCTAGAGAAAGCTCCTTTTAGGTCATCTAGGATAGACTTGAAAGGGTGTTTCTTAAAAATGTATCTCTTTCTTTCAACAACATCAAAAACAACTAGAGTAGCCATAACTTACTTGGTTAATCATTTCAAATATGTTTCCAAGGGTTTCCTTACTATCACGTATGAACTAGGGCTTCAGAACAACTTAACTTCCTTTCACTGATGAAATCAATTGCAGTCTCTCAACACAAACTTCTTTGATCTCATGTGCTCTCCAAAGTCTTAAAATCAAATGAGAATGTGTGAACAATGGATCTTTAGTGATTTTAAAACAACTTTCTACCATTAATTCTTACCGTGTAAAGACAAAATCCCATAGAGAATCCCAATCTTCCTTTCTGCTATTAATCAGGTAGTGCACTCTTCCATGATGCATCAACTAGTCTCTAAATAGTTATAACCAAAGGTGCATAATTTGAGGGTGAGTATACCAGTTGCACAGGGTTCTAGAGCTAATCTAGCTCCCCCTATGACCATGAGGGTCATTCATTTAGAAGTAGAGGGTGCATACATTGTGGATGCATCCAATACATAATCATCAACCTTATCCTTCTTTAAATCTATCCAAATCAAGCTCACATCTTTTGAAGCTTTCACAAACTTGACTTCTCTAGATTCATCTAGAATTGATCCTTGAGACTTATCAGGGCTTTCTTGTCTTTGCACTTTTGATCTGCAAAACTTAGAGATGTGTCTAGCCTTGTTACAAGTGTGAAAAATAACTGGAGGCCTTATATTCTTCAGTGCATTGATGTGAGTTACCAATTTTCATTATCTAGGTGTATGACCATTATAATTACATATCTGACATGTAATGTTCTATTGTGGATGACTTCTTTGATTTTGTTGAGTCTGACTTCTTTGATTTGATCTACAATTCATAGCTCTATGACCAAACTTATTGCATGAATAATAGTAACCATTGAAAGGTTTTACCTCTTTACACTCTCTTGCTATGTGACCATGCTTGTTACATGCATAACAAGTTTTGTTTACTGGCTTGTGCTCATCTTTAGATGGTTCTTCTTTAGCTTCAGTATGATCTTCAATCTTCTTGGCTTATGTAGATGCTTCTGGTGCCTTCATTCTTCCTTGCATATCATTCATTTTATTTTGTGCTTCATTGAATCCAATATCAGAGGTATCTCCTTTAATATTTTGTGCATAAAACTATGACTCTATTAGATCTTTTCTTGTGTGCAATTTGTCAATATGATTCTTTGCTTCAGTCAATTCAGATTCCACTTGTTTCTTGAAGTTCTCTAACTCCAAGATTTTCATGTTTTCTTGCCTCAGTTCTTCATCCAACTGCTTGTTTTCTTTGACCTGTTATTCATAGGCTTCTTGATTGTTAAATAGCTTTTCATCCAACTCTTCAATGTAATCCTTCAGAGATGTGTTTTCCTCATTTATCTTTTTGACCATTTTCCCTAAATCACTGTTTGAACAATCCTTCAAATCTTTTCTCAGTTTCTTGATGAATACTTGAGAACCACTAACCTTTAATTTCAGTTCTTCAATTTCCTTTTAAGCTCTATCAAGGTCTTCAAGAGCTGCTTCAAGAGTCTTCTTCAGATGTTTCACTTCTTCTGAACCCATGATCCCCTCAATTGGTTAAACTTATCTTTAGAGGACCAAAGCTCTGATACCAATTATTAGGAATGGGAACATTGATAGAGGGGGGGGGGGTGAATTAGTGTTCTATATACAATTACTTTCTGATACTTGAAACTCAATAACTTGAATGAATAATTGAATATTAAATCATGTGAAGTAATCAACACATATAACAAATAACACTAGATATGATTACAAGGAAACCTTGGCCAAAGGAACAACCCCGGTGGGAATTAATACCATCTAACAATTGTACTTTTGTATTATGAACCTATTAATGTTCCTTAGCCCTGTTAGGAGCTGTCATTACAATGCTTAAGTACAATGACCTTGTCAAGGGTTAGAATATATTAGGAGTCTTTTACAATTAACCTTGTTAGGGGTGAGGACACACTGTCCTAGAGCTCACTACTCAAGTGGTGAAGGCTACAACCTTCCAGATCTCAAATACAAACTATATCTGCAAGATAAACTATTATTGTGACACTGCTTGTCTGATCAGCTCCTTATGTGTGTTGATGCTTAAGCCTCTTTTAAAGCTCTATAACATTCTAACTTATCTTCACATACTTCTTCTCTACTTCTATCAAATCTATATCTCATGCCATCCTCAAATACAAAGGCGCATGTCTTATTTATATGTGCAAACAAAACTTATTCACTAAGTTGGCCTATAACTAATTACATACAATGCTTCTGAATGAATTGGCTCAAGTTTGTTTACATAAAATGAGATTAACATGTTTACATCTAAAATACAATAGGCACATAGCCTTTAAAAAACAATATTATAACCGCTAACCAAAATACTAATAGTCGGCTTCATACTCTATTCTGCTCTGCCGCTCATTTTTTGTGTCACTTCAACTTGTTGTATCTTCATCATACTAACTCATTTGATCATTCTCTCTTAACCATAGCTTAATACCATAACCACAAGCTTATCTTCCAGGGTGCATACCCAAACTCAGTCATACGCATGTGCGCTAATGATCTGATCATTTGGTGCTTCACTGAATGTCTAGTCTTCCATACTTGGCCATTTATTTGATCTTCTGAGTTATGCACTGACTCCAAAACTCCATATGACTTTGTCTCCATAATGAAAACACTAAATCATAGTCATATACAATAGTATAGTCAACTTGCCAACAATTTCATTTTATGTGAGCAAAGACCTAACAAAAAAAACACCATATTACATAGACCTCATCTTAAAGAATGACAAAGGATGTGAACAAACTCAAGGCACATGGTAACAAAGGTTTGACAAAGAAATATGTCAATGCATTACTTTCAATAAGAAAAATAACTAAACCCACAAACCCTTGACTAGGGTTTGAATATGAAAAAGAGACCTATGAGCCATAGAAATGAGAAAAACTTTTAACTCAAATCTGAGAATGAAACCCAACATAGTTTATGAATATGGAAATATAAAATAATATGATATGAAACTATCAAAGAGTCATCTCTTTTTACCATAGACACAACTTGAAACATTATTAAAGATTAAACAACAACAAAAAATATAGTTAACCATGACCATAAACTAAAAATAGTGACTCAACATATGACAAATCTTAACCAAAACTCTTTTCAATAGAGACCATAACTGTATGCACCCTAAAATGGTTGCCTAGACTTTGAGTCCCATTTCTAAAATTTATTAAATCCCTGAATCAATATTTTCAAAAATCAACAATATCAATTATATCAATTTCTTTGATCAAATCATAATCAATTCAATATTTCCTAAGGTTTGAGCCATTCTTCATCATGACTTGACCTTGTTGCCTTGGTCTGGAATTGGTCTTTTTCTTTGTCTAGGGGGCATACTTGTTAGCATAGGTCCTTTAGGTGCATTTGTCTCTTGGGGCATTTCACAACAGGTGTTTTTCAACACCACCCCAAACTGTGTTTTTCAACACTACCCCTGCGTCGAGTGTTTCTTAACACTTATCAGATGTCTTACCCAACAGTCTAGTATGATGCGACATTTCTCATTTGCAAATGTGATACCCAGAGTTTGACTCTATGACCAACACACACACACTTAAACAATCAACTCGCTTGAGATATGTTGACTTTATTTTTCTTTGTGTGCTGTCTATGAAGTTTTCTTTGATGAGTGGTCTCTCCTTGAGAAGTTTTCAATGATGCATAGCTAGAAGACTGAGGGTATGAGAACATGTTTTATTTCTTTATCTTCTTGTGGTTATATTTTGTTGATCCTAACTATCATGAGCATTTATGCTGGTCTTACTTGACACTATGGATTGACAAAGTATTATCCTTGACTGTTTTGTGAGTGCATGCTTCTAGTTATCTTGACTTTCATGTGTCTTGATACAAGCATAATCTCGCCATATCAAAATTTAGGTAATCTCACTGCATTAGTCATCTTGACCTCCATGTCTTTGATGCCTAGGTGGGATTTCCACATTTCTATCTGATAAAGATCATATTCATATCCACATAGTTATGCTAGTGTGCATTGTATGATCTTACGATGCTACCAATAACGCTCAATGATGATAATTAAATGTCTATAAGCATTGTGACCTTGCAAGTCAACCACTTTCATAGTAGCTTGTATTCTTAGGTTCATCATAGTTTAGTTTTTGCATCTTGCATATGGAGAGAGCTCTCCTTTTTATCATCTACGGACTAGTTGGTCAACTGTGCTCATTTTTTTATTCTTCTTGATCATATCTTTCATTTCTGATCTTTCATGTCACATCATTTTCTATCCATTTCAAACTCAAAACCAAAATCTGAGTCGCGTTGACTGACCATTTGAGGCACAATTCTTTGATTTTCGATGGAATTTCTTCCTTTCCATGTCTTTCAAACTTCTAGTCTTTCATTCACCCCTTTCGCTTCCTCTCTCTAAGGTTTGACTTAATCTTTATCTTATATCTTTCTCAGTCAAACCTAGTCAACCTGGGGCATATCTTCACTGTTTGATGGTTATCTTATCATGCTCCCTTATCTTCAGTTGTGATTTCATTCTGATTTGATCAATCTTTATCAATTTGTTATTCCTCTCTACCTGATTTCGATTTCGACTCCGAGGGGGCAGTATTTATGGGATTCTCATCCCTGATTTCCATGATTTTCTTGATTCAGACATCTTTTTATGATTTTTTGCTCAAGCTTGAGATTCTTATCTCTTATTTTGGATATGATCCCGAATCGACCTCACATCTGAGTTGTTTTGTGATCCCAGATCGATCTCACATTGTAACTTCATTCTTTGACTACATGTGTTCCCAAATCGATCACACATTAGTCAAAGAGGGGCAAATGTATGCACCCTAAAATGGTTGCCTAGACTTTGGGCCCCATTTCTGCAATTTATTAAATCCCTGTATCAATATTTTCAAAAATCAACAATATCAATTATATCAATTTCCTTGATCAAATCATAATCAATTCAATATTTCCTAAGGTTTGAACCTTATTTAATTTAAAAGAGAATAAAAAATAAAAATCTTATTTAATTAAGAGAACATGCTCCCTTTTAATTAATTAAAATCTCTTTTAATTAAATAATAAAATCACTTTATCCTAAGCCTTTATTTAAGTAAAAGGAATTTCCTCCCCTTTTATTTAAATAAAAAATCTCCACTTTTCTTCTTATCCTTGTTGCACAAATAAAGCATTTAATTCTTATTTATAAAGAAAAATAAAATAAAAAATAAAAGAAAAGTACTTTTTGCCTCACATGGACATAAATTAAATGCTCAACATAAAGTAAATGCTTCTAATTTTCTTATTGGAGGATATTTGTGCACAAGGATCAAGCTTCTTTTTTTCTCCATCGTTGATTAAGTCTTTTGCCTCTTAATCTCCATGGTCCATTATTTTTCACTTCCTATAAAAGAAGAGCTCTCTTCCTCATTTTCACACACCATACATACTTGAATTATTATGCTATAGGTTTTCTAAGTCATTGAAGCTTTTGGAGACATTCTTGCATCAAGTTTTGAAGATTTGGAGCATCATTGGCATTCATCTTGCATCTACATCACATCCTAGCTTGCATCATAGTTTCATCATAATGGTATCATTTCCTTTCATGTTTTAGATTAATCTCACATAGTTTAATTAGAGGGTTTGTAACTCTTTCATTTCCATTTTCAAAGCTTAATTGCATCTTCATTCTCATAAGATTAATTTGCATTCTCATATAGATTTTCATAGCATTGCATTCATTTGGAATCTCTTATTGTGTGGTTGACTAGCAAGGTCATGAGTTTATAGCTCTAGCTGAGAGCAATTTTACAAATCTTGCAACTCCATGCATAGAGAGCTATGGATCGATTTGTGAGGGCTCATTCTTGAGTTTTATTGCATGTAAGGATTCAGAGAAGTGTGACAACATTTTAGCACACAATAACAAACCTTTAACATAAATATAAACAAAGACAAAGAAAGATAACACCTGGCCAAGTTGAATCAGTAAAACCTTGTGATTGTTGCAAACAAAAATTCTTCCAAAAAATGTGTCGGCAAGATGGAGAGAGACATAGTCACATTGATAGATTTTTAATATTCATGGAAACAATATGATTAATTGACCTTATTCCCACATGTACAACTCATCACAAGTTCTAATTAAGTAGCAGACCAATTTTTGGTTTAGTACATGAAAAATGCAAAATGTTCTTATAGTGCAAGACAGTTTTTAAATTGGCAAAGGCCACTAGTTCAATATTTTGGGCTATGGATCTAAGGGGAACATAATTAGGGTAAATAATATCTAATTGTGAAGTTTCATAGAAATATCTTTTGGCAGATAAAGGTTATACACTTTTGAGTGGCAGTTTCAAGTAAACAGTTAGAAAGGGCTGACATCGTTAAAAAAAATTCTTATTGCATAAATTGATAAAATGTTTTCAAGGGTTAAAGCATGGTAAAATTAGTTGATCTAACATTTTAGAAGGTTTATTAGTTATTATCCTTATTTAATTTGAAAATTGGATCCTATTTTTGGTGATGAAATAGAAAATGGTTTATATTTCCTAAGAATATTTTTATGTTGACATAACAAGATGAATGTGGTATTGCACATGTATAAATTGGATGGTTTAGATTGGGAAAAGGTTTTTGGTTGATGTATAAGGTATCTTAAATCAAAATTGAGTTGTGAAAGTATGTTTTTTGGTACAAATTTCAAATCTAAGTTAGTAGATTTATGCAGAGCAGAGTCAAATGGAAATCAGTGATTCTAGGGTTTCAGATATTTGTTTTTAACTTCATGGAATTGTAATAAGTCATAGTTTGATGCTAATTTAGTCATTTCATTGTATCCAAATCATATCTTTGATCATTATGAGTCAGTGAGTCTTTGAAAAAGGGTTGTAGCCCTAGTTGTATTGAGAAATGAGCTCTAGGAAATGTGTCTAAATTAAAGTGCATTCCCAACATATGTAAAAGATAATATTTCAATAGAGTATTAGATTTTGGGTGTCATCCCTAATATTTTTTTCCCCTAATAGGGTTTCCTTGATAAAAATATTTGTGTTATGGTTATGTATCTACTTGCTTTATGTTCATGTATTTTTCTTTTAAGTTTGAATGTTTAAGTTTTTTTTGAGCTGGTTCAATAAGGTTAATATTGTTAGAACACTAATTCATGGCCCCCCACCCTCTCAATGTTTTGTCTTTCTAATAATTGGTATCAGATCCCAGTCCCTTGGAAGAAGCCTAATAGCTTGAGGGATATCTAGGAAGGAAATATGGAGTCAGGAATACATGAATAACTCATTGATGCTTTGAGTGACCTAGACCAATCTAATGCTAAAGTTAAACAATTTTAGATGAATTTAAGGGAGGTTTATAACTTCATTAAAAAATTCAAAGGGAAATTAAGGAAAGCCAAATCCAAGAGAAGAGAACAATATGATCACCTATCTGAGAGATTGGGTGATGAACAAATGAATCAAGACTTGAAGGATATATATGAAGAATGTGAAAGATTCAAAAAGAAAATAAAACCTTGAAGAATGGAATGGAATCAATGACAATAATATTAACCAAATAAATTAAACAAAAGAAGATGAATGAATATATCCTAAGTCAAACCCTAAAATAGAGATTTTATGAATACACCAAACTATCTGATGAGTGCAAAGGACTGATGTTTAGTGTGCAGGAGGAAAGGATGTTGAATAAGAACTTAGAGATGAATTGGTGATTAAAAATGACTACAAACAAAATTTCATAATTAGTAATTCAAAGCTTGATTCATTTCTTGCAAACTAGAGGAGCATCAAGGATAAGAGTGGACTTGGATTTGAAAAGGGTGAAAACTCAAGGTTGGGACAAGACAATCCTAGATTTGAGAAAAAGGAAAATAGGAAAGTACTTGTCAAATAACCTCATTCTAAAAGGAATGGTGGTAAGTGATTTAACTACAATACATTTGTACATTATAGAAATAGGGTAAATTACAATCAAGTATCCTTTTCTAGGTAGTGTTAAAAATGTTATAATCATGGTCATAGGGAAAGTGAATGTAGAGCAAATATGAATAACTATATCACCAACAAGGACAAGGTTATATGCTATGCATGTAGTGATTTTGGTCATATTGTAAGAGATTATGGAGCTAGGAGGAATCTAATGATCAATCAAGGACAACAAAAGTTTTTCTATCTCAAATATAACAGATTTGGATATCTAGCTAAATACTATAGATATATAATTGATTACAATAACAAGTATAAAAATAATAAGAATAAGAACAAGAAAAATGATGAAAAAGGGAAGGAAAAGGTTGATGTTGAGGAAGTGCATAAGCATATGAAGGAAATATGGGTAAGAAAGATGCAAAAGAAGGGTCATCATTTGGATCTAAGGTTTCATGTTCCTCAATTAATTAAAGATAGGCCTTTGGCCTATGGGGAGCATATGAAGAAAAAATTTAAACCCCTTAAAATGGATATTGCCTAAAATTTTCAGGCATGGATAAGTTGAAGGAGATCTAGAAAAAGATATAAAAGCTAAAATGGAAAATTTCCAACTTGATTTGAGGATTTGTAACTAAAATTTGTGTCACAACCAGTGAGTTAAGGGTCAATAAATAAATTAGTACACGTGAATTTATTAAAAAGTAAAATTAGGTGAAAAGGGCATACAAAAGCATAATTTGAGTCTCATTTGACACACTGCATCTATGAAAATGAGATCTAAGAGCTCTAAAGGGGATTTGAGGTGAGACCTAAGTAACAAAGGATTTAAACAAGCATTAATTCATAGTAAAACCTTATCTCCATCAAAATGTATTTATATCAGATACTCTCTGCAAGATTTCACTTTTAAAATGGAGACACTATGAGTTGTTGGAGTTAAGGAAAGGACTAGGTATGGATTTAAGAAATTCTTGTATAAGGCTATAGAATTTGATCTAGACAATTTGTTTTCAAATTATCACTATGGTGTTCTACATTTCAAAGATAATATGGCATATATGCATGGTCCAATTGATTACCTAGGTGTAGATGAAATGAAGAATCTATTCTACGAGAAGTTGAGTCACTCTAAAAACAATTACCAATTGAAACCTAAGTTTGGAATCTTGGCAGAGAAGAAGTTTGACCAATATGCTAGGTTTCCCCACATTGGAGTTTTAAAAAAGGTTAGGTATGTGCATAGAATAATTCATGGTGAATTCATGTGGTTGACTAATGTGCAGCCCATCAAGATCACAAAAGAAGATATTCAGGCTATGCTTGGCTTATGCACACAAGAATTACCTACATTCAGGGCAGTCAAGAATGAAGTGGTCCATGATGCCACTGGAGTTTTTATAGACAAGAGAGGAATTCCAATTAATGATATAATTGAACATAATGTGATATTTTCTTCCATGATTATAGGGTACAAGGTATATCATGCTAGTAGGGAAAACTCTATGTCCAGGACAACAATCTATACAACATATGAGATGCTCAAAGAAGGAAAATAATATGACTTGTGTGAAACTATGAGGTTGCAAATGGTGGAAAACCTTGAAAGGATAAAGGACAAGAAAATTAATTTTAGGTATGGTACAATCATTTTCTTCCTATTCCTCTATTTCATGAAAGAATTTCCAGGCATTAGTACAATTCAATGGTCAACTCACAAACCAATTGCAGAGTAGATAGAAAATTTTATGTATAGGGTAAATAAGAACACTAGGATAGGTTTAATATGTGGATACTTCAATACTTTTAACAATATGATATATTCTAGGGATAGAATCCCTAAATATGTTGTTGAGAAGTATGAAGATACAATCTATTTCATGGTATACTCAGACCAATGCCTAATGTAGGAAATAAAGTTGAGGACTTCTTGGATGTTACCAATGGGGTATGAAGTGAGTGAATAATTTTTGGTGATGTAAATATACACCTTATTGAAGGCACAAAGAGATGAGACTCTTGAAATATTTGGGACTTACAAGGAGAAAAGTGACAATTCGCATGCAAAATTTCATGCACTAGAAAAGAAAGAAGGGTGATAAAAGTAGTAGAAGAAGAAGTTAGAGCCATAGGAATTACACCAGCACTAGTGAAAGTAGAATAATTGAGATTTGGACAAGGCACCATAGAGAGGCCAGTGGAAATAGAATGTACAATTTATGATACTCCACCCTCTACCTCTAGACAAACAAGAAGAAACACTATAAAACAATAGAAACCATCTCCGCCTGCAAAGAAAACCAAGAGAACATCTCCTATTAGAGAGAAAAAGAGAAAAGAGAAGGAGAAGAAGATAATAGAGGTAAATAATAAGGAAGTGAAGAAGAGAGTAGAGAGGAGGCCAATAGAGAAAATAATACCTATGAGGTAGAAGAAAGATGAGAAGAAGAGTGATGAAAAGAATAAAATTGAAGATGTAATGGAAGATTTTGATGATGAAGCCACAAAGTCAGATGAGGAAGTAAAAACATTTAAGAGGAACAATAAATCTACTTCATCTCAACCATCAGAAGACAAACCAACAAGAGATGCTCTATACCAAGTAAGTAAGGAAATCAAGTTTTCATTTGATGAACATAGCATGTCAGTAGATGATTTTTTTAAGAGAATTTCATCTAAAGGTATATTGAATTTATTACCTAAACTTTACAAAAAAATTGGTGATGAGGTAAAAAGAGAGATTTAGGAGGTACTGATTAGATATTTTATTAGATTTAAGAAGATAGAAATTGAGATTGAATCTGAAGTCCCCAAAAGCATATTCAACATCATTGATGCAAGGAAGGCTTATGCCTTAGATGAGGACCAAAAGATAAGAGAGAAAGTAATTATTGATGTATGTCTTGTTATAGAAGAAGATAAAGTATAGAGGATACTTAAGGAGACAACACCTGAGTTTAGAAACAAAGGAAGGATATATAGGCTAATGCTTGGGGAAACAAGAAGGGTAATAGAAGAAACCATTAATATAATACATAAATACTTGGAGAAAGAACAATATGAGGTCATACCAGATGACCAAGGAGAAAGTTCAAAAACTCCACAACAAGTGCACAAGAAATTAAAGGAGAAACAAGAAGTGCCCATAGTTCAAAAGTGAGAACTGAAGGTTCAAAAGCCATGTCACCTGAAACAAGGAGTGTGGAAGTGAAACACCCTAAGTTTAGTGTTGTACAAGTGTCATTTGTAGCAGCACGTGACATATAAGTACCTAAAATTCCCATGGAAAATTTATTTGATGATGTCATAGAGACTAAAGAAGATGCACCTAAGAAACCTATGATGGATATCCCTAAGGACATAATGGGGAGTGAATAAGAGAAGGAGGATTCTATAAAAGAAACTACCAGAGAGAGAGAGAGAGAGAGAGAGAGAGAAGCATACATTGATATAAGAAAGGAATCTGAATACAAATAGACTAAATCTATAGATGTAATCCACCCTCTAGATACTATGCTTCCATTATCTGAAGAAGGCCCAACTGTATAAATGGAAAATAAGATTGAAACTATTGACAAGGGAAAGAAGATAGTGCAAGAAAGAGACACTAAAAGATCATTATTTATGGGGTTTCATATCATTCCCACTTATGTAGATGTACCCCATGGACTAGTTAATCTATCAACACTCTCCCCACTGCATAAATTCAAGTTTGCTAAATTTGTTGAAGCACAAGCTAAAGAGGGGATGTTTAAAAGTCATTTACAGGATAGAAAGTTTATGATAGAAGCGTCAGATATTTTGGGGAATTTGATCCCATCACATGAAAGGAATGTAGCAAGAATTCCATTAATTCAATTCAACAAAATAATTGGTAAGGTAAGCAGTCACTTTGAATCTTTTGAAAAGTTTGTAGAACTTAAGGTGAGGAAAGAATTTGATGAGAGAAGGCTTGAGCACCTTAGACCAGAGTTGCATATGAAATAATGATCTTAGTTGTAGATATACTAAAGATAGTAAAGGATGTTACTAAAGGTATACATGTATATAGATCATGTATGCATGTCAATAAGTTTTTGGTAGGCTTTGAGAATAAAATAAAGGTGTGCGCAACAACTAGAATATATTACAAAGACTTTTGATCATATGAAAGCTTCCACATCTTCCATAGAGAGTCAAGTTGTACCATTACTTGAAAAAATGATGATATTGAAGAAGGACAAGAAAAAATTGATTGGAAAAGAGACTGAGATGAGAAATTTGATTTCCCCCAAACTTCACACACTTTTCTATGCTTCGAAGGAAGCTTAAGAAGTCATACAAGCCTCTGAACCGGTAAATTTAGTAAATGTCGAGGCAACTTCTTACATATTTAATGGACATGTGTCATTTATTAGAATCCTAAGACAAGGATAGGACATAGAATTTCAATTTTTGAAGACCATCTATGCAGATATTTTTTGCAATGATGTAAGTAAGTGATTCTTGTGTGTGTGTATGCGACATATATCTATTTCTTGCATAAGTTTTTGGGTTGATGTATTGGCACAATGGCTACACAATTTTCCATTGATGTCAAAGAGGGAGTGTATCACTTAAAGATGTATATATATATATATATATATATATATATATATATATATATATGAAAATTTTGACATGATGACACATTTTGAAGTGAATATCTTTGAAGTGGGACACTTAGAAAATTTTCATATATATATATATATATATATATATATATATATATATATATATATATATATATATATATATATATATATATATATATATATATATATATATATATATATATATATATATATATATATATATATATATATATATATATATATATATATATATATTTATATATATATATATATATAAGGGGAAAATTGAATAAATTTTTGATGACATGTTTTGAAGTGAATATATTTGAAGTAGGACACTTAGAAAAATTTTCAAAGAGTGTTGACATCAATGCCAAAGGGGGAGATTGCTAGAAAGATGGAAAGAGACACAATAAAATTGATAGAGTGTTTTCATTGATGGAAACAATATTATGAATTTTCCTTATTCCCACATGTGCAACTCATTAGAAGATCTGATTAAGTGGCAGATCAAGTTTTGGTTTAGTATAGGAAATAGGGTAGAATCTTCTTATAGTGTAAATAGTTTTTAGATTGGTGAAGGCTTCCTGTTTAGTATTTTGGAGTCAAGATCTATGGGGAGCATAATCAAAGTATATTCTATATAATTCCAAAGTTTCATATAATTTTTTTTTCCACATATAATTATACACTTTTGAGTGGTAGTTTCCAGGTAAACAATTAGAAAGGGATGACGTGGTAAAAAGAATCTTATTGGGAAAATTGATAACATATTTTCAATGGTCAAAAAATGTTCTTGAATAAGTTGAGGAAATATGTTAAAAGGTATATCAATGATTATCCTTATTTGATTTGAATATTGGATCCTATTTTTGGCGGTGAAACAAAAAATAGTTTATATTTCCCATGAATGTTTTCATGTCAACATAACAAGATGAATTATGTATTGTTCATGTATAAGTTGGATGAATAAGATAAGGAAGATTTTTTTGGTTGATATATAAGGTATCTTAATGAAAACTTGATTTGTGACAACATGTTTTTGGGTAGAGATTTTAGATTTGAGTTAGTGGATTGATGCAGAGCTAATTTAAAAGGAAATCAATGATTTTAGGGTTTCAGGTCTTTGTTTTTAAATTCATGGAACTGTAATTAGGAATATTTTGATGCTACTTTAGTTGATTCATTGTATCCAAATCATAGTGTTGATCATTATGAGATATGAATAATTAGTTTGAAGTAAGTTGTTTTACTAGGAAGGCTTTTTGGTTGGCCCCCTTCTAATCTTTCATGTGTTTGCATCATACTTAGTGCATTCGATGATATTAATACCATTCTAAACAAAATTTATCATGGAAAAGTTAAGTTTAATGAAAATTCCATTTTGACGTTCATGTTACAAAGTATGTTGTAAATTAGGGTCTTATTTTAGAAACCCTAGGTCTCTTGAGCTAGAGCATGACACATTGGAATAGTTTTATGCGGTATCAATTGTGAGTACTTCTTAAAAGATGGTTGACAAAAAATCGGTTGACTATTTACTAGTGATCATGTTTTTGAAAAAGTATGATGGTTACATTTGTAAATTTGAAGCGTTGTGAAGTTAGAGTAACCAAGATTTGGGGAAGATTTGCACCTGAGATTTTCTACTAGGTGTCCTCTTTCTATTAACCTATTTTGTTTATCATGTGTTTTAGTTTTTGTTAATGTTTCCATTGTCTAAATATTTTCATTTCAATGTGTATGAAGGTAATATGATGACGTTTTCTTGTCTTGGTTAAAAACCCTCATCAGGTATGTCATTGATTAACCCAAGTTTGATAATGCTTTGTCAATATGTGTTATCAATCAAATGTATACTTTATCTAGCCAAGTCAATTTGGAAATTATAAATTTGATTGGTTATTTATTTGGTTAAATTCTAATCTTGTTAATATATATATATCTCAGATTAGAATAACGTTTACTATTACCCTAACCCAACATAATTGTCATTATTTTAATTTTTGGTATTAACCCTTGTCAAGGGTTTGAGAGTTACGAAGAATGTAAAATAGTCTTTCTTTTTACTAGTCTTCATACATTTTTATGACCATTCGATTGATTTTAGGAATCTTTGATCTTATTTTATATATTTTCAAACTGTTACTATTGAACCTAAGTTTAGTCATGTGGTCTGGTTTTGTGTTTAACCAAATTTGACTATGAGGGTTTTTATTTTGATAAAGTTTACAAATTGTAGAGAATAAAGTATGAGAAACTTATGGAAACCATTTTGGAGATCAGATGCATCTATAGTTTGAGATTCAACTACACATTTTAGTTTATAATTAGAGAAATTATTTTTGACAAAAATTTTCTTTATCGTAAAAGATTAAGAGGAGGTATGATATGTAATTTTTTAGTAGAGGCATAGATAACACAATACTAATTTTGATCAATGATAATGATGGACATAAATAAAATTGATTATTAGTTTTCATAATAGAGCCTATACATTATATTTGTTAAAGGGATTTAGAGGATATCAAGGTATCATCATTTAGGAACATTTACATTCATATTGAATGGCATAGAATGGAAACACATGAATTATTGGATAAATGATTCTCAGAAAATTGTATTCACTTCCTATGATCAATTTTAAATCAATTTATTGGTTTTGTAATATCTTATAAATTCAACTATGAAGTATTATTGATGTATGCAGACAAAGAGGATATTTTGGTTTTTGATGAAATACATTTATGTTAGGTGTGTAGAATTAGATATGTACTAATTAGAAATACCTCATTGAGGCTATAGTAGCTTATAAATTTGTATCACATATTGTTTAACACAAAGTGTCATTTGTGTTCAATGATGGTAGTGTCTATACAAGATCATATTTTTGTATGTATAGAAATTTATAGTGAGTTGTAAAGCCAGTGAGGCATAAACAAGACTATCAATGATATAGCATTGTTAGTGAGACAATTGTGTAACTAGCGAGGTATTATAAAAATATATTTCAAACTAATCCAGTGAGGCACTTTGACTTTTTTTTTTCCTAAAGGGGGTTTCTGCTCAGGACATTTATTGTGTTACAATTTCATGTGCATGTCTTATCCTTATATTGTTATCTCTATTCAGTACACTTCGGTTGTTGCATAAATTTGACTTTAAAAATTCATATGTTTCATATCAATAATTCAACCCCCCTCCCCACCTCTCAATGATATTGTACTCCAACAAGAGAGAGAGAGAGAGAGAGTATGTATATATATATATATATATATATATATATATATATATATATATATATATATATATATATATATATCTGTGTGTGTGTGTGTCTATATGTATACATATGTGTGTGTATATATAAGTATATGTATACATACATACATATTTATAGATGGATCTTCATATGTGCACATACATATATGCATAATGTATATAGGCATATATGTGTGTGTGTGTGTGTGTGTGTGTGTGTGTGTTTAGATACATACATATATGCATATGTGTACACACACACACACAGATATATATATATATATATATATATATATATATATATATATATATATATATATATATATATATATATATATATATATATATATATATATATATATATATATATTTATTTATTTATTTATTTATTTGATGCGATGTGCAAGAGGTATACATATGTATATACATACATACATATATAAATTATATATATTTTATATATATGGTGATTTTATGTATTTACTTAGGTTTAATTTCTACCTAGGGTTTTGTGTTTTTTGTTTTCATAAACCATAGAAATAAAGTTATTTTAGAAAAGTGATGTTTCAATAACTCCTAATATTTTTAATGATATTAAAATAAAATTAAAACCTTTTATAGAGATCAGAGTCAAGAATATCCTCATATAAATTTTATAGTATTTTAATTAGACGTAGTCTATTGTAATTAAAAAATATTGCAAGTAGGTATTTTAACAGTCAAAGAGATGTTGATTCAGAGAAAGAAAAAAATAGTAAATCATATTAAATAAATTTGAAAAACATATGGTGCACTAGAGGAGAGAGTCCTCTTCAAGAAAAACCATATATTATTGGGATAGATTTGTTATGAAACATATGGCGGGAGATGAAAACTGTCAATTTCAGGTGAGTTGGAATTTGAATTGTTGTAAAAGATAAAATATAGGTCACAAACCAATTTTTATTTCTTCATGCACTAGCTATATATGTCATCTATAACAGATTTTAAAATTAGGGAAAAAAATGTTTATTTACATATAATTTGTTGGTGGAAACTAGACCCCTAATTTTTAGCATTTTTTAGCAACTGAAAAATCATATTTAAAAATTAATAAAACATATCAATTCTCATTCAAAAAAAATATTAAAAATATTAATCATAAAATTCATCCATTTTGGAAAACTTAATTAGTTTACAATATCTTCAAAATCCAAACATAAATGCCATTATTATATTGTTGAAGATGAACAACTTTGATTTTGTTAGCCTTTTCCTTTATAAAAGGGTGACAAATTATTGTCCTTTTACCCTAAAGCCAAATGGTCATCAAAATTAGGTATGACAATGGATGATGCAGGTAAAAGAAAGTCTAAAGGAGGTTTCTTTTGTGATGAAGAAGGATTGGAAGGAGGCAAACTAGTGGTTTGGGATATAAATTTGAGATCACATCTAGTAAATTGTGTAGGAGGATCTATAGGAACTTGGGTATATGCACAAAGATGGGGCACCAAAAAGGTGACACATTCCTTTTTGGCCCCCCAATGGCCATAATGTGTATGCACTAAAGCGTGTGCACACTATAGCACGTACGTGCTATGGCTTGGGAAATTCAAAACATAGAACATAGCACGTGCACACTATAGTGAGAACATGCTATGTAAAATATATAAATTATCTTATTTGCCTTTCAAAGGCTCATTTTTCTCCCACACACTCGTGTTTTTAGCCAAAGAGAGATTCCCATAGCATGTACGCAAAGGCATTCCTCTTGTTTGATTAATCAAATTAGATAAATAATGGCTCCATGAAGTTGTCAAGTTCAAACCAGAAGAAGAGGTAAGTGTTTTTATAGCCCATGCCTCTTATTTGTATTGAAATTTCAGTTTTGAAGTGATTTGTTTTGTCAAAATTTATTTTCTTAGATTTTAAGTGTAATTAGGATTTTAAAATTGATTTTTTTTAATTGCCAGGAAGAAATGATCTCCCTGAACAAAACCCTCAACCAAACCCTCCATCTTCTCCTCATGAACAAATGAATGAAGAAAATAACCAAGAAAATGAATCTCAACCACCTCCGCCAATCAAGAAACCTCCTCTTGGAACACAGGAAAATTTGATCAACCAAATTGAAAGAGGGAAAATAGAATTAGAATCTCAATTAGGAGGTTAAAAGATTCTATTGCTAAAAATCCTGGAAGGGAAAGACCTGCAGAATTATTGGAATCAATCTTGACCCACGTAGGCTTAGTTAGTGGGCAACTTAATTTATGACATGATAAAAGAGAAGAACAAAAAAAATATTATGCAAATAAATTTTCATATGAGGACATAAAAAAGAAGAAACACACAAAAGATGACATACACAAACTTTTTAAAAACAAAGGGGACACTAATACTACAACAAAGAGGTTTCCAATTCATTGGTGCTTGAATGAAGACATAAAAAAAAATTTTTGGGAGAGATGGTGGATGGTGTTTGATTTCCCTCCCTATAAAAATCATGAGGTTCCTATATATTTCTTAAGGAAACTCTACTATGATTTTTTACTCAAGGAGGTGCCAAATTATTTTGACTTTCTATATTCTTAGGGTAGAGGAGGGGGGTCATCATTTGATAGAGTAGGGGAACATTGTAATGCACCACTAGGAACCCAGGAGAACTTAACCTAAACATGCATCTAAGTTTGTAGAATAATTTTATTTTTTAAAAGTTAACATAAAAGATAAACATCAATGCAAAAGCAATTACCATTTACTCACAATAATACAATAACCAACACAAGTTACAACTCTTAAGGGTTCCTTGACGAATATTACTTTAACATTAATTAATTAATTTAGATTAGGTACAATTACAAAACCCATAAAAACAATGAAAGGTAAAAGCAACATCACATCAAAGATAACATAAATACAATTGGTACCATAAGGTATCCATAAACCTACATCCACTGGACATGTCGTAGGATATGTAATACAATAACAAAAAAGAGGTACACATAATATCTCTAAATAATTGATACAAAGATACATGATCACAAGAAGAAGAGAAAGAAGAACACAACTCCATCAATGACGATCAAGAAGGAACAACTACCACAGGGATCATTTAGCACTAGTACCTGAACATCAGAATCTCAAATGGTAAAAGAATCACTACCACCTGACCTCGTGAACCTAAATGGTCCACTCCCACCATGCTAAGGAGGTAACAAAAGATCCCACTCGGATAAAAAACATCAAACAAACCAAGCTAAGGAAAGGATCCTGAAAGCACCCTAACTCAAGGTGATAAAGTAATAATGCCATGAAAGACTCACTATTCTAGAGGCAACTGACACATGTAGGATAACTAGACTATGCATAGGAAGGTGTCATCATGTACGTCTAACCCTTGATTTTTGTCCTAGTAATCTTGCTAGATCCTGGCACCCAAGTGACCTTACACGGTGTCAATGACTTCTCGTACTGATGAAGCCATCGACTATGCCAACTCATCCCTTGAAAGGGGGCTAGTCATCTTCTCCATTCCCACCTTAGTTTGTACTAGCACTAAGCCAGGGTGAGGAAACCATATCTTATTAGGTTCATTTTTAAAATCTCTCAATGTTATATTTAGTTATCACTTGATTAAGATACTTAACAATAAGTGATCCTGGCAGCCACTTGTGGGCCCTAACGCTTATTGCAAGCCACCTCCTACTACATATCTAGGTAAACTACCCTAGGCTCATAGATCTCTCAAAGATCAAATAGGTACATATCCAGGTAATCCTAAATCCAATTTCACATACAAGAACTAGAAATGATTACAAAGGCACCAAAAGAAGAATACAAAATATCATGAGCCTATATGGTCAATCAGGGTATAATCAGATCTCAACACACGCATCCAATCATATTACTGAAACAAGAACAATTGACACAAATGTTGACCTCTATCTTCCCCTAGGTCATCTAATGCCCCAAAACACATTAAGCAAAAGAAGACACTCCAGGCATGAAGAAGATAGTATTCACATCCTAGAAAAATTGATTCCTAAACCATGAGCATTTAAACCTCCGTAATGAACATAAATGAATCTAAGTATAGAATTACCTAATTCCAGTGAGATAACTAATTATAAACATTAATACAATGTCATAATTAAGGATCATTCCCTAAGGATCCAAAGAAGTAAAAACACCCAATTTCAGTACATGCACATCAATCCCCAATAACCGATCTATCAAGAATCAACGTATAAAGAAAACGCCTATCCTATTGTAGAAATTAATGATAAATTTTAATATACACATCTTAAAACATAATCTCATATTTAGAAATCATTGAACTAATCAAGTAAACTCATCTCCCCAAATAACTTATGAGTGAATTAACTAAACTAAATCAGTTAACAAATTAACAAATTTAGCTAACTAAAACAACTAACGAATTAACTAAACTAAGTTAATAAAAAAATTAACTCATTTAATTAACAATAATTAAATCTAAGAAATACAATCATTAGTATAAAATCTATAATAACATCATATTAATTAAATTAAATTGATAAAATTTACATCAATTAATTAATAAACAAACTTTATACTACTTAAAGAAAACTAATAAATGAAATTTATATTAATTAAAATTAATTAAAAAAGTTTATATTAATTAATAATTAAATTTAACAAAATTTATATTTAAATAACAATTAATAATAATAATAATAAAAACTTTAAATAAAATTTAATAATACCATGGCGACCCGCGGGTCCCATCACCTGCTCACGGCAGCGTGAGGGCTTGTCGCGACAGTCCCTAGGGGTTGTCATCGATAGTCCAAGGACTGTCGGGGACAGTCCCTACGGTTTGTCGTTGACAGCTTCCTTGAGCTGCGCGGTAGGGGGGTGGTAGGGCCAAGCCCGCCCCCCCAAAACTTTTAAATTTTTTTATAAAATAAATCTAATTTATATGTTACCATCGCATACTTTTTTTTTTCAATCAATTTTATATATATATATCTATTTTTACAATAAAGTGACAAGTATATTTTTTTAAGGTGTTTTTTTTTTGATGAGGCCATTTCCAAAAATGGAATAAAGGGCTCTTTGTATTTTCTTTCCAAAAAGGGTAACAGGTCCTTTTAACAACTTTTCACACACACACACACAATTTTGTCTTATTCATTCTTGTAATTTAATTGTTATTGCTTTACTCATTGCATACAAATTGTCTCTCATTAGCTAATCAATTTTTTTTTGTCTTTTCCAAATATAATTATTTTTTACTATAAATTTTAATCAGAGACTAATAATTTTCACCAAAATTAACTTTATACCCAAATTGGGTTTTTAATTCAAATTGAATTTCTTTCCAAAAAGGGGATTAATTTTCTTTCAACTCTATAGTCTAACTATATAGCAGATTTGATTTTTTGATTTACAAGCAAACCATAAACAAACTTTTGATAAAATTTCACCAGCATAATAGTACAATGCCAAATCTTCATAAAAGTATAAAATAATAGATCCAGGGTTTCTCTAACACCCAGAATCAAAGAATGCATACAAATCTAAAGAGACTAATCCAGACCTACTCAAACACAAAATTTTACCAGATGAAATAACAGAACACACACACACCAAGAATTCTAGATCCTACCTTGAATCCAATACTAGAAATTGTACTGAAACCCCTGTTGAAGATCTAAGAGTGAGATTTCTTCCAAATCCAATCCTGTCTACAGATTTGAAAACTATGATGAAAGCAGAAACCAGAACCAGATGCACAATCAAGCCCAAAACAACAAGCAACCACAACAAACCAAGAATCCTCCAAATCTCAAGCACACAAGCTCTCCCAAAATTCTCCTCCAAAGAAACTGTCTAATCTCAAAAGAATGCTAATTCCCCCTATTAGGGACTCAACTCCACCATTCGTACAAAACTCTAGATGACTCACAATTCAACTCCTAATCAAACTCCATCTGTTGAGTTGAAAGAAAATACTAATTAATAATTAAAAATATATATTTAATTGTGCACAACACAACTTAGACTCCAAAAGACAAGTTGTCTCCTTTCTTAAAAAAATAACATTCAAACTCAATAAAGCACATGCTAATATATTTTAATCTCTTATTAAATAATTTTATATTTCAAACACCATTAAATCATGAAATCTAATTATTTAATATCTAATGAACAATAATAATCCTATTTTCACATAATTAATTAATTAAAACCAAATAACCTAATATTTGATTTTTAATTAATTATTAATCATACAAAACATAGGAAATAAATTTAATATTATTTTTCCAAAAATAATATTACTTTCCATGACTAGAAAAATCACATAATCAAACAACAATAAATCAAGATCATCAAATAAACATACAAGCTCAAGATAAGGATTCCACGAACTTTGTCAACCTGACAAATTCGGATAGGGTAGTCAACAGATACTTATCCAACAATTAGGATAAACAGGCTTAGGATAGGGTTTTAGATTCATGTTACCTCCCCTCTCTTACCATTTGAGATATTGCGATAGGGCACACTCATCCTGACAACTCAAGGAAGACAATGCTTGGTACCTGCGAACCTGCATACAACACCCGCATGTACAAACATGTATAAATATATAACAAACAATGGCAGGGATCGGCTGATCATGTGGATCTCACAAGGGTAAAAGCACAATCAGGTGTCACCTTTTAGGCTAACTTATCAGCATAGTTGAATTTTATTATTTCTACCTAAAAATTAATTTTGGTTAAACATATGGTCTAGCTAGATTCATTCTAGCTAAGTTAGAAAAGTTCTTTAACTTTTCTAATTGGAAATATCTATTAAATGCATGTTTTATACCACTTTGGGTCCAATTACCATAAAAATTAAAATAATTTCAAAAAAGTGGCATTTCAATAACTCCTAATCTTTTTAATGACATTTAAAAAAAAATAAAAAAATACCCTTTTGTAGAGATCAAAGTCAAGAATATCCTCATATAGATTTTATAGTGTTTTAATTAGACATAGTTTATTGTAATTAAAAAATATTTTGCAAAAAGGTATTTTAACAGTCAAAGAGATGTTGATTCAGAGAAAGAAAAAAATAGTAAACCATATTAAATAAATTTGAAAAGCATATGGTGCACTAGAGGAGAGAGTCCTCTTCAAGAATATATATTTATTTTTATGATTGGGATAAATTTGTTATGAAAAATATGTTGCGAGATGAAAACTGTTGGCTTCAGTGAGTTGGAATTTGAATTGTTATAAAAGAGAAAATATAGGTCACAAACCAATTTTTATTTTTTCATGCACTAGCTATATATGTCATTTATGACATATTTTGAAATTAGGGGGAAAAATATTTATTTACATATAATTTTTTGGTGGGAACTAGACCCCTAATTTTTAGCATTTTTCAGCAACTGAAAAATCATCTTTAAAAATTAAAAAAACATATCAATTCTTATTCAAAAAAATTATTAAAAATATTAATCATAAACTTCATCCATTTTATCACATTTAATTAGTTTACATCATCTTCAAATTCTAAACATAAATGTCATATTTATACTATTGAAGTTGAACAACTTTGATTTTGTTAGCCTTTTCCTTTGTAAAAGGGTGACAACTTATTGTGCTTTTACCCGCAAGCAAGTAACTACGACTTCGTCACTCAACCACATCAGGCACATCAAACAAAAATATAAAATAAACACATCAACCATACACATGCAAGTATGGGATCAGTAAAATCATACACATCAAAGATTTTCTAACATATAATCTATCATCCTAAAGTAATCATATCATTTATAAAATCAGACTAGGGGTGGGGTACTACAAACATCATGACTATAATGCACCTAGGGTTCCTATTGGAAAGACATAGGTGGATTCATGTTAGTATTCCTTCTGTTGTGAAGGAACATGTAGAGGTGGACACACTGGGCATGATTAGTGCTCTAACAAAGACTCTCATTTAGTGTGTCACTCCTTTAGTTGAGGGTCACCATGGTCAATCTTGGAGAGGGCATATTTGTCGGTCATGTGGAACCTTGTGCACATTTGGTACTACCAAGAGAGAGGAAGATGATCATGGAATGATGACTGTTGATTTTCTAAATATGACATTTGGCATTGACACAGGTAAATATTTGCAAGTTCATTAAATTTAGTATCTATTGATTATGATCAAAATTCAGGGCAAGAGTGTTGGTGGTAGTGGCAATGATCCTCCAGTCCCCTTCTACACTTCTTCGTCAACTCCACAAGTATGTATCGAATAAATCATTTTAATTAATATATTTTATTATTATGTAATTATATGAATGATTGTATCATAACTTATTGTGCATGTGCATTAGTTCACTGGTGGACCATCGACATTCACAATAGATAGTGAAGGGCATTGTGCCACTTTTCTTGAGGTATCTTTATTTTCATGTGTTGGTAAACAAATTGTCCTTCTTCCTATCCTCTTTCTATTTGCCCAATTTTATAAGAAGAACAACTTTACACAACAGTTGGGAAACCGTTTCTGAGAATATCTAGTTTCCCTCTGAATTGAGGTACAACTCCCTATATAAATGATATTCAATGAATTATGTTTTATTCCTAATTCCTACTACTGGCTATGTTCTTAACCAGAGAACAACAGAGGCAAAACCAAGCTAATCCTATCCAGGACTAACTCGGGTAGATTTTAGATTCTAATCCTATCCTTTCAGGAACTGACACATCCTATGACTTCCCAACATTGGTGATGCAAGAATGCTATTAGTTCTACAAATGCAATGATATGAGAAGATTAAACATCCAAATCTTTGCAACAGGATCAAATGACAGTACTCTGATCTACCACCCAATCACCATTTGACTAAGAATATAGGACAGTGCTCAAAACTGATCATAACAATACTCCAATTGAAAGTAATCAGAAAAGTGTTTCCCAAATACTCTGATTCATAACAAAACCTTTCCTTGTTTCAAACACACAAACACAATACTCTAATCATATTTTCTTGCAAACTAAAGCCAAATCTATTACAAAGACTGAACATTAATCTCAATGCATGAATGAAAATACAAAAATTAAACATGCTCTCTCCTCCACTCCAGCTCTCTGACTGTATGTAGAAATAGGAAGCACCTAGATAGTAAAGCATTGACACCAAGTATGATTGTCTCTGCAACCTTTCTTCATGCCAACAATTTTCCGACCCTTCTATTGATTTCTTTAACAGTATATATAGATTTTTACAATACATAGCATTCATGGGAATACAAAGTGTTTCAAATTCTAGAATTTGAAAAGACTAAAGATAGGTGTTTCAACATCACAACAAGGAGGAATTGATAAGACTTTGTCCCTTCATCTGATTTGGCTTGAGAAAGTCTGCAAATCACAACTGGCAAAAAAACCCTGCAGAAATGTTCAAATTCAGGCCCCAACAGTTACCAGCTCTTCATTTAAAACACGGCCATTGATCCCATCCTTCCCGGCAAATCGAATGATCTGGATCATCCCCAAAATAGTCGCAAGCCCCTATGAAAGGTCAAAGTCCACATCGCCAGTCAAAAGCCAATCGAAAGCGAGCATACCAACATGTCAGCACATTCGGACCCACCTCGAGCCTTACTACAAACTTAACTCTAAATTAACCCTGGGTTCATCTCCTCTTAGTCGCCGAGTCACATGATCCTTTCCTTAACCCCAGTTTTATCTAGCGACTATGCGAAATCCCTTAACTGCATAGCCGCGCATCCACTTTACCAACCCCAGGCCCACCTTGACTGAGATTTAGATCTAACGACGGGCGCAAGATCTCATGGGGTCAGAAGATTCCATGAGATCTTACGACCACCGTAGATCTCCTAACCACCGTCGACCAATGAAAACTAGACCAGTCACCATCCAAGGATCGACCACCAGAACACGTGGTGAGATCCCGCATGATCATAAAGAATCTCCCATGGCTTAGTGACAAAGTGACTACCGTCGATTCTGACCAAAGTGAAAACATGAACCAGGCCTGCAGCTGCTAAGGAGTCCACGTGGCTGCATCTTGCATAATCGAAAGACCAGTTTCTCAGTCATGCGATCTTGCAGGGACCATAGATCTGGAGACCGCAGGGCTTCCACCGTCTTGTCGCATGATCGCATGGTAATAATTTTATTTATGCGATCATACGATCGTTCCATGATTGATCAATTTCCATAAACATCTTCGGTCCCACTTGGACATGTGGAAGGATCCCGTTTTGCCTCAAAGGAAATATGACGTAATCAAGGCAAAGTGGGGTCCGTTGAGTTGGAAATTACATGGGATTTTCAAACATTTCAAAGATACGCCACACTTTTCTTTGACCCGAGCTCGGTAACAACATCAGGAAGCTTGCAGGAAAAGTATCTCGATAGGTGGCAAGATCCCCGCTATCTGATAATGAATCTTCAGTAGCTTGGAGGGATAACGGGAACTGTTGATCTAATATCATAGCTCAGGTCCCGCTGTCCCATTGGCCGAAAGGTAGAATGGAGTTCCCTGTTCATTTCCATCATATTGAACCCTATTTAGGAACTTCAAATAAACTTAAAACACTTTGGAGGCCTTTGTATTCATATCTTCATATAATCCAGGACTAGTCAAAGCAACTTTACTTTTTTAATTTCTTGAATTTGAGCATCTAAACCTCCCTGAATGATTTTAATGCATAGGCTAATGTTGAAACTTTCTTTCCAAGAACAATTTCCATTTTGAGATAAATCCTTCACATTCTGAGCCTATAGATCATAGCACCATATGGAGTCCAACTGAGATGACAACATTACATTTGCATCAACAATCTCTGGAAACACAACTTAAGATCCTCTTGACTTGCAGAATTTCAATGTAACCAAATATTCTCCACTTGCAAATTCTACTTTTATAACCATTGCACACATTAGAATAGGAGAAGTCTTGTCAAATGGATTGCACACACTGCCCCATAAAGTGAATCTCTGAAATTCCAAATGCTAGACTTGTTATTGCATCAACCATATGAGAAGACTTCCATCAGGTCCCTTGTACATGCCCAGAGAATATTTCACAACTTTCATCTGCAAAAGATCATTAATGAGAGCCTGATATCCTTGCTGTTAATTTATTATGTGTTCAAGTTTAATATTCACAATACAATCATAATATATATATATATATATATACATATATATATATATATATATACATATATATATATATATATATATATATATACATATATATATATATATATATATATATATATATATATATATATATATATATATATATATATATATATATGTATATGTATATATATATATATATATATGTATGCATATATATATATATATGTATATATATATATGTATATATATATATATGTATATATACATATATATATATATATATATATATATATATATATATATATATATATACATACATATATATATATATATATACATACATATATATATATATACCTTATGATAATTAATGTATTGACTTGACTGCTTAAGTCGAATGTTATTAACATTGAGAAGTCACGTATGTATCATGACTGGGCGCATAATATGTACAGTCATGCATACGTATCATGACTGCCATATACGAGCAGTCACGACTGTTCGTATATGACAGTCACGGTAGTATCGTGACTGCCATATCAAATCGCTAATGCCCCATTTAATATGTATTGTAATTATGCTGGATCAAAGTGATAATATTATGTTAATTGGATTTGTTAAATACAAACAGTCATGACTTATCATATATGATAAGTCATGACTGTTCATATTGACATCCTCTTGATTCAATATATATAGTTATTGCATTTTTTAGAATCAATCAATAACCAAGGCAACTGTATTCTACTGCATACATTCGGTTTACATCTTATGATCTATAATTACTTAACACTTGCCAGGTTGGGAACTATCACCTACCCATCATGATAAGACTTTTAAGTAACCCACCCAGCTTAGAGAAGGAAAGGCAATGACAGGGAAACTTGGCAAAGAAAACCTACCTAAGAAAGACTTAGACCTAGACACCAGATTGACTTGATGACTATATGACTCCAATATTGCCAAAAAAATGGGTGACTTAAAGTTAGGCAACAACTGGCTCTGACTGGGGAATATGTACTGCAAAGTTCATAGAGAATCCAACATCTCTAGTTAGGTAAGTGCCTTATCCATTGGGTTGCGGAGTCTAGACCAAAGAGAACAATGAACAACTGCATACAGGGAGGGTGGAGGGGAGTAGGGTAGACTAAACACACTAAAGTAGAAAAACAACCAACCATGAATACAAGGACAAACTACGCTAAGCAAAATAGGGAAAAGCTAAACTAAACACACCAAAATTGTGAAAGCAAACTAACTACGAACAGGAGAGGAAAAGAGAAAATGGAGAACTTGCATGACCATTAATCAGAAGAGAAAAGTATGAGCCTTTCTGGTAAAGTGGATGGTGTTTCAACGAGTTGAACTAAGACAAAAACTCCATGACGTCCTTTTTAAAGCTGGAAGAAAAACTGTCAGGGTATAAATCATGAGTGAGCCAAAAATACTTTCCATACAACCAGGCTTCATTATAAATTTCTGGTTTTCCCTCCTCTTTCTAAATAGAAGAATCAAAACTGTGATACTCTTTAGGCTGAAACAAATAATTAATCCACACCTCCAAAAGAGAACTCATATCATCTTTATCAACAAGACTCATGAGAAAACCACGATCAAAACAACTTTCATCATCCAATATACCTTCAAAATATAGTCGTGCTTTTTCAGGATAAATATCAATTGAAGTAGCTTTATCACAGTCCTCTTTCATTAAATCTGAAAGTCCTCTATGTAAAATAGAGATGTAAGATGATGAATCAATACCTAGGGCCAAAAGAGGAGAAACTCTTTCCTCAAGAGTTGATAAGTGTTTAAAAATGATGTCTTCTTTACAAGGTAACATGTCCATTGGAATTATTGATGGTACCCACTGCTGCAACTTTTCAATTTTAACAACTTCAGTCATATCTTCATTTTGACATTCAAAAGAAAAATTAGAACTCTTTGATCCTTTATCTATCCCACAAGATGGAAATTTTTCATAACATACTACTGATTGTATCAACTCATCTTGATTACCATTTTCAACTAACATAGGATCAAATTTCAAACTAGGACTTTCCTTATTCTCAAAAAAACTAAAAATTTCATCACTTGAATAATTAGGCTGAAGGTACAAATTATGTGAACATTCATCTTTACTTACTTGAAGGTTACCTGGTATATGTTGTTCCCCTTCATGTTCATGCAACACATTTGATGAGGTGAGGTTAGGCTCACTGATTCCAACTTCATAAAGATCTTCACATACATGTTCTTCTTCTTTTAGCTCTTGTACAGGAGGTTTTCTTTTGATAAGAATAGCATCATAGAAAGATTTCAACCACTTCACCTCTCTTGCTAAATCTTCTGTAACTTCTTGGATCGGATCTTTGAACACTGGGATAAAGATAAAAACATTTGAGACATCTTCATCACTTGCTGGAATCCAGTCTTCTAAAATTTTTGAATACTTTAGAAAAACTTCTTCCACAGAACCAATAACCTCCATCCTAGGGGAGCGACCTCAAAATCTGAAAAGGAAAGCACTGAACTACTTGACTAAAAATTCTGAGAATTTAAAATGAAGTCGCCAATCTCTAGACAGCAGAGATAACAAAAATTTGAGGAAGTAAAATTTCAACACCAATCTTCTTTCCACGTCCCCAGCGGAGTCGCCAAAAATCTGTTGGTAAATAGATTTTCCTTCTTCCTATCGTCTTTCTATTTGCCCAATTTTATAAGAAGAACAACTTTACACAACAGTTGGGAAACCGTTTCTGAGAATATCTAGTTTCCCTCTGAATTGAGTATAGCTCCCTATATAAATGATATTCAATGAATTATGTTTTATTCCTAATTCCTACTACGGGGTATGTTCTTAACCAAAGAACAACATAGGCAAAACCAAGCTAATCCTATCCAGGACTAACTCTCAGGTAGATTTTAGATTCTAATCCTATCCAATTTTAGGAACTCACACATCCTATGACTTCCCAACATTGGTGATGCAAGAATGCTATTAGTTATGCAAATGCAATGATATGAGAAGATTAAACATCGAAATCTTTGCAACAGGATCAAATGACAATACTCTGATCTACCACCCAATCACCATTTGACTAAGAATACACGACAGTGCTCAAAATTGATCATAACAATACTCTGATTGAAAGTAATCAGAAAAGTGTTGCCCAAATACTCTGATTCATAACAAAACCTTTCCTTGTTTCAAAAACACAAACACAATACTCTGATCATATTTGCTTGCAAACTAAAGCCAAATCTATTACAAAGAGTAAACATTAATCTCAATGCATGAATGAAAATATAGAAATTAAACATGCTCCCTCCTCCACTCCAGCTCTCTGACTGTATGTAGAAATAGGAAGCACCTGGACAGTAAAGCATTGACACCAAGTATGATTGTCTCTACAACCTTTCTTCATGCCAACAATTTTCCGACCCTTCTATTGATTTCTTTAACAGTATATATAGAGTTTTACAATACATAGCATTCATGGGAATACAAAGTGTTTCAAATTCTAGAATCTGAAAAGACTGAACATAGGTGTTTCGACATCACAACAAGGAGGATTTTCAAACATTTCAAAGATACACCACACTTTTTTTTGACCCGAGCTCGGTAACAACATCGGGAAGCTTGCAGGAAAAGTATCTTGACAGGTGGCAAGATTCCTGCTATCCCGTAATGAATCTTCAACAGCTTGGAGGGATAACAGGAACCATTGATCTAATATCATAGCTCAGGTCCCGCTGTCCCATTGGCCGAAAGGTAGAATGGAGTTCCCTATTCATTTCCATCATATTGAACCCTATTTAGGAACTTCAAATAAACTTAAAACACTTTGGAGGCCTTTGTATTCATATCTTCATATAATCCAGGACTAGTCAAAGCAACTTCAATTTTTTAATTTCTTGAATTTGGGCATCTAAACCTCCCTGAATGATTTTAATGCATAGGCTAATGTTGAAACTTTCTTTCCAAGAACAATTTCCATTTTGAGATACATCCTTCACATTCTGAGCCTATAGATCATAACACCATATGGAGTCCAACTGAGATGACAACATTACATTTGCATCAGCAATCTCTGGAAACACAACTTAAGATCCTCTTGACTTGCAGAATTTCAATGTAACCAAATATTCCCCACTTGCAAATTCTACTTTTATAACCATTGCACACATTAGAATAGGAGAAGTCTTGTCAACTGGATTGCACACACTGCCCCATAAAGTGAATCTCTGAAATTCCAAATGCTAGACTTGTTATTGCATCAACCATATGAGAAGACTTCCATCAAGTCCCTTGTACATGCCCGGAGAATATTTCACAACTTTCATCTACAAAAGATCATTAATGAGAGCCTGATATCTTTGCTAGGTTGGGAACTATCACCTACCCATCATGACAAGACTTTTAAGTAACCCACGCAGCTCAAAGAAGGAAAGGCAATGACAGGGAAACTTGGGAAAGAAAACCTACCTAAGAAAGACTTAGACCTAGACACCAGACTGACTTGATGACTATATGACTCCAATATTGCAAAAAAAATGGGTGACTTAAAGTCAGGCAACATCATGTTAATTTGATTTACTTGATTATATTTAATTAATAAATGAATGAATAACTAAATTACTAGACAAATTATGATCAAAATCTAGAGGCAAAGTGGTCATTGTGGTCATCACATTCCTTCACCTAGCTCTATGATGTCATCATTGAGTCCACGGGTATATATGTAATAATGCATTATAATTAATATGTCAGTAGTACATTCTTATATGAATGGTTTTCTTATAAATTTCCATGTACATGTGCACTAGTTAATGTTGGAGCTTCGACATTGACACCACACACTTAAGGACGCAGTGGAACCTTCACAGAGGTACCATTTATATATTAGTAGGGTCGTAAAATGTATATGTAATCTTGATAACTACATAATCCTTTTTTTGTTTCATTTTTAGTTATTGACATCAGAGACTCCTTCTGTTCATGATACTTTGGATTGTGGAGTAGCTACAGCAGTAGCTAGTTCTAAAGCACTAGCTGAGGTATGAAAGAGATCACTTAATTTTAATTATTATTTTAATAGTTTGTATTGAATGGTTTAATGATATTCATGTATGTATTTTAATTATTATTTTGATCATTGTTGTAGGGACTTATTACTCCAGATCGTTAGCATCCACCTTTGGTGGATGTACATAGTGACTATTTGCTAGCGGTAAGAGAATATTCTATTTTATGTCATTGTATAATTGAATTTCGATGTATATTAGTTATTGATGCTTATATTTGTTTTATCATCTTGAGCTGTAGAAGAGTCTAGAAAGGAGGACTAGTGAGTGCACTCAGAAGACTACAACATCCACTACATCTCCATCGACGCAATGATTGAAGACAGCTCAGGATTTTTTTTCTTCCCCTAGTGGGAAAGGACTAGATTAGGGATATACATTGTATGCCTATATGGAATTAGTGGACATATTTTTGTATATTGTATAAGTGACATGTTGTACATCCATTTGGATTTGACGAAGCTAGTTTAAATGTATTGGATATATTCGATGTATGACATTATTGGACATATAAATTTGGCTGCATGCCCTACAAATATGTATAGTTTATGTTTTAGGTGTGCAATTCATGTGTCAAGGTGTATTGATGTATACTAATTTATGTTTATGTGGATGTCTTATGCTTTGTAAATTTCCCATGTCTTATAGTTATGCTTGTATTTTTATTGATGTATATTTTTACTGTATGATTTATAATTTATTAGAATATGTATGTTTCATTTTGATGTAGAGGCTAGTGGTGGATTTATAATCTTCATAGAAGAATATCAGATTTCTCCTTTGTTTTGTAACAACACTCTAATTTTTCATTCAACCAAGGATTAAATCCAAGACCCAACCCAGAACCTTCAAAGGTTCTCAACATACTCCAAACATCTCATTTGCCATAGTCAAACTAATAATTTTCGGTGGTTATCTTTCCATAACCAAACTGCTCTCTTTAGGCTTGTCCTACTAGCCCTATCCAGTGAGAAATTTGCATATTTCTCCAAATTATTTCAAATGACTCCCCAAAAAAATTAGGAATCCGAAATACCCTTTTCCAATTTATTAAACATATGTTGAAACCAAGCCCACTTGTTTCAAAACTTCTCCTCCAAAAATTGTTGCTCTATTTTCATATCTACGCCTAATAGCCCCATTTTACAAAGAAACCCTATCATGGTTGTATCCCCTGATCTTTCCACTTACTAAAGTCTCTTGAAATAAAGGAAAACCAAGGATTTTGACATCCTTTAGGCCATGGACCCTCTATACATACCCCAACTCATAAACCCTCACCAAATCAAGCCTATAACTAGGACTTTCTCACAAATGACTTAAAACTCTCTTTTTGAATCCACTCTTTGATCCCACACCATGTCCTCAACATTTCCTAACATGTTCCAAAGGAAAAACACCCTCTTAGTCAGCCCAAACAGCTTCTTCTACACCCATGGCCCTTACTTCATGCACCTTTCACCCTGTCAACTTGCACAATTTGGTAATTACTCTGCACATTTATTAAAATCCTATATAATAAGGGAAAATTACAAAATATACAAGAGTTGGATCCATCCCATGGCCACAGTAACCATAGAAAGTGGATGGATCCAACAAATTCATCCTCTGCTCAATGTATTAGTGCTGAGATCTACAGATGACTTAAGATTCATAAAATCTTGAAAACTACAACTCCAATAATCCCAATAGATGCATCTAACAAAATGCAAGCACTAAGGTATTAAGGTTGTAAAACCTTCTTCACTTTGATTATGAAACTCAAGTGGATTTACCTTTTTAGTTGCTTCTACAAAGCATGACAAAATTGATCTATGTACTTGACATAGCCAATGCAGCTCATAAACATACAAGTAAAAGTAAATGGAGATAAATTCTTCATAAAATGATAGTGAACAAATGTAAATCAAACCAAAACCAGTGCCTTATTCATTGGGCTAGAGTCAAAACTAAACATCTACAGAATCCTATTAACACAAAGATATTGAAATTCAAATAAATTGCCTAACAATTTATTCTCCTAATTCCCAACCTTTCCATCAAATTCATGCATATAATTTCAAGTCCTAGAGACCTCCCCGAAGATTTATTCTCTCCTTGAGAGAAACTTGAGTTTCACCCCTATATTCACCTTGTGAACAATAATTCTCACCTATATCCATTACAATTTCAACAAAATTTGAAAGAAGTTTGATTCTATATTCAATTTGCTTTACAAAAGTTCCACCTTCGAAAGGAGCAAAAACTTGCTATAAATACCAACAGCCATCTTGGAATCCTTGAAAGCATGCAACAAGCTTCAGATGGTTGGGAAAATGACTAGTACAAAAGACAAAAAGTACAAACCAAAGACAGTGATTACAGTAAGAGAAAGTAGTTCACAACTACTGACATCATCCTATGTTTGAAACATTCTCTCCCTTGAATTCCAGATCAGGTACCATGTGTGCTCTATTCTTCTTCTTCTTCTAACACAAGGACAGCTGGATTCTTCTTTTTCCTCTTTGTCATTTTGTCCCAAGTTTCCACATCATCATCAAAATGCCAACTGTAAGCCTATAGTTCCTTTAGTGATTTGATCTGTTGGTCCCACATAGAATCAGTTATTGCCTTTGCTTTTGCCACAAACCATATGTAGTCACCCTCAACTTTAAACAAACTATCAATTACACTATTACACCCTTCCAAGTCTAGGGCATTGTCACCATTAAGGAAAGCATCATGTTTGATTACCAACTGATCCATTGATGCCTTCCACTCATCTATACTGACTACCTTTCCATCATCACCATCTATTGAAGGCAAGTACCTATTGTAGTCCCTATCAAACATAGCCAACTTGGCCTTTATTTGTTTAGATTTTCCTTTAAAAAACATTGATATAGCACTTACCAAACCAATTTTCTCAAATACCTCTGTTACTATCTTAGGAATATCAAGCCTACTTTCCTGGAAAGCATCCAATTTATCAAACAACAAGCTTCTTCCTAACCATACACTATATAGTGGCTCCAAAGTGATTAATGACTCATTCACCTTTTCATTAGCCTTGTTCAATTGACTAACTGATTGATAGACTACGTCCATCTTCTCCTTTATTTTTCTTTGCCTATAATGCACAATCTTTGCTATAGTATCCAAGGATGCATCCAACCTTACTTTCTCTAAGTCCTTAATAGGCTTGTCAACAACTTCTGTATCTATTTGAGGAGGGACCTTAATTTGCAAAGAATGGATAGGAACTACTTTGAGGCTTCTTCAAGTTTCACTTTTAAGTCCTCAACCTCATCCTCCAATTTCTTTACCATCATAAGTTGCAGATCCCTATCCTTTGCTACCTTCATCAAATTTTCAAACAATCTATCATATCTCTCCGATAGTTGGATAGTCTTAGCTTCATTAAGGTGGGCAAGGTGCACAACTTCCTTTGATACCTCAAGATCAGTAGTATTTTGCATGGTCCAGACTATCTTATCTCCCTCCAACTTGTTTTCAATGCTCACCAAGGATGGCTTCTAAATTCTTGGAGCTAGAGACCATAAAGCAACTGCCTAAGACTTAGGGTCATAGCCACTTCCCCTAATCACATCATCAATTTGTACCTCATATGAAAAGCCTCCTTAAGGCTACTTCCTAATTTGGTCTATGAGGAAGGCGAATGTAAAATCCCATGCAGGAGTCAAGAGCATACCACTTGACTTAACCATTTCTCTAGCCTCTTCTACGGTAATGTTTCAATACTGGGGTAATATGATGTTAAAGCCCTCATTGTTTCTTCACTTTGCTGCATACCCTCTAGCAGAGACTTCTCCACCTCTTCATGTTTCCTCCAAATGAGGAAATCTCTAAATTCTTTACTTTTTATGAACTGCTCATCATTAAGAAATTCCTCCTAATAGAGTTCTCTTTCATCCTTTCCTAGAAACAAGGACAGATCCCCCTCCTCTTTTGTTACAAGCCTCTTGCCATCCTTGATGGCCTTTCTTATCTGATGGTGATAAGCCCTATCACCGGGCACCAAAGCTGAAGCAATATCAATTACCTTCTTTTGTTTTCTCTTCTTTGAAGGTTCACCAACTTCAAGTTTTTGTTTTTTCAAAGGTGGCTCAGAAGTAGCCCCTTCCTCTTGTTGACCTTGAGTCAAATCAATTACTGATACATCCTCTCCTTGAGGTGGACTACTGCCTTCCTACAACTCATCAGTGTATTCCTTAGGTTTAGAGGCTGAATAATCCCTAGGGACCTCCAACTTTTCTTCAATCTGGTCTTCTAACTAATTAGATAGAGTACTATACATTTCCATCATCTTCTCCATTCTTTGCAGAAATGGGAGCTCGGGGAAATAACCAACAAAAGTAATACCAGCTAACTTTACCCTTTTCTGAATATTAAGCAACTCAAAATATTTGTTCCATCTTTGCTTGGCTTCATCAAAATCTAAGATGTTTCTAATCACAGCTTCTTCATCTAATCCCTCATGCTCCTTAATTGACCCAATGTTTGGAATCAGAGTCATTCTGGCTGTCCTGATGAAACCCTCAGAGTCCACATACCTGAAAGTGGCTGAAAACATCTTGAAATGATTTCACCAAATGCTGACCTTATCCAAAGCCCTCTTGCCAATTAAGAAACTATCCATTCTGAATTGCCTTGGTGTAAAAGTCCCCTTTCTATGAGGTGCAAGATGCTCTTTGTCAGTCCACATCAATTTCCATATAAACTCCATCATGGGAACTCTAGGAGGCACATATCTAGGTAAAAAATGTGGGGGTTGAGGGAAACCATAAACCCTAATAATTGTGTAAATATCCCCAAGGTAGAAATCAACCTAATTGTGATCCCCTGTCCACTTATCCTCAAACTACAATGGCCTTAGCAACCTCAAAACATTAGTCAACAATCTTGTAACATTTGTGCCCAACACCCCAAGAACTGGATGAACAAAGTAATTCTGAAAGATGGAAAAATTACACTCATTGGAAGTGTAGTTCCAAACCCTTAACCAGTACTACAATAGGTTTGGTTGGTTATTAAAAGTTCTCAGTTTCAACATCTAAGCATCAAGAGAATTAACATGGTGGAATTAGATCAAGTGCATGATAAGGGAATAATGCAGAAACTTGATAGGTCTTTTATTCTCTTTGATAGATATCAAACCCTCATGAATCCTATCGATCACATATTGGATGTAATCATAGTCAGTATTTGAGAGAGAATTTTGAATATCTAAAATTATCATTAATAGGTCAGCATACAACTTTTCCTCATCTCCATCAATTCCTAAAACCCCACACAACCCATGACACTAGAATTTCATGTAACCACTCAGCGATAAAAATAGATAAGGAGCATTCATACTCGTAGGAAGAGGGTCAATGTAATTACCATGCTTGGGCATGTGCCTAATAATTTGACTTTTAACAAACCCGATATTACTAGCATACTTATCTCTCTCTTTTTTTATGTCAATCTCAGTAGAAGAAGAAGCATAAAAGTCAAAAGCCCTCATGAAGGACCCCCTATCTAACTTAAGGAAAAAAGACTGGTCTTCTCGCCTAATAGTTTTTGAAATGGGGTCATAAAACCTTGCTAACACAATAATCAGGTCAACATCAAGGAAAACATCAGGCACAATCAACTTGGCCATCCCTAAAGTCCAAGCATTACAGACTGGAATTGCTTTATGCCTATTATTTTTAAAATACGAGAAGATGCTGAAACCTAATCCTGAAGGTGTGATAGAATCTCTGCATTTTTCCATAAGGTCTTCAAAGGCTATGTCAATAGCCTTCTTTTTTTGGTTTGAACCTAGTAGAAGCTTGATAAATTCATCAGAATAATTCAGCTTCCCCTTGTCTTCTCCGGTCTGTTCCTTCACACCTCCACTAGAAGATGCAGCACCCGCCTCTGGACAACTCATTCTATTAAGAAAGAAGCTATTATAGCTCTGCAACTTCACTCCTATAGCCTCGACGCCAATAATTCATAGTCAACTTCATAAAATATTTGAGCATAGAAAGCAATGATGTCCTAACTATATACTTCAAGAATCTACATGCGTATAATTGCCAAATTCTAATGAATCCAGTCTAAGTCACTTCTGCTTTTAATTCCACACAATACCAACCTTCGAATCATAGCTAACTATGGCATAGATGCTGACAGGATGATTTAAAAAATAAAAAATAGGGTGCGAAAGCAGTGATCATGGCTGTTTGCATTAAAAACCCTTAATTAATGACAAAATCCATCGTTAAAACCTAATTGGATGGCTTTGTACTTTTCTCCAGCTCGGCACAGTCCCCTTTTCCATGTTGCAATGGCTCAAAAAGAGCTAAAGGCATTGAGAACATAACAAGACACAAGTTGGAGATCCAATGAACAAAGGAAACTCGTTATCTCAAAAAGAAATGCCAACCCATGATTAAGTTTGGAGATCTAGCGACCAAGCCATTCGCAGAATCTCAAAATGATTTCTTAACTCAAGGCTTTGTATCACGATCTCATGACCACCGTTGATCCTAGAAATGATCAATGGTTCAAGGGCAATCCTTTAAAACTCATGCTAAGCCCCCAACCAACTTAGAGATTCAGCGACCAAAGACTTCACCAATTCTTAGAATCTTTTTCTTAACTCAACGTTTAGCTAGAGAACTAGTGAACAAAAGGATCTCCTATTCTCAGAAAGCCAAGCTTAACTCTGGCTTCTCCTCATGATTCAGCGAACAAGGCCATCTCACATTCTCAAAAAGAAATTCTTACCCACAGTCAGACTTCAAGAATGAGTGAATAAGGTCTACCTCAAATTTGCTAAGTAATTTTCACACCAATGGTTACTTCTTGAGATTACGCGCTAACCATTGATCTTGAACACAATCAGCGGTTGTTGCTGAATCACCTAAAAACTTTGACCATCATCTTTTCTCATGAGAATCAGCGACCACTGAAAACACACTTTACTCTGCTTTGTTTTCCAAGTCGCTGAACATTTTGGAGCTTCACTAACTAATTCTGAGATCCCGCAAACACTGCACTCACTAAGTCGCTAAATAACTTAGGGCACCACCATCTTTTCTTGAGATCAAGCGACAAGAGAAAACTTCTAACCTTCGCCAAAATTTCTTTTTCAAAGCCACCAAACTAAGAGATTATGAGAACAAGACTTAGTCACGAGATCACTAGATAATTTTATGTAGGACCCAGTCTTTGCGAGATTAAAGCATGACCACTAGATGAAAAGACAATCAACAGCAGTCACTAGATCATTGGAAAGTCATGAAGTTAGCTACCTGATCCAGAGAACAAGAGACAACTGCCTCGCTAAGTCGCCAAATGATTTTGAGAAACTGCCAAATATCAAGCAAAAAGGAGATTACATAGTCGCTGAATCATTGGAAGAAAACTTAACCGCAATACAAATTGGGAGATTCAGTGGTTGAAGAAAGCTTCACCGAAGGACTCACTACAGTCGCCAAATCACTAAAAGACCCACAGATAGGGAAATACATTGCACAATTCAATGAAGACTAGGAGAAATGACCACGTGCAGAAAGGAAAACCTAAGTGACCCAAAAAGTAATGACAAAATATAAGAATTAGGGCTAACTTAAGGGTTTACACAAAGAAACAAGATTTTCTCAAGGACAAAACCTAGGTTAAGGGTTTTCAAACTTGGTTATGGAAAATTTGATGAATTTTGAAAACCTAAACCACATGAATATAACTTTTAAAAGGAGTAAACTAGGATTTGGAACGACAAACCTCATAAACCTAGAAATATATCCAACAGTGGCTCTATCTGATGATGCTTGAGTGTAAGGTCAAAGAAAGAACTTATGAATCTTTGGGTGGTAGACCAAAAAACCCTAACCTAAAGCAGGAAAAGAACACACAATAGAAATAAACACACCTATACATATATACATATCTACTGTGCATGGAAAAGGAGACTAATTGAAGAAAAACTTCAGGAACTATCCATGCACTAGCAATTCTTGTTCTTCACCATCCAAATTTTGCAAAAAATATGAATCCTTGCCATGAGTTTGATGAACGATAAAAGGTCCTATCCACAAAGACTCAAATTTTCTATGTTTCCCTTTGTCTTCAGCCTTGGCATTCCACTAAAGAACCATGTCACCAGGCTGGAACTTTCTCAAAGTTGCTCTTTTATCAAAAAGATATTTCATTTTTTGTTGCAACTTCACATTTTCCTTTTGTCCTTCCCTTCTGATCTCATCCAGTTCAACCAACTGAATCATTCTGTCTTGCAATGGATCACTGATTTCCATACCTTCTTCATGCATGAATTTGTATATTGGTAAGAAGTTGTTGATTGGTAATCTTGATTTTACACCATACACCATCTCAAAAGGGGACTTCCCTGTAGCCCTTTTCTCAGTAATCCTATCAGCCCACAATGCTAGTTTAAATTTTACATACTAGCTCCTTTTATTCTTTTCTAGAGTTTTCTTCAAAATTTGCAGGATACTCTTATTACTGGATTCAGCCTGCCCATTTGCTTGTGGGTGGTAAGGGGATGAATAAGACAAAACTATTCCCATTTCTGAACAAAAATCAATAATCTCTTGAGATCTAAAAATCGTGGCATTATCTACAACCAATTTGATAGGAACACCAAATCTAGTGATTAAATTGTTCATCAAGAATTCAATTACAACAGCACTGGTTTCTCTTTTAGTTGGAATTGCTTCAATCCATTTAGTGAAATAATCAATAGCAACCAAAATCCAACTATGCCCCCCACTAGATTTCTCATAAAATTCCCCAATAAAGTCCATACCCCACATTGGAAAAGGATCTTCTGCAACAATAGGGTTCAACAATAATGCACCCAAGAATTTCAATTTCTTGGAAAATCTTTGACATGGCTCACACTTTCTAACAAAAGAATGAGTATCTTTGAACAATAGAGGCCAATAGTATCCTTCCCTCAAAATCTTATGAGCTATGGACCAAGCAGGATGATGTCCTCCACACAATCCAGAGTGCATTTCTTTCAACACCTTTTCTAATTGGTGTTTGTCTAAACAAAATAGTAGAATTCCATCATTATCTTTCCAATACAAATCACCTTGGATTAATACATACCTTTGGGCTTGCAATCTCAAACTTCTCCTTTGATTATCATTCAGTTCCTATGGACATTTAGTATTTTTGATAAAATAAACAATATCTTTGTACCATGGTTGCATTTCAATACTAGTGATTGTATCCTCACTGATAACAACACTATTCACTTGTATGAGATCCATGTTTTCTTTGGTCATGAGCTTAGAAAGTCCCAGACCTCTCACAAGATTGGTTATGTGGAGTTCAATGTCAAATTCTTGAATCCTATTGATCCACTTACACCTCTTCCCAGTAACCTCACTCTGACTCAAAATGTCTTTTACTGCTGCATGGGGAACATATGCATTTACTGTTGTACATACCAAATAAGGTCTGAATGCCTTAACTACCTTTACTAGTACATATGCCTACTTCTCCATCAACTCATAATTAAGTTCAGCAGATTGTAGTGATTTACTAAAAAAGGCAATAGGATGCTCAAACCCTTCTTCATCCTTTTGTAACAGAATAGTTGCAATAGTATGAAAAGATGCAAAGGAAAATAGAGAAAATAGTTTTGAATAATTAGGTGACACCAAAATAGGGGCTTCTTGGATTGCTTGTTTAATTTTCTCAAAATCCTGTTGAGCCTCATAGTTCCAATCAAACTTCACATCTTTTTTTAGAAGTTTGACTATAGGCTTCACCAACTCCGCAAAATTAGCAATAAATCTCTTGACAAAATTAATCTACCCTAAGAAAGATTGTACACCCTTTATATTTTTTGGTGGAGGAACCTTCTTGATTTCCTCTACTCTTTCAGGATCAATCTTGACTCCTTCTTTTGACACTATATGTTTGAGCAACTTCCCCTTTGTCACAACAAATTGACATTTTTTTGGATTTAGGGAAATACCAAATTCTAGGGCCTTGACAATGACCTTTTCTAGGTGACAACAATGGTCCTCGGCCCTTTTAGAATAAGCAATAAGATCATCTTGATACACAACCATAAGGACATCAATCAACTCTTTAAAAGCAACATCCATTGCCCTTTGAAAAGTTTCTCCAGCATTTTTTAAACCAAAAGGCATGCGAACATATACATATGTTCCCCATGGGGTTGTGAATGTTGTCTTAAATTGTTCTGATTCTTTGACCAGCACTTGATTATAACCTAAGAAACCATCCATCATTGACAAGAGCTCACAACTAGTTACCCTATGCAGCATGGCTTCCATGTTAGGCAATCCATAATTGTCCTAAAGTGATGCCACATTTAAAATCCTAAAGTCAACATAGAATCTAATGTCACCATTCTTTTTCCTCACTGGTACAAGGTTAGAAACCTAGGAAGAATGTCTAATAGGCTCAATGATACTAGCATCTCTCAATTTTGTTAGTTTGGCCTGCATCTTTGTTGCTAATAAAGGGTTGATAGGTCTCTATTTCTGTCTGAATGGCTTGGTTTCTTCCTTTAGAGGGATTTCATGTTGAAATAAATCAGCTCTATATGCTTTAAGATCATCATAGGACCAAGCAAATACATGCTTATATCTCTTCAATAGTCTTATCAAATTTCCTCTGACCTCTCTACTCAATATTTTCCCAATATACACCATCTAAGGGGAAGTTTCAAATCCTAAGTTTATTTCTTCTAGGTCTTCCATTTTAGTGTTAGATTTTTGAGACAAGTAACCATCATTTATTTTGAACATTCCTTCTAACTCCACTAACCCCTTTGGTATGTGATTTGAAGGTAGTTGTACTATCTCATTTCCCATAATACAATCTTCTCCCTCAACACACTATTTTGCTTCATTAAAATCTATTTGTTGTCCATCATACTGATCTAAACCCTGAAGAAACCTAAGGATGTCAAAATCATCCTCAAAAACTTGCCAGTTGTAAACATTATCAGGCACTGCAGGTCTACTCTTGATTTCTAACATGGACACACCAGTAAGGGTAACATCATCATTTTTAAGGGCAACATTGGCAAGAAAATTTGCCACGATATTATTGTATCTTTCTACCCAAATGAGATTGAAAGCCTCAAAGAATTCTAGTCTATCCTAGACAACATGTTTGTACAATTTCAATCTCTCATCCTTGGCAGCATACTTAGATCTTACTTGAGCTAAAATTAATTGGGAATCACCATGGACCTTTAAACATTTGATACCATGCTTTATAGCAACATCTAATCCCAGTATTAGAGCCTCATATTAAGAAGTATTATTAGTACATTCAAAAGTCAACAAGAAAGAGTACTTAAATGTAATACCTGATGGGGAAATGAAAACAACACCAACCCCTGATCCTTTCTTGGAGCATCCACCATCAAAGAACATTTGCCAAAGTCCATTCTGCTGCAATGCTAACTCATCCACTATTGGATCTGTGTTCTTCATCTGAGGCACTATCTCTTCAATCATGAAATTATTCATGTCAATGTCCACAAAGCAGTTTAGGTCTTCTGGTGCAACCTTTTCAACCATGACTAAAGAACAGGGTTCTCTATACATTTTTACTTTAGTCCCATTAACTGGGATAGTAGCATATGATAGATCTAGTTGCAACTTTCCACCAACTATTGTAGCCCATTGTCTTGATAGCAACATGCCATAATGAGGCTTTGTATCGACCCCCACCACATCTATTTTGTATGTGGCCTCTAGGAATGTAGCAATTTTCACTTCAATTCCCACTAGGGTTCCTACAACAGGCACTGCCTTGTTATCCATAGCATAGAATCTAACATTAAAGGTATCAACTTGTAGTCCTAGCTCTTTCATTACATGATAGGGCATTACAGTTGTAGTAGCACCAGAATCAATCATACAATTTTTTAGTAGGAAATTATTCACTATCAATGTAACATACAAAGGGTCAATAGATGAAGGCTCTTCTGTCACAATACTTCCAACACATACATCAGAGATGTTATTAATTGAAATAGGCCCTTCTACTAAATTCCCCTTTTGCTACATGGTAGGAGTTACCCCTTGTTCACTTATAAGAGCCAAGGCTACTATCTTATGTTCTTCAATTTTCAGCATTTCAAGTAAAGGGATGGAAACCTTCATTTGGGATAGGGCATGTCTCATATCAAAGGTAGGGGGATCTGCAGAAACATCAAGGTAATCTTTAGGCCTACCAATTTTCCTTTTACCCTTATCAACAAAAACCACCTCATTCTTTTTCTTTTCAGTTACAAGCCCTTGATTCTTATTATTTACAACATTAGGTTTTGGGGAATCCTTATTTTGAAGGTTGTCCTTAACAAATACTGATCTAGGGACTCCTTGATCAGTATCCATCCTTCTATTCCTTAAATTGTATGAGGATTTAGCTTGTGTTATAGCAACCATAGTTAAAGTTTTGATCTCCTCTTCACTGGGCTTTCTCCATTGTTTCTCATCTGACCCTAACTCTACCATATTTGCTTTGTATGTGTCACTATCAGATTCTTCATGATTAGAGTGAGTAAATACTTGTTCATAACTAGAGAAAAAATTCCTTTTATAATCAACATCTGTGAAAATCTCTTCATCATCTAAAGACAAGAGATCCCCCATTATTTTAGTAGTAAACATGTTAACAATAGGCTTTTTAGATTCTTCATAATCTCCTACATATGAATCATTTGGCTCTTCTCCTAGGGCCTAAGCCACAACACATTGGAAAGGTGAATGAGGCATATTACAAGCCAGACACCAAGGGGTATTTTCCACATTATGTGTTGTGTTTTTCTTCAAAGGATTTGGTGTCTCTCTTCCCTTTTGGGGTTTACTGTTATCAGGGACAGGCCTCCCATCTTTCCAATTTGTTTTATAGGGCATATCTCATAAATTAGGGAGTCTATCCTACCTTTGATAAGGTGGTCTTGCATCTTGAAAATTTCTACCACCTCTTTCAAGATTTTTTGGGAAGTCTCTAGTAATACCAATTCCCTTGTCCATGTTATCATCATCTTTGGATGTGCCTTTTAGGTTGTGGCTTTGCTTCCTTCCACAGTCTACCCTCATCCCTCTTATATAATTGACCAGATGCCTTCCGGTTACTTTCAATGTTTATGGATAATTTAAAGGCATCCCTTAGGGTGCGGGGATTTTTATCTCTCAGAAGATAAGACATTTTACCATCCATAAAATTGAAATAAGTAGTCAGGAAAACTACATCATCCAACCTCAATACTTGAAACAACTTGTACATCACCTTTTGAAACCTACCATTAAATTCTGACATGCTCTCATTGTAATGTTTTTTGATATTATTAAACTCATTGAGCATGTAACTAGAATTCACATGTTATGCATATTGTTCTTTGAAACATCTGACAAACTCATCCCATGATGTAACACTGTTCTCAGGCAAATCCCTATACCAATCCCTGACATCTTCAACTAATGACTGAACAAAAAGCTTCATTATAAAATCTTCATGCTCGATCTCATAATCATTAATTTTATATGTGAAGAACTTCAGATGTTCTTCACAAGTAATTACATTGTTTCCAGTGAATAATGAGATCTTCTTTCTGATCTCATTAGGGATTACATTAGGCTGGCTAGGGATACCATCAAAGAATAAAGGTCTATACCTATCCAGATGAATTGGTCTTCTTAGGAAATTTGGTTGGACCAGAGGGGTTGCTACAACAATCTAACAAGATACATTTCCCATTGTACCACTAGTCATAAGGGGAACTTGATTAGTGTTCAAATTTGGCCCAAGTACATTTTGTCCAGGATGAGAGACTTGAGGATTTAGAAGTGAATTGCAAGGCTGACTTGGTTGGATTATCCCTGAATTACTAGGGGCTAAACTACTAGCAGATGTATTTATATTGGTGTGCAAGAAAGAAATCTTCCTCTTCATTTCATCTGCAACAGCTTCTAGTTCTAATTTCTCAAGTTGGAGAGCCAAATCCTCTTTAGCTTTTCTAGCCTTTTTTAAATCTAGGCTTGCTTGGGATGGTACACTAGAAGTAATAATAGTTTTCTTAGGCTCATTAATGTTCACACCAACCACCTTTTGTTTTCCCTTATCAGGGATCTCTTTTGTGGTATTTCTAGAATCCTCATTCCTCTAGATCTCAGATGGGTGTAATTGCCTGAGAACGTAGCCTTTTCCTTCAAAATCATCTTGTTTAGATTTACTACCTTCAACCTGAATCCTTAGAATCTCCATGTAACCAAACAATTCCTTATCCAAACCCTGAACACCTTGACTTAGATCCCTAGCCTAGATTTCATTTTTCTTGGTTTTCTGATAAGTTCTTGCCTTTCCATAAGTAGTTCATATATTTTTTGTTCTCTTGCTTTCCTTTTACTAGAAATCTCTAACATTTGTTCACATTCCTTTTTCCTTAAGGCAATCACTTCCTCTCTTAATTTTTCTGAATCATATGAAGTTGTTTTTGCAACAAAAGTTTCTCCCGGTTGCTCTAAGGTTGCTCTCACAGGGAAAAAACCTACTTTTGTGACCTCCTCCTCATGCATGGGAAAATGAACATTAGGCATGACTTTCTTAACATGTTCTGGGTCATCAGAAGAAGAAGAAGCCTCATGGGGAAGTGGTGTGTGAACTCTCTATCTAGAAGATCCTTCGCAATTAGTAGTAACATGACCTCTTCTAAACCACTATTTTCTACTAGGTGTATGGAGCTCATCACCCATATTACTCTCTAGGTGATCCTTTATATATGACCTAGTGAACTTCAGCTAACTCATGGTGTGTCACAGCAAGATTTAACAAAATTTTAGAAATACCCGCAACTGGTAAACACAGATTTCAAAGTCGCCACCCAAAAACAAGTGGGAATCAAATTATTATGCTAGTCTACAATGAACACAATAGACAGTATTGCACTTATCTACTGTACATTGTCATTTCAGTCCCTAGCAAAGTCACCAGTTTTGTTAGTGCTCAGATTTGTAGATGATTTAAGATTCATAAAATCTTGAAAACTACAACTCCAATAATCCCAATAGATGCATCTAACAAAATGCAAGCACTAAGGTATTAAGGTTGTAAAACCTTCTTCACTTTGAGTATGAAACTTAGGCAGGTTTACCTTTTCAATTGCTTCTACAAAGCATGACAAAATTGATCTATGTATTTGACATAGCCAATGCAGCTCATAAACATACAAGTAAAAGTAAATGGAGATAAATTCTTCATAAAATGACGGTGAAAAAATGTAAATCAAACCAAAACCAGTGCCTTATTCATTATGCTAGATTCAAAACTAAACATCTATAGAATCCTATTAACACAAAGATACTGAAATTCAAATAAATTGCCTAACAATTTATTCTCCCAATTCCCAACCCTACCATCAAATTCATGCATAGAATTTCAAATCCTAGAGACCTCCCTGAAGATTTATTCTCTCCTTGAGAGAAACTTGATTTTAACCCCTATATTCACCTTGTGAACAATATATTAAAAAGAATTACTAATTAATGCATAAGAAATTCAAAAGCATCCATACATGAAGACAACCAGAGGTAGCAATGGAACATCAATATATTTGTATTAATTCTCAGTTGTATCCATTACAATTTCAACAAAATTTTGAAGAAGTTTGATTCTATATTCAATTTGCTTTACAAAAGTTCCACCTCCAAAAGGAGCAAAAACTTGCTATAAATACCAACAACCATCTTGGAATCCTCAAAAAGATGCAACAAGCTTCGGATGGCTGGGAAAATGACTTGCACAAAAGACAAAAAGTACAAACCAAAGATAGTGATTACAGTAACAGAAAGTAGTTCACAACTACTGACATCTTCACAGGTGGCACCTTTGTCTGAAGATATTTCAGAGTAGTTACCTTGATTTGTTACATGAATGATGACTGCCATTATAGGTTAAATTACATCACCCTATGTTTAAAACATGCTCTCCCTCAAATTTTTGATCAGGTGCCATGTGTGGTCTATTCGTCTTCTTCTTCTAACACAAGGGCAGTTGGCTTCTTCTTTTTCCTCTTTATCATTTTGTCCCAGGCTTCCACATCATCATCAGAAGGCCAACTGTAAGCCTTTAGTTCCTTTAGTGATTTGATCTATTGGTCCCACATAGAATCAGTTATTGCCTTTGCTTCTGCCACAAACCATATGCAGTCACCCTCAACTTTAAACAAACTATCAATTATACTATTACACCCTTCCAAGTCTAGGGCATTGTCACCATTAAGGAAAGCATCCTGTTTGATTACGAACTGATCCATTGATGCCTTCCACTAATCTATACTGGCTACCTTCCCATCATCACCATATATTGAAGGCAAGTACCTACTATAGTCCCTCTCAAACATAGCCAACTTGGCCTTTATTTGGTTAGATTTTCCTTTAAAAAACTTTGATATAGCGCTTACCAAACCAATTTTCTCAAATACCTCTATTACTATCTTAGGAATATTAGGCCTACTTTCCTGCAAAGCATCCAATTTATCAAACAACAAGCTTCTTCCTGACCATACAATATATAGTGGCCCCAAAGTGATTAGTGACTCATTCACCTTTTCATTAGCCTTGTTCAATTGACTAACTAATTGATAGACTACTTCCATCTTCTCCTTTATTTTTCTTTGCCTATACTGCACAATCTTTGCTATAGTATCCAGGGATGCATCCAACCTTACTTTCTCTAAGTCCTTGATAAGCTTGTCAACAAATTTTGTATCTATTTGAGGAGGGGCCTCAATTTGCAAAGAGGGGATAGGAACTACTTTTGAGGCTTCTTCAAGTTTCACCATTAAGTCCTCAACCTCATCCTCCAATTTCTTGACCATCATAAGTTACAGATCCCTATCCTTTTCTACCTTCATCAAATTTTCAAACAATCTATCATATCTCTCTGACATCTGGATAGTCTTAGTTTCATTAAGGTGGGCAAGGTGCACAACTACCTTTGACACCTCAAGATTAGTATTATTTTGCACGGTCCATACTATCTTATCTCCCTCCAACTTGTCTTCTATGCTCACCAAGGATGGCTTTTGAGTTCTTGGAGCTAGAGACCATAAAGCAACTACCTGAGACTTAGGGTCATAGCCACTTCCCTTGATCACATCATCAATTTGTACCGCATATGACAAGCCTCCCTGAGGCTGCTTCCTAATTTGGTCTATGAGGAAGGCGGATGTCAAATCCCATGCAGGAGTCAATAACATACTGTGTGCTATAAATGTGTCACACTTCTATGGATCATTACATGCAAGGAAACTCAAGAATGAGCCCCCACAAATCGATCCATAGCTCCCTAGGCATGGAGTGCAAGGGTTTTTAAGAATGCTCTCAGCTAGAGCTATTTAGCCAATAACCTTGCTAGTAAACCATGCAATGGGAGATTCAATGAAGACAAGGGCAAGAATGCCAATATCCTCAAGAATCAAGAATGAAATGCAATGCAAGCTAGATTAAGAATGGAAATGCAAGCTAAACTATGGAAATGAAAGATGCAAGTATTACAAAGCCTCCTAGTTAAACTAGATGAATTAATCTAAAGCATAAAGGAAATCTAAGCTAACAATGCCATGAAAATGAAGCTACTATGCAAGAAATGAAATCTAACTATGAAGCAAGAAAGCCATGATGATGCAAGAATGAAGACAAGAAGATAGAGTGTTGATGAAGATCCAAGATGAATGCCAACAATGCTCCAAATCTTCAAACCCTAGATGCAAGAATGTCTCCAAAAGCTCCAAGATGACCTAGAAAACCTGTAGCATAACAATAGCATAAAAATTGTGTGTCTAGAATGAAGAAGAGAGCTCTTCTTTTATAGGAAATGAGAAGGAATGGACCATGGAGATTAAGAGGCAAAAGATTTAATCAACGGTGGAGCTTGAAAGAGGAGCAATCCATGTGCACAAGTATCCTCCAATAGGAAAATAGGAGTTGACTTTTGTGTCCATATGAGACAAAAAGTGCTTTTTCCCTTTTTATAAAATAAGAATAATGCTTTATTTGTGCAACTTAGGATAAGAGGAAAAGTGGGGGCTTTTTATTTATTAAAAGGGGAGGAAATATTCCTTTTAATAAATAAAGACTTAGGATAAGATGGTTAGCCCATAGAAAATAATCGAATAAATGATAGAACTAGGATTTGATCAAGAATAAGCAATTTATGATTTAGCAAAAGGGGCTAATAGTCTAGGTGACCATTTTTAGGTGTATACATTTGCCCCTCTTTGACTAATGTGTGATCGATCTGGGAACACATGTAGTCAAAGAATGAAGTTGAAATGTGAGATCGATTTGGGATCACAAAGCAACTCAGATCAGCCAAGAAGGCAAGAGATAGCCAAGAAGGCAAGCAAATAGTGATCTGACTCCAAAGAATGAAGTGCAGAGAGATAGCAAATCCTGCATGGTCAGCCTGGTAGCGACAGTACTGAACACTTAGGAAAGAGATAGCCAATAACATATGATGTGTCTGCCCCCTCGGGATCGAAAGCGAAATCCAGGTAGAGGGAAAGCAGAAGTAAGAGCAGCATGATCAAATCACTAGAAATCATAATCGAAGAGAGAGAATAGAATAACCATCAAGCAGCGAAGATATGCCCACACACATGGGATCCGGGGCACGAACCAAGTGGTCCCTCAACCCAAAAACACCACAGAGGGGAAGAATTTGAACTTGAAATTGAAAGTGCATGAAAGACTAGAAGTTTGAAAGAGATGGAGATGAAGAGGTGAAGAATGCCCCAGCGAAGATCAAAGGATCAGGCCTCAAAAGGTCAACCAACTGCATGAAAGAGGGGGAAAAGGTGATTTGGATGATCAAGGTGAACTTGGATTTCGGTTTCGATCCCGAAATGAAAGGAAAATGATGTAATATGAAAGACAAGAAGGTGAAAGACATGATCAGGAAGAAGCGAAAGGTGAGCGCAGTTGATTAACAAGTCCACGAAAGATAAAGGAGAGCTCTCTCCATATGCAAGATGCAAAACTAAACTAACATGAACCTAAGAATGCAAGCTACATGCAAAGTGGTTTACTTGCAAGGTTACAAAGCCAATAGACATCTAATATTCATCATTGAGCGTTATTGGTAGCGTCACAAGATCATACAATACACACTAGCATAACTATGTGGATCTGAATATGATCTTTATCAGATAGGAATGTGGAAATCTCACCTAGGCATCAAAGACATGTAGGTCAAGATGACTAGCACGGTGAGATTACCTAAGTTTAATATAGCAAGATTATACTCGCATCGAGACACAAGGAAAGTCAAGATGGCTACAAGTATGCACTTGCAAAACAGTCAAGGATAATACCTGGTAGGTCCATAGTGTCAAGTAAGACTAGCATAAATGCTCATGACAGTGAGGACCAACAAAATATACCCACAAGCAGATAAAGAAATAAAACATGTTCTCATACCCTCAGTCTTCTAGCTATGCATCATCGAAAACAATCATAGGGGGAGAACACTCAGCAAAGAAATCATCATAGATAGCACACAAAGAAATAAAGCCAAGCAAATCTCAGTGATTCAAGTGTGTGTGTGTAGGTCATAGAGTCAAGCTTTGAGTATCGCATCTGCCAGTGAGAAATATTGCATCATACTAGACTGCAGGTAGGACATCTGATAAGTGTTGAGAAACACTCGACGCAAGGGTAGTGTTGAAAAACACCATTGGGGTGGTGTTGAAAAACACCATTGGAACCAACTTGCCCAAGAAACCCAGATGCACAAAGAGACCCAAGATAAGCTTAAAGCAACATATGCCCCCTAGACTAAGACAAGAATCAATTCCAGGCTAGGAGAGGCAAAGCGAGAAGTGGAGCGAAAGAGCGCCATGCAAGACTGATAAACATAGGTGCAGAGGGTCTCAAGCAGCGCCTGTTTCCAGGTTTTCACCACTTGATAGATTTTTTCAGGACTGTTTTATAATTTTTTTGTATTTTTGCTACCAAGGCGCCTGTTTCCAGGTTTTCACCAAGGCACTTTTTCTTTTTTTTTTTTTTCTTTTTTTTTTTTTTTTGAATTTTTTGATTTTTTTGGTGAGACATCAAAGTGCCTATTTCTAGGTTTTCACTAGGATGCTCATTTTTTCAGTACTTTATATGCTTTTTAGGTTTTTTTCAGCATCATATATGATTTTTTTTGGAATTTTTTCAGGATCATAAAATATGTACAAAGGATGCCCCAGACAGAAATGGGCATCAAGAATCTGCTTCCTCTGATGTAGAGAACTGATAGGCCCCAGGCCCAAATGCTGCAACTATGACAATAGGAGGTCTCAACCAGTTTGACCAATAATAACCAGCCCTAAGCAATGTCTGAGCTAGTGGAGGATCATTAGAATGTGATCCACATATGCCATCATGGATTTCAGCTAGTACTTTTTCTGACTCCTCTATTTCTAGACACCTAAGGAGAGTTCCATCTAGACCCTTCCTATACAAGCCACCAGAGACAAAGGCAAAGTGTAAGGGATGGCGGAAAGAATGGCATGGAGGAGTATGAGGTGGAAGACATGGAAAGAGGGTAGGATTGTAAGATTTGTGAGCAGGATAGCGTAATTCATCCACCAGGAACTTGAAGCAAAATTTATGCTTTTTCATTTGTAAGATGGATGTCAAAGCAACCAAGGCATTAGCAACTTTGTTCTCAGCTCTAGGAATGGGCTGAAGTATAACAGATATGAGATCATGCTTGAAGTAGTGCACCATTTTTCTGTAGAGAATCAACTTCTCATCTTTTATTTTGGAGTCATTATTTTTGAGCAAATTTTTATCTTTACTTTTCTTAGGTTCAGATACCGCCACAATGTGGTTTTCGCCATCCGACCATTGCTCTTTTCTTTTGACTTGATGATTGTGATGCTTGATTTCTGATTCAATCTTTTTTGTTGCTAGTTCGCTGGTGGAAGAAGTAACAGGTGTTGATGCAAGATGAAATGAAGTGACTGGTTCAATAGCATTTATGCGAGGGGTGTCATCTCCGGTAACAAGAGAGGTTGACCCTATAGGGTAAGCTCCAAAAGTAGCTAGATCTAGACTCATCATAGAAGAACCAACGTGGTCCACTAAGGCAATACGAGGAACAAACTCATCAGACCCCACACAAGACCCATCAACCACGTCAGGTGGGTTACGAGAGGTATGAACCACATCAACATCCATATCTATCATGGGAGGATCTTCTGGAAGAAGCTTAAGATGCCGAGAAGTAGAGATACTCATGTCATTATGTGAGAGATCACCTCTTTGTAGCAGTCGTGCAATGTTGCGACGTTGTCTATCATAGTGCAATGATTCTTTAGGCACATAGGTTCTAGACATAGAGGCCTCAGCCATATCATCAGTAGATATACATTCTTCTCCCCAAAGGAGTGAAGTAGAAGGAAGATCATCTCCCATTTGAGCCATAGTGTGTAGCGGTGACTCATCTGTATCTGTGTCTGAATTACTAAGCATGGGAGTATTTCTAGAATCCTCTCTATAGATCCACTCTTGAATAGCTTGTTCTTCTCTTTCTGCTTCTAAAGGAACGGATGAAGGAACAAAAGTATCAAAGATCACCATAGCAGAAGTGGAAGGCTGCATCTGATCAGAAGGTCTCCCATATGACCTAGGAGAAATAGGTATAGAAGCAAAAGAACCCAGTTTATATTCACCCATACCAAGGCTCATCATCTTAAGTGATTTCTTAGCAGCAGCTAGAGATGTACTAGGATCAACAAAAGGTTCATTATGAGGAACAAATTTTTCAGTAGCAGCAAGAGCATTGATAGCAATAGTATGGTCTCCAGGAATCACAACCTCAGTGCCATTGTATGGAAATTTGACGCACTGATGATAAGTGGAAGGAATAGCCTGCATGTCATGGATCCAAGGACGACCCAAAAGAATGTTATATGCGAGTGGGATGTCCAATACTTGGAAGCTAATATCTTTCGTGATAGGGCCCACTCTGACAGGCAACGTGACAAGACCTTTGGAAGATCTTTCTACTTCATCATAAGCTTTTATAGTAATCTTCTTCTTGGAATCCACAGCCAATTCTGACAAACCCAATTGTTGTATGACATTGAAAGAAACAATATTTAACCCTGCACCATTGTCTATCAGGACTCGGCGGACTCGGGTGTTGTAGACTAGAACTTCAATGTGTAAAGCCAAATTATGAGGGTGAGCAATAGATATGTCATCTTCTGCAGAAAAGGAGAGAGATAGTGGAGATGAAATGTGGTTGACCATAGCCTGAAATTGATCTGGATCAATGTCTTTGGGGACATGTGCTGTATGCAAAGCTTTCTCAAGGATTTCTCTATGCGAAGGGGATAACTGAAGCAACTCAAAAATGGATATCTGTGCTGGTGTCTTTTGCAAATGTTGGACAAGATCATAGCTAGGGGTGGCTGAAGGAGCCACTTGTTTGGAAGGCAAAGCTTGCTTGGGATCTTGCGCAGTTTTAAGGACAATCTTAGCTTGCCCCCTAGTAACAGCATTCAGTGTCTCACTTCGGGAAGATGAACTACCACATGTTTGCAAGACTAACTTTGGCTTACCATGATTGGTGTTATTATCATCTTGAGACCTCATCATTAGAACACTCTCAATGGGCTCTACCATGTTAATCACAGGTGCATTAGAAGGATATGTATAATTGATCTTTGCATCATGATTCTTCTTATGTGTGTGAGAGGTTTCCCCCTTATCATGCTTAGGTAGAGGATCTTTGAAAGCTGTGTGATCAGAATTTTTAGTTAAGCCATCAGTGGAGATTGTGCCATTCTCAATAAGATCCTGAATATCATCCTTAAGCCTAAAACAATTGTCTGTCGGATGTCCCTTGTTTCTGTGATAATTGCAGTAATGATCCTCTCTCCACCAATCAGGCTTATTTATCAGATCCCAGTTACCAGGTTTATCAGGAAGCGTAAGATATCCATTGTCAACCAAAGTCTTAAGGATCACATCGTAAGGTTCTGCCAACTTGGTATAGACTCGCTTTCAAAATGACTTCTTAGGCTTATCTGCATATTGAGGTTTAGGAGCATTGTGAGTGTTTCTAGCTTCTTGTTGTTTTGCTGCATAGATAGCATTGGAGAGATTGAAAGCAGGCTCTTTAACTTTAGGAGCATCAACAACCCCATCATTAACAACATACTTGTTCTTATTCCAAGGTTTTTTCTTGTCTTTACCATTGCCTTTAGCATCTTTATTAATAACAATATCCCCTTTTCTTATAGCTACATCCTCAATCCGATATGCACTTTCAGCCATGTCATGGAAGGAGGAGAACAGTTGCTTCCTTAGATCATAAAATAGCTCAGGCACAAGTGTGTTGACGAAAATGTCAATCTTTTCTCTTTCAGGTAGCTGACGAGGATATCGAGAATACAATGACCTCCAACGTTGTAAGTAAGTTGCAAATGGCTCACCTTGATATTGTCTTAGATTACCGAGATCTATCACAGTGACAGGTTGTTGGATGTTGTAAGAGTACTGCTGGGTAAATCGCTGAGCTAACTCATCAAAAGTCTTAAGCGGTGGTGTCAATTTTGCAAACCATTCTAAAGCTTTTCCTCTTAAGCTTCGAGGGAATAATCGTATAAGATATGTGTCTTCATGAAGAAAGTCCATACTAAGAGCATAAAAGTGACGCACATGATCATGGGGATCACCATTTCCATCATACTTGTCATATTTAGGAACCTCAATATCCTTAGGAAATGGGACCATGTATAGATCTTTATCAAAAGGAAGAGCACAAATTGATTGTACAAAAGAGACCTTTGGAGGCTCTCTTTCTAATGCCATTTGGGTAAGGCGTTGATTTGTCCGACGCAGTTCTTCTTGAAGGACTTCCAATTCAGTTGGTACTCTTTGTTGGACAATTTGTCTAACATCATAGCCAGGAGGAAGCTTGTATCCTCTAGAAGTCATATATTGAAAATATTGATCGCCATTACGCTCTAAAAGCTTATGCATCATTCTTTGGAAATCCACATCTTGTTCACATCTCATAAGATCCTCACTAGAAATCTCATCATTAGCCTCGGCCTCATGTTGAGAGGGAGGAGGTCTAGGAGGTGAAGAAGGCATAGCAAAAGTTGGCCTTGGAGGAGATCTTGGTGGTGTGTTGTTGTCATTGTTGCCATTGTTAAAAGAAGGTCTGTGCTCATGATTACTAGTCTCAGGTTGCTCATGAAATGTCCCTCTATAAGCCATGTGCCTAGTAGCATCCATCCTTTGTTGATTGTGTTCTTTGTCTAAGCGCGCTTGATTATCCTTACGCTCAAAGTGTTCTTGCAAGAGTTGAAACTTTTCTTGTTCAGTCAAAGTGAGTGAGACACTGTCTGTGTTTTTGGGGGTCTTGAATGCGGAAAAGAGGAAACCTCCTTTATACCACGGTGTAGCCTTAGAATTCTCAGATTGGTCAGAACTAGAACTGTTGTTGCTAATGGGTGCTTTTGAACGTCTAGTTGGAGAAGGTAACTGTGTATAATTGAACGGAGGATGACTCTCCTGCTCAAATTGAGACCGAGTTGTAACCGGCATGAAAAGAGATGTTGGTTGACTAATAGAATGAGACAAAGTTTCTCAGATTTGAGATAAGGAAAGCTAATAAAGATCACTTGTCAAAGTAGAACAATAGAGAGATGGCTCGTCAAAAGTGCTCAAGCACTTACAGCAATCAATTGACTAAAGCCAAGCAACGAGCAAGAAGCTCAATAAGCAAGTAGCTAGAGAGGTAACCGTGATGCGACAAGTGATCAAGAGTAGCATTCATTAAACTCAAATCCAATAGTTTTAGCTCATTTGTTTCAGTCTAGAACAAATCTAAGCATGTAGGTAACAAACCAGTTTCAGATAAGAACAGAAAAAGACACTCTACGACAGGTTAAAGTGCAAGTTTAGCAACTCTGAATTGTAGCAATGACAGGACAGTAGAAATGACTCAAGATTCTTGGTTGAGGGTATGCAAGGATACTTCAATATCATATGACTCTTGACCAATGAACGTGAAAAACTCAGTTTTGAAGCGCTTGGACCAAATTTGTAGATTGAACAGTGCAATTTTTCAGTTTGACAAGCAGTAGCAATAGATAAAAGACAAGTTTGCAAACAGTATGGGATCAAACATGTCATAGAACACTTGAAACAAGGGCAAAAGCAACCTTGCCAAGATAAGCACTTGTGATATCAAAATAGAGAACCTTATGAATGCTACCGTTTGTTTGAATGTTGAGAACGTTTACACGGGCATAGCACAATCGAAGACAATTCAAGCAATTACTACCTAGAAGGACAAGGCTCATTACTTAGCAACGTGGCCCACAACTTGATGCTCCCTTGCCTCACACCAAGTGGTTGCCCACAAGAGATATTGGCGTTGTCATGGAAGTGTCAAAGACACAACCAAAGGAACACATATGGTGAGTATCTTGGGGTGATCCGGGTAAGTCCACTTGGATCAATCCTTGCACCAAGAAGCTAAGCGGCTAAAATAGGGTGGCCTCTATCTAATGGTTCATAGTAAGGGTTTCCGTTCATAACACCCCTCTTGCTCTTCATAAAGGACTAGGACCTCGCGGCCTCAAGAGTACCTTAAGCATTCTTGCTCAATGCTTTCCCCACGGTCGCAATCCCATGAGCTACTAACATCAAGCGAAGACAAGTGTTATGTCTACCAAGGTTTTGTGTCCTCGATAGCCTTGAGATTATAGTGAGTTGGAATCACTCGCCACCAAGGAAAATGATGACAAGGTTGTCCCCACTTGGGTCGTTCCTCTTGATTTCTCAAGAGCAGGCCCGCTAAAGGATCCTAAGCTAAACAAAGAATGGATGATTTTTGAGGTTCAAGGTTTTTGATTCACCACAAGGGTGAAGAGCATACTCCCCTATCTCAAAAACTTCTCCCAAACACACCAAGCAAGATCCAATTACCCCTTTACTTCCAAAACCTCAAGATGGGTCAAGATTTTCTGATTCACCTAAAGGTGAAGAGCATACTTCTCCTACCACCCCAAGATTCCTTCCACAAAGTATTAAGTGCCTATGAAATGAAACAACTAGTATATGCCGCACTTAATAAAAAAAAAGCAATTAAACAAGCACTTGATTTAGTTTTTATGCTTAGGGAAGCCCTACAAAAACCATTAGTAGCCCTCTTTGACATGCGTTCTTTTGGCAAAATATCTCAAGCAAGTGCACCTACAACCACAACTTGTTAGACCCACAATGGTTAGCACATGAAAAATCTGATAATCTACAAAAATACTTAATCAAATGATAAAATCTGAAAATGAAACCATCATGGTTGGATTGGGCTCGGAAAGACCTTTCCAACGATATATCACACTTAAACTTTTGATACCATTTGCAAAATTTCAAAAAAAATGGGCACCCATTTTCCAGAGTGGCACGGATTTGAAAACGCTGGAAATTTCAGAAAATTTCAAAAAGATAGCTAACAACCCAAAACTTGCAAGATAGATAAAATAGCCTAAAAATAGCTCACTGCCAGGTTCAGACATAGTATCGCGCGATACTTCGCCCGACACCAGGCGATACTTCTCAGTCCAGGCGATATTTCGCCTTATGCCAGGCGATATACCTCAGTACTGGTGGGCGATATACTCCAGGCAGGTCGGGCGATAGTCCGTTAGGGGCGAACTATCGCACGATATTTCTCTTCAAGGCGGGCGATATTTCTAGCATGCGCGAAGTATCGCACCTCTATATAAAGGTATATCGCGCGATATTTCTGAGAAGTATCGCACGATACTCTGAGACAAAAAACTAGAGGCTGAAAATTAAGCTAAAAACTTGCCGAAAAATTGACGGAAAATGACGAAAATGCAGAATTTAAAGGACAAAGTCTATCTACTCTGCCCCACGGTGGGCGCCAAAAAATGTGTGCTATAAATGTGTCACACTTCTATGGATCATTACATGCAAGGAAACTCAAGAATGAGCCCCCACAAATCGATCCATAGCTCCCTAGGCATGGAGTGCAAGGGTTTTTAAGAATGCTCTCAGCTAGAGCTATTTAGCCAATAACCTTGCTAGTAAACCATGCAATGGGAGATTCAATGAAGACAAGGGCAAGAATGCCAATATCCTCAAGAATCAAGAATGAAATGCAATGCAAGCTAGATTAAGAATGGAAATGCAAGCTAAACTATGGAAATGAAAGATGCAAGTATTACAAAGCCTCCTAGTTAAACTAGATGAATTAATCTAAAGCATAAAGGAAATCTAAGCTAACAATGCCATGAAAATGAAGCTACTATGCAAGAAATGAAATCTAACTATGAAGCAAGAAAGCCATGATGATGCAAGAATGAAGACAAGAAGATAGAGTGTTGATGAAGATCCAAGATGAATGCCAACAATGCTCCAAATCTTCAAACCCTAGATGCAAGAATGTCTCCAAAAGCTCCAAGATGACCTAGAAAACCTGTAGCATAACAATAGCATAAAAATTGTGTGTCTAGAATGAAGAAGAGAGCTCTTCTTTTATAGGAAATGAGAAGGAATGGACCATGGAGATTAAGAGGCAAAAGATTTAATCAACGGTGGAGCTTGAAAGAGGAGCAATCCATGTGCACAAGTATCCTCCAATAGGAAAATAGGAGTTGACTTTTGTGTCCATATGAGACAAAAAGTGCTTTTTCCCTTTTTATAAAATAAGAATAATGCTTTATTTGTGCAACTTAGGATAAGAGGAAAAGTGGGGGCTTTTTATTTATTAAAAGGGGAGGAAATATTCCTTTTAATAAATAAAGACTTAGGATAAGATAGTTAGCCCATAGAAAATAATCGAATAAATGATAGAACTAGGATTTGATCAAGAATAAGCAATTTATGATTTAGCAAAAGGGGCTAATAGTCTAGGTGACCATTTTTAGGTGTATACACATACCACTTGACTGAACCATTTCTCTATCCTCTTCTATAGTAATGCTTTCAAGACAGGGGTCATATGATGTTAAAGCCCTCATTGTTTCTTCACTTGGCTACATACCCTCACGCAAAGACTTCTTCACCTCTTCATGTTTCCTCCAAATGAGAAAATCTCTAAATTCTTTACTTTTTATGAATTGCTCATCATTAAGAAATTCCTCCTGATAGAGTTCTCTTTCATCCTTTCCTAGCAACAAGGACAGATCCCCCTCCTCTTTTGTTACAAGATTCTTGCCATCCCTGATGGCCTTTCTTATCTGATGGTGATAAGCCCTATCACTGGGCACCAGAGCTGAAGCATTATCAATTACCTTCTTTTGTTTTCTCTTCTTTGAAGGTTCACCAACTTCAAGTTTCTATTTTTTCAAAGGTGGCTCAGAAATAGCCCCTTTCTCTTGTTGACCTTCAGTCAAATCAATTACTATTACATCCTCTCCTTGAGGTGGAATACTGCTTTCCTATGACTCATTAATGTATTCCTTAGGTTTAGAGGCTGAATAATCCCTAGGGACCTCTAACTTTTCTTCAATCTGGTCTTCTAACTGATTAGATAGAGTACTATACATTTCTATCATCTTCTCCATTCTTTGCAGAAATGGGAGCTCAGGGAAATAACCAACAAAAGGAATACTAGCTAACTTTACCCTTTTCTAAATATTAAGCAACTCAAAATATTTGTTCCATCTTTGATTGGCTTCATCAAAATCTAAGATGTTTCTAATCACATCTTCTTCATCTAATCCCTCATGCTCCTTAATTGACCCAATGTTTGGAATCAGAGTCATTTTGGTTGTCTTGATGAAACCCTCAAAGTCCACATACCTGAAAGTGGCTGAACACATCTTGAAATGATTTAACCAAATGCTAACCTTATCCAAAGCCCTCTTGCCAATTAAGAAACTACCCATTCTGAACTACCTTGGTGTAAAAGTCCCCTTTCTATGAGGTGCAAGATACTCTCTATCAGTCCACATCAATTGCCATATAAAATCCATCATGGAAACTCTAGGAGGCACATATCTAGGTAAAATATGTGGGGGTTGAGGGAAACCATAAACCCTAATAATTGTGTAACTATCCCCAAGGTAGAAATCACCCCAATTGTGATGTCATGTCCACTTATCCTCAAACTGCAATGGCCTTAGCAACCTCAAAACATTAGTCGACAATCTTGTAACATTTGTACCCAACATCCCAAGAATTGGATGAACAAAGTAATTTTGAAAGATGGAAAAATTACACTCATTGGAAGTGTAGTCAAACCCTTAACCAATACTGCAATGGTTTTGGCTGGTTAATAAAATTTCTCCTTAGTTTCAACATCTTAGCATCAAGGGAATTAACATGGTGGAATAAGATCAAGTGCATGAGAAGGGAATAATGCAGAAACTTGATAGGTCTTTTATTCTCTTTGATAGATATCAAACCCTCATGAATCCTATCGATCACATATTGGATGTAATCATAGTCAGTATTTGAGAGAGAATTTTGAATATCTAAAATTATCATTAATAGGTCACCAGGCAACTTTTCCTCATCTCCATCAATTCCTAAAACCCCACACAACCCATGACACTGGAAGTTCATGCAACCACTCAGGGATGAAAACAAATAAGGAGCATTCATACTCATAGGAAGAGGGGCAATATAATTACCATGCTTGGGAATGTGCCTAATAATTTGACTTTTAATAGACCCGATATTACTAGCATACTTATCTCTTTCCTTTTTTAGGTCAATCTCAGTAGAAGAAGAAGCATAAAATTAAAAATCCCTCATGAAGGACCCCCTATCTAAGGTAAGGAAAATAGACTGGTCGTCTCACCTAATAGTTTTTGAAATGGGGTCATAAAGCCTTTCTAACACAATAATCAGGTCAACATCAAGGAAAACATCAGGCACAATCAACTTGGCCATCCCTACAGTCCAAGCATTACAGACTAGAATTGCTTTATGCCTATTATTATAAAAATATGAGAAGATGGTGAAACCTTATCCTAAAGGCATGATAGGATCTCTGCTTTTGTCCATAAGGTCTTCAAAGGTTGTGTCAATAACATTCCTGTTCTAGTTTGAACCTGGTAGCAGCTTGATAAATTCAGCAGAATAATTCAGCATCCCCTTGTCTTCTCCACTTTGTTCCTTCACACCTCCACTGGAAGATGTAGCACCCACCTCTGGATGACTCATTCTATGGAGAAAGAAGATATTATAGCTCTATATCTTCACTCCTATAGCCTCAGCACCAACAATTCACAAGCAACTTTAGAAAAACTTTGAGCACAAAAAGCAATGAAGTCCTGACTATATACTTCAAGAATCTATGTGCGTATGATTGCCAAATTGTAATGAATCCAATCTAGGTCACTTCTGCATTTAATTTTGCACACTACCAACCTTTGAATCACAGCTAGCCATGGTGTAGAAGCTGACAGGATGATTTAAAAAATAAAAAATAGGGCGTGAAAGCAGCGATCATGGATTTTTTCATTAAAAACCCTTAATTAATGACAAAATCCATCGTTAAAACTTGATTGGATGGCTTTCTACTTTTCTCTAGCTCGGCATAGTCCCCTTTTCTACATTGCAATAGCTCAAAAAGAACTGAGGGCATTGAGAACTTAACCAGAAATGGCTTGGAGATCCAACAAACAAAGGAAACTCATGATCTCAAAAAGAAATGCCAACCCATGATTAAGTTTGGAGATCCAGTGACCATGCCATTCTCAGAAGCTCAGAATGATTTCTTAACTCAAGGCTTTGTATCGAGGTCTTGCGACCACCATTGATCCCAGAAATGATCAACGGTTCAAGGGAAATCCTTTAAAACTCATGCTAAGCCCCCAACCAACTTAGAGATTCAACGCCCAAAGACTTCGCCAATTCTTGAAATCTTTTTCTTAACTCAATGTTCATCTAGAGAACTAGTGAACAAAATGATCTCCTATTCTCAAAAAGGCAAGCTTAACTTCGGCTTCTCCTTGCGATTCAATGATCAAGGCCATCTCACATTCTCGAAAAGAAATTCTTAACCGCAATCAGACTTCAAGAATGAGTGAATAACATCTACCTCCAATTCGCTAAGTACTTATCACACCACATGTTACTTCTTGAGATTACGTGCTAACCATTGATCTTGAACGCAATCAGCGATTGTCGCTGAATTGCCTAAAAACTTTAACCATCATCTTTTCTCATGAGAATCAACCACCATTGAAAACACACTTTACTCTACTTTGTTTTCCAAGTCACTGAACACTTTGGAGCTTTACTAACTAATTATGAGATCCCGTGAACATTGCACTTGCTAAGTTGCTAAATAACTTAGGGCACCACCATCTTTTCTTGAGATCATGCGACAAGAGAAAATTTCTAACCTTTGCCAAAATTTCTTTTTCAAAGCCGCCAAACTAAGAGATTATGAGAACAAGACTCAGTCGCCAGATCGCTAGATAATTTTATGTAGGACCCAGTCTTTGTGAGATTAAAGCATGACCACTAGATGGAAAGACAATCAACGATAGTTGCTGGATCACTTGAAAGTCATGAAGTTAGCCACCTGATCCAGAGAACAAGAGACAACTACCTCGCTAATTCACCAAATGATTTTCAGAAACCACCAAATATCAAGCGGAAAGGAGATTACACAATTGCTGAATCGTTGGAAGAAAACTTAACCGTTATACGAACTAGGAGATTCAACGACTGAAGAAAGCTTCACCGAAGGACTCGTCATAGTCGCCAAATCACTAAAAGACCCATGGACAAGGAAATACATTGCGTGATTTAGTGAAGACTAGGAGAAACGACCATGTGCAGAAAGGAAAACTAAAGTGACCTGAAAAGTAATGATGAAATATAAGAATTAGGGCTAACTTAAGGGTTTACACGAAGAAACAAGATTTTCTCAAGGACAAAACCTAGGGAAAGGGTTTTCAAACTTGGTTATGGAAAATTTGATGAATTTTGAAAACCTAAACCACAGGAATATAACTTGCAAAAGGAGTAAACCAGGATTTGGAATGGCAAACCTCATAAGCCTAGAAATATATCCAACACAATGCACAAACCTATTGCTTCTATAGGTCAATCATGTAGAATGCACTCAAAAGGGTTAGTAATTGAACATAAAGTTCTCCAAATGATGACACAGATGATTTGATGTTATGACCAATGATTTGAAAGATACGCAATGTTGCTCATTTCAACTGAGGAACACTACGAGTTTTGACATCAATCGAGATTGTGTTTCCAAATTTAAATGAATTTGAATCTCTAAAAAATTTAGATAGGTTATTATAGGCCTCGGTAACATGGTCCTGTAGCACCTGATAGTTCGATGATACCTTGCACGAGCTCTGAGATATGACCAGGGATAACTTTAAGAAACCCCCTTTTAGGAAAAAGTGTAAAATCCTAGTGAATCATACATTATTTCAGGGGGGAATTTATTTTAATACAGGTGAATTTTTTTTTCAAATCCATGATTTTTCATAGTTTTTATTGGCGATTTTTTCCCCGCCAAATGAAAATTTCATAAATTGCTGGCGAATAATTTTCTTTGGAAGTAAAAAATTATAATATATGAGGTGAATGATTTTCTTTTGAAGTAAAAATAATAATATATGAGGCGAATGATTTTCTTTTGAAGGGTAAAAAAAAATATTTGTATTAGCGAATTTTATGTACCGTTTGAAAATTTATTTATTTTATTGGCTAATCATTCATTAATTATGGCAAAAAAATTATTTTGTTGCCGATTTTCAAAAGATGGGAAATATTTTGTTATAATACCTTAGACTAACATACCTAACATACATACATTATTTTATAATCTTAAATATATTATTTGAGACTATTAGATCATCCAAGATCAATGACTGAAGTTTAATTTCAGCCCCAATTTCTTGAAGGAAATAGAGTTGTGGAGGAAGTCACCAGAATGTTGACACATATCAAATAAGGGTTACTTGTCTACAAACTACAGTGTACACATGTTGGTATCGATATTCATGGTTCTATTACTATAGTGCAACGTGTAACCTCTTAGCTCGATAAGCAATAAATACCTTGTCAGTGACAAGAGACATTCTTTTACTTGTCACGCAAAGTAGACATGCACCACTTCCAAATTTGTACAAACGCTATAACCAATATCTGACATTTTTTGCATTTATGGGAAAGATTTATTTCCAGATATGAAAGATTAAGTCCAAAATTTTAATCTCTCACACGCATGCATTTAGGGGAAAGATTTACATGAAATATTTAGAGGCATGTTAAGAACAATGGATTTAATACCATTAAAGACAAAATAATGTATTGCTAAGTAACGATAAAGAATTCAAGGGCTATTTATAGACAATCTAACTTCATTATTCATTGATTTGTCTTTGGCCTTTGCTAGATAATTTGTTTGTTTAGGGTCTACAGTCTGCACTCTGCAAATAATTTTTTTTTAAGTTTTTTGAAGTTTTACTATTTTAGATGGACACTCCAATTAGGCTTATATTCACATCTGAGGAGGCCCAGAAGGCCTTTCTGGGTTCCTTTTCTGATGAAACCTTAGAATCTATTTGTAAGGAGGGTGGGCCTTTTGTTATAGAGGCTGTGAAAATGGTGCTAGGCCGAGAGTTTCTAAACAATGAAGATAGGCACCGGGTCAACACGGACATTACATCCCATTTTTTGGCATCTCTTCTCGACCTCGAAGGAGAGAAGGTGGACATGTTAATGTTGTTGAGGAGGGTTTTTAAAGAAGAATACCTTGGGGACAACGTTAATGTTTTCATGTTCACAAAAATAGGGGTGGGGATCCCTTGGGCAAGTGAAATACCCAAGCTTCTCCTCCTAGGCCAGAATGTGGCCATCCAACCTTTTCTTTTGGGCCTAAATGCTGGGCAGTATAAGCACCATAGGAAATGGGCCTTGATTGCTAGGGATTTTCTCCTAAAGTGGTTTATGCTTGACAAAGAGGAGGCTGAGGTAGGGCAATTCAGGTGGCTTGATGAATTCTCGCAGTTAATCCTCTCTGGTGAATTCTACTTAGATGGAGCCGAAGGGAAAAATCACTAGTGGACTACTACTGGTTTTTTTTGATAAAAACATACCTTGTAGTCGTTTATGGGTTTTTTTTGTTTATAGTAGGTTTCTTTTTGTAGTATTGTACTAGAAGTGGACACTGGACTACTAGTCTACTAGTGGTTTTTTTTTATAAAAACATACCATGTTTTTTGGTTTTTTTTTGTTTATAGTAGGTTTCTCTTTGTTCTGGAATTGGAATTGGACAATGTTTATGTAATTATAATTTTATGAAAAGAAAACAATGAAAATTTCACAAGCTTTAGCTCATTTCAATTTGTACAAAAAATGGTTCTTAGACTTCTCTGTCACTATGATTGCAATATTTTAATTAGTTGCTTTATGATTTATCTACATATTAGACATGTATGATGTATCACAGTTGTACAATGTAGAATGTTGTAGTTAATAAAAGAAATGTCTTATTAGTTATCACTGAGTACTGACATTAAGTTTGGGTAATGTTACCTATCAAAATTCACACACTCGTACATTTAATATGAAAGATTTATAGAATTTTGAAGGACAAATGAATTAATAAGGTTAGAGAAATAATTTATGGTATTCTAATTACAATGTATAAGAATTATATGTGAATCTGTGATTATAATTATCAACATTAAAGTTATAATCAATAAAAAATATCATTTTAACTTTAAGAATACTATATAATCAATTTGACAGACATGAATTAATAAGGTTTGATAAAGAATTTATTGTTTTCTAATTATAAGGTATGATAATTATATGTGATTATAATTATCAATGTTAAAGTTATAATCAATAAAAAATATCATTTTAACATTAAGTATACTATATAATCAATAAAAAATATTACTTTAACTCATGTTTGGGAGACCTAGCGAGTCAGTGACCACATAAATCTCGTTATCTCTAAACACTAACCTTAACTCCAACCTCTAAAATTTATTAGAATTTAATATTATTAGAAAAATAGTGCATTTTGAATTTGATTGGCTAAAATTGTTACTATTCAATTAAATAACTTTAAATGTTATTAACTTGTTATCCATTATTAATTAATATTTATAAAGGAAAAAATAACATTATAACATTTAACAATGTCGGTTGCAAATAACTACCATTGGATGAGCACAGATCGACGATGTATGATGGACTTTGAGATGAAAGGGAAAAGCAACCCCATCTTTTCAAACCCATTCTGAAATCATGACACGTCACTAAACACGTAACATGTTCCACTCACAGTCTCGCATGGTCCTACCAACAATGCCATTTGATGATGATGTGACATGTCTGACTTGTAGTCATGAGGTGAGTCAACTGCTAGGTGAGTGGTGACTAGGTGAGTTAATGGGACCCACGGGGGCCCAGGGCCACCATAGGCACACAATGCCATTATGACCGTTGGATTATTGTAGATCAACGACCAAATTTTTATCTCAAGATGAAAGGGAAAAGCAACCCCATCTTTTCAAACCTGTTCTAGAATCATGACACGTGTCACTAAACACGTAACACGTTCCACTCACAGTCTCACATGGTCCTACCAACAATGCCATTTAATGATGACGTGACACATATGACTTGTAGTCATGAGCTGAGTCAACCGTCAGGTGAGTGGTGACTAGGTGAGTTAATGGGACCCACGAGGGCTACCAGTCGGGGCCACCATAGGCACACAATGCCATTATGACCGTTGGATTATTGTAGATCAACGACCAAAGTTTTATTTCAGGATGAAAGAAAAAAGAAACCCCATCTTTTCAAACCCGTTTCAAAATCATGACACATGTCACTAAACACGTAACATGTTCCACTAGCAGTCTCGCATGGTCCTACCAACAATGCCATTTGATGATGACATGACATGTTTGACTCGTAGTCGTGAGGTGAGTCAGCCATTAGGTGAGTGGTGACTAGGTGAATTAATGGGACCCATGGGGGCCCAAGGCCACCACAGGCACATAGGGCCATTATGACCATTGGATTATTGTAGATCAATGACCAAAGTTGTATTTCAGGATGAAAGGGAAAAGCAACCCCATCTTTTCAAACCCATTCCAGAATTATGACACATGTCACTAAACACATAACACATTCCACTCATAGTCTCACATGGTCCTACCAACAATGCCATTTGATGATGATGTGACACATCTGACTCATAGTCGTGAGGTGAGTCAGCCGTTAGATGAGTGGTGATGACTCTAGATTGTACAATTTTGGTGCTTTAAGTTTCACTTTCCAGTAGTCTGCGGATTTAGAAAGGGTTTAGAAAGGATTTATGGATTCTAAATTTCTATGTTGAGGAAAGAAAGTGCAACAAAGTCTCTCAGCTAAAGCTTTGTTCCTAGTCATAGTCTGTAAAATTTGAAACTAAGGGTAACGGGTAACTACTAAAATCCTGAACACCTAGGTCCTGCATTTTAAATTTTTCAAATCTCTTGATTTACAACTTTACTGTTTATATTATAGAAAAAAATTATCCTGTTACTTGTTAGGGTTTAATTTTGAATCACCCCTGTAAATTGTAGGATTGTAGCTGTGTATAAATATTTGAATTTTCCTACTAGTAAATAGTGATACCGGTTTAGGTTACCACTTACTAGCTTACCACAATGGGCAAAAAAAATATCAAGAATAAGACTATGAGTAAAAAGACAAATCAGATAATAGAATTCCACAATCTTCTTAAAACACTAGGTTTCACTGATTTATTCCATGATATTTATGATCCTGTTATTCATGGAAATAAGGGAATAATGGAAATTAGATTTGCAATTGAAAACAAGTGGAACGATCCAAATAAGGGTTCAAAATTTTCTTAATTTAACCCCAAGGTAAATGCAACGGCAAATAAAATTGCATTGTGGAATGATGGGTCAACAAGCATGGCGTTACCTCAAGTATTCCCTTGCCTAGAAATTGTCATGGTCTGCATCGAAAATTATGATGAAAATAAAAAAGAAATTGTGAATAAAAATACTCAAGAGGAAATTTTGTCCATAACTGAGAATGAATTTGCTAGTCTGTTGAACCTAGGGTTTGAACAACAAAACTCAAACGTGCAAATTGACCTGAGAAAGTTGGCAGAGGATTATGAAAAAATAGATACAACACTGAGAGATTCTTATATTAGAGGAATAACAAATGGTTCTAGCCCGAGTCCAGATCATATGCCTCCTTATGATTATGATTTTTTTGTGCCATGGGTTCAGGATAGTATTTCCTTGCTAGCATTTTGTTTGGGATTGGATAGTAACAAAGAAGTGGGTGCCAGCATTCTTGAAATGCTTTTTCATATTCATTTTGAAAAAGAACCAGTAAAATATTGTTTCATTGAGCACATTGTTCATTGCATGCGAGATCAATTACTAATGATTAAAACAGGTTCACAAAAGACATTTAGATTCACAACCTACTTGTGCTATCTTCTCTTAGCAAAGCATCATGCAATATTTCAAACAAACAAGCTTTGTAGTCAGGGCCAAAATCCAATATATGAGTGGACACCTTAGATAAGGATGAATGATAACAGAAGGAACTACAACAATTTTGTAGACTTCTTTTTGGTACCAATGTACAATAAAATTATAGGCATTCCAATGCCTAGATTACCTGCTACTTGTAGAGATTTAATTCAACTTAGAAGTAAAATACAATTGGTTGGCTGGTACTTTATGGAAGAGTACACAGTGTTAAGGTTTTACGGTTCAGTAGTAGAACCCTACAAACTTCCAATACATGTCATAGAGAGGGTATTTGCATTGGAATATGTACGTAAGATGGAGAGCACAGATGTACTCTTTAATAGTCAGCAAAAGAAAATGATATTTCCTTCCTTGCCTTTCTCATTTGGAGGGTTCACATTTGAGAGAAGAGGATTCAAAGTGGCAGAAGCCTTTTGTACAATTTTTCACTTTGATGTTTACAGTCACTGGCAGTATGATCCACTCAACATAATTGGAACAAAGCTTAGAGAGAATGGGAACTCTGCAAGAAAATGTCAACATGAAAGTATGCCATTTATTGAAAAATTTAAAAACATGGATTCTTGGGAGGAGGTCAAAAAAGAGATGGAGAAATATGCTACTAAAAATAATATGTCACTACAGGAATTGTCATCACAAATTATGGCATTGCACAAATAGAAAGGAAAAGTGCAGGCCATGACATCGTACAATTTCTACCAGAAAGCTTCTCAACCATCTACAAAATCTATTCCAAATGACCTAATGGATGAATGTATGGATGATAATTGGACTCGAACCAAAATTAAAGAATTTTGGGAAATGAGGAAGAATCTCAGTGAGCCAAAGACCTCTAAAGATCTTTATGAGGTGGAAGAGGATAAAATGTTTAACAACTTGTGGAATAAGGAGCATCCAGCTGAAGCAAATGTCACTGATGATGATGACTATGACCAAGACTCTGTGGATCCCACATCCAGTGTTAATCCCATAATTAGTAGAGGACTTGATAAGTCCACAAAAGATAAATATACCAAAGGGGAAGATATTATACAAAAAATGGGCTACCAAGGTATTGGTGGTTTGGGTCTCAATGGACAAGGGGTTTGGTCTACTCCTGACCCACTAGCTCCACCAAAACATGGTGAGAAACCAAGCCTTGGGCTTGGAGTTCAATCATCACATTCATCAACTTAGTCAATTCCATTAGTTCCAGCTTCAAATACAGTTCCACCTTTTGCAAGCACTTAGATTCAATCTCAATCAATTACCACTCCCATAGCTGTGGATATCATGGGTACAACTAAAACTAGTGGTCCAAAAGGAACATTACAGATATACATGAAAACAAATGTTCCCAGAGATCAAGGTAGTGTAAAGAAGCAAAAGGTTATGAAAGCTACAAGTATTAGTACAACAATGCCAATGGTGACTGTGAGTCCAACAATTGCCCAACCTTCAGGACAAAACCCTCAGAACAGTCCAAAAACTCCACTTGTAATGGTTTAGGCTGTTGCTAATCCTAATGGTGGAATTAGTAGAACCACAGGAAACATAGGTAGAAGCTCGTACATAAGTGCAAGTGCTATTTCACCATTCAAACATTCAGTTGTGTCACAAAACCCTGATTTTCGTTACAATGATTTTGTAACTAACTATGAACAATCAAAAAATAGGAATAGAGAAAATAGTAAGAAAATGAAGATGGAAGCAGTTGTTGCAGCTCATGATGCAGAACCTGCATCCAATAGGTTATTTCCCACATATCAACGAAATAAATATATGATGGAATTAATGGTTGGTATGCCCCCAGCTAGAGATAACAATCCACCAAATAGTTAGTTAGATCCATCTTAATTTCAAGTTAGCACCCTCCAAATGGATTTATCCAAAATTAAAAATGTGGACAAGATAAATGTGTCAAAAATGACCAACCAAGTGGTCTACAGTTCATTGATGAAGTTGGAGAGAGAGAAAGGAAAGCTTTAGGGCACAATAGATAAGTTAAAGGCAGACCTGGCAAATGTAAAGGCAACTAAGAAAGCAGCATAAAATAGGTGCAAAGAATTAGAGAGAAGGATAAAAAATTCATCCTCTAAAGAAGCAATTGGACAAGAAGAACATATGGATGCAGAACTAAAAACTCTGAGGGAAAAATTGGAACAGAGTGAAAAAAAAACTTGAGGATGAAAAAACCTCTTCATTAAGTTTCTACAAAAATTGGAGAATGCGGGACATGCAACCAATAACTTAAAGAAAGAATTGGAGAATGAGAGGGTAAAAACAAAATAGTGGGTAGAGAAAGCAAAAGAGTGGGAAGAGAAAGAAGAGAAAATAAGACAACATGGTGAACACCGGTTCTCAGAAATGAGAGAAGACCTAAAGAAGGCAAATAATACAATTAAAAATTATGAAAACATCTTGAATGACAATGTAAATAATATAGTCAAGCAAATAAAAAAATTCTTTTGGGGGCAAATAAAGATGTCTAGTGATAGGTTGTGTGATTGGTTTGAACTGAATGAAACTATTATAGATATTTATGGGAAGCTGAAAGAGCACATTGCAAAGAACAAAAGCTTTTGTCAAAGACAGAAAACTGCAAAGAAGATTATGCAAGAAATCAACAGAACCAGTGACAGGCATTTGGCAAGCAAGGGAATTCAGGACCGCATTGGTGCAACAATAAAGGAAACCTCTATCTTTCAAATATGTCAGAAACTAACAAAAGTAGATGAAACTCTTGCCTTATTTGGGCAAAGCTCGCCAAGATGAATAGTAAAACAACCAAATTGATATCTCTTGGTTTGCTGAGTCCTGGACCTGATTACTCATCAACGAATTTCATTGGAAGAGAAGCTTACCAAAAAAAGTTGGAGGACACAATGACGTCTAATTTAGGCAACCTTCCTTAGGACAGAACTCATGAAGGCATTGCAAAGTGCATCAAAACATTCACAATTTTGAATGTAGTAATGGAAGGAACATTGCTTTCAACTCACTCTTCCAAGTATGGATGGCTGAGGAAGTTGTAGGTCATTTACTATAACATCAAAAATTTTTCCCTTCCAACCAATGAAGAATGGAGCATACTAAAGAAACTAATAGAATCATCTTGATCTCATCAATAATAGTATGTGAAAGTACTTTTAGTTTCAATCATCTCTATATCTTTAGTATATATCTTTGATATTATCCTAAATACTAGAGTCTAGAATTGAGTTTAAAGTAACAAGTTTGAACTTTGTTTTTTGAATAGGATCAATGTTGTAGTCTTGCAGTTGCAAATGCTATTGCCAATGCTAATTTACTAAACCAGCATGTCAAATGCAGAAATGTACAACTAAAGTTGTAGAGATGTTGTAGACTTTTAGTTGTCTTACTGATTTAGATTTTGAGACTTCTCACTTCACATTAGGCAAATCGACCTGAAGTTGTTGTTGCTCCCTTGTTTTTATAAAAGGAAATTTAGGGTCATTGGCTTAGAGTTAGGGTAATGAAATTGAAATTGGGCAATGTGCCAAATTGCCAATGGGTACTGAGTCATTGACTTTTGTAAACAGAATCACAGAGTTGTATTGAGGCATTGTATCATATTTGTAATTAAATTAATGCGAATCAATATTTCTAACTCTAAGAATTGTAACATATGAATTGCTATGTTATGAAAAAGTATAATGAAAAATCTACAAGAATTGTACCATATGAGTTGAATAATGCAAATGAAAACCATTATTAATTATGGAATTGAATCTTCATGACATTATCAACCACATTCATGTTTTTGACATTGGAATATGCTATTATACACGATTGATGATGAGATATAGAAACTGATAGTAGACTTCAGGAAAAAGCTTAATAAATACCTAGGACCTGCTACTTCTACAACAGTTCAACTTCAAACTACCACATCATATCATCATTGAGATCGTTGGATTTAGCGCCATTAGCTTCATAGATTCCTTGGTTCTTTGATATGTTTTCTTCACTCTGCATACCACCACTTAACTAATGTTCACCGCTAGTAGTACTAGTACAAGTACATGAGTCAATGACATCATTGTCTCTGGAATTCCCACTCCTAGTCCCACTTTGGTTTGAAATGTTGCCCAACCCTCTTCTCTGACATTTCTTCCTCCACAATTTTAGTGCCCTTTCATAAGGAAAAGTATTGACTTCATACTTGGATGTATAGAGCCTCAAGGAATTTTCTAGATTCTTGTCTAGTTTGTTTCTTAGCTTTGAATTTAGGAATCCCAAAGCACTAAAAACTCTCTCATCCTCCATCGACCCCAATATCATGGTCAGACATAAATCAGCAAGCTTGAAATATTCTGATATTGAATCAGTCAACAATTTGTTCTCAGCTAGACTTTTCCAAAGCCTTGATACAGATCCATCTTTGTGAGGGTTCTGCATAATATTATATTATTTCCTCATTGACATTGAAAAATGACCCGATTTCTCTCTCAAATGATTTCCATCTAAAATTCCATTTAGAGTTACTCCGTTTAACTCTCTGGTTTTGCATAAATGATCTATCAAAGTTAGTAGCCTAGATTTAAAATCTTTCAGATTGTTCATACTCCAATATCAAGGAAACACAATAGCCATGGATTCAAGTAGTTTGACTGGAGGGAATTTTTCTCTAATCTGTGAGGAAAGATCATAGGCAATGTGCTTCACAGAAGCTCTTATAGACTCAATGATCTTGGTAAAGTCTTCCCTTATAATACTTGATACTCGCCTCCTCGGGTTCTTTCCTGGTTCCTCAAACTTGATCCTCGTAAAGTAGTGCATTGGTATCTCAACTCCATGAACTTCTACACATAACTCCCCATTTGAATTGATTTTTAAAAAGTTATCAAGATTGTCCAAATCTATGATTTTCAACCAGCTGGCAAATTTTACATCATCAACACATAATTGATAGAGATTATCGAGCATCACGCATGTCAATTTACACAGCGTAGCATATTCTACAATATACATAGCTTTTTGTTGGGCCTTTTTCATTAAATTTCTCATTTCCTCAAGCATGGGGACAATACTTGCTAATGTTAACAGTGTCTCTACATTACTTAACATTGCCAGCAGCGTAGGATATTTTGGTTGTCGTACTTCATCACGACTTGAGTTCATTAGACTAAGCAATGATTGATATTTTGAAAAAAGTTGATGTGCTGGTCCATCCAAAGAGATCCATCTGGTATCATTATTCTTAAGAAGCTTGTTCCCGTCAGTTAGTCCTTCGAAAAAGTGTTGAAATTCCCTTAATCATTTTGGACTTTGACATAAGTATTAGTAGAGCTCTTTGATTAAAGCTTCAATTTTTTGTATTGGAGCATGCTTGCTAACAACTCCAAAAGCTAGATTCATTTTGTGGGCCATGCAGTGAATGGGAGTAACATAGGGTGCACAAGAAGATTGTATCTTTGTGCAAAGACTACCTCTGTGGCCTTTCATTATTGAAGCTCCATCCGCTCCAACACACACACGCTTTTTGGAAATGGTCATGTCATTTATACCTTCATATTCAATTAGAGAACTCTTTACTAGTTCAAATAAATTTTTCACTGTCGCATTATCCCTCATTTTAGCAACAGTTAGTAGATGAGGTTGGAAAACAAAATTTTGTGCAGTATAAAAATGCATGCATACCTAGGAAGTATTGTCTACTATTGTAACCTCGTCTAAAGACAATGCAATAAAATTTGACTCGTTAATTTTTTCCTTCAGATCCTCTTTTTCAACCTCAGCAAGACAACTTGCCCATTCCCATCCACTGTTTACTGACCAGTGACTATTAGGATAGTTACGAAATTTCAGATTGTGTAATAAAGTACTCAATGATGGGTAGTCTGTCATAGGATGCCCTTTGCTCAAAATATTAAACACAACACTTAACTGAACATCTTTTCCCATTAGTTCTACTTCCAATGCTTTTCCAAAACAAGCTTCAATAGAGCCTTTAACTTCACCAGGCTTCATCTTTATATTATGCTGAAATTCATATAATTTTGCATTCTTAACATGCTAAGATTCCTCCTCCTTTTTCCATCTTATCACTGATTTTTGAACTCCATCTATGGTTTTCATTTCGTAAACTTTACCCATATGCTTCTCTATGGTGTCAATTTTTAGTTGCAACCTCTTTTCCTTCTTATTTATCTGGCTGCAAATCTTACATCTGCATTCTACCGGAGGCTCCCCTTCAATTCGATTATCCACTGGTTCAGTGAATGGATACTTTGACACCCATTCTACTTGAAAATTCCTCGACAGATCCCACATTCTATCATTCTTTGATTTGTATTTTCTTTTCTTCCCTACACCATCATCTTCTTTGACATTCTCAGTTTCATCCAAGTCGATTATATCATTATGGCTACTCTAGGTATTTAACTAAAAATCTTCTTCAAGTTCATCATGATCTGAGATATCAGGTTTTCTGACTTCTTCAATATGTCGTGTAGGTTTAGCCTCAGGTTGTGAATCTTGAAAATCTTCTTGTGATGAAGTAGCTTCCCGATTTTGGCCAGAAACATTTCCAACACCATGACCAAAGTATGATGATAAGGTTTTTCATTTTGTTGGCCTCTCTTGGCTTTCCCCATATGCTGGAGCCTTACCCTTATTCTTGTTCGACATCTCAATTCTTCAACGAAATAAAGGCTACCACCCTACCAGTGAAAAAAAAATGTATACTTGTTGAAGAAGTGACAAATGACAATAGAACTATAATATACAATGTTTACATAGTCATAGAATAATAATCACTTACCTTTGCCTCAAATTTAATTGTAGTTGCGACTTGCCAAAGCAGTCAAAGACTCAATAGTCTGAACTTCGCTATCGATCAAATTCAACTGATCCAAATGTGTACAATAACACTGATGTATGAATGTATTTATACTAATCTTTTTTGGTGAATATGGCGGGAGGTATTGGGTTAGTGTCAAAAAATTTGGCGAAGCCCGCATAATTATAACATGTCTTGTGTTATTTCCTAGGCAATGATGGGTCATCCAATACCTTAGTATGATTAATAAAGATGGCGAAAACCCATTGGTTTGAGAAATGCATCCGTAAAATGGCTAGCGAAGTTGGGGCCACCTAAAAATATAATTATATATCTATTGGCGAATATAGGCCGTCTATTTGGGGTCATGTTGAAATTATAGGTGATTGTTAAAAATATATCATGCCCAAAACGTATATGCCATTGGTGATAATGTGAAAGAAATGGACAAAATTTAATAAACCGCTGGGTGATGGACTTGGGCATTGGACCCAATTTTAATAAATGCAAGGTGATAGGGTCAATCCCAAATGGACAAAATATTCACCAATTCCCAGGTTACTGACAGGCGACATTCACCAAATGGAAAATAATCACCACTAAAGTTTTTGCTGGATATGACCCTGTAAAGATCACTGATTTCATGTTGAAGGGACCTTGAGGGAAACTTCAGCCCGGAGTGGTCGCCAACGTTTGAGTGATTCTATGTGTCAAACGATGTTTTCACTAGTGTTTATTCGACCAATCAAAGTTGGTGTAGACGGTTCGATCCTACGATCGACAGTTTGAAAGATACACAATGTTGCTCATTTCAATTGAGGAACACTATGAGTTTTGACATCAACCAAGATTATGTTTCCAAATTTAAATGAATTATGAATCTCTAAAAAATGAGATAGGTTATTGTAGGCCTCGACAACATGGTCATGTTGCACCTGATGGTTCGATGATACCTCATATGAGCTCCGATCCGAGATATAACCTCATAAAGATTATCAATTTTATGTTGAAGGGACCTTGATGGACACTTCGGCCCAGAGTGGTTGACAAAATTCAAGTGAGTCTGTGTTCCAAATGATATTTCCACTAGCATTTACTAGGCCAAATAGAGTTGTTCCTGTAGACGGTTCGATGCTACAACCGACGGTTTGAAAGATACGCAATGTTTCTCATTTCAACTAAGGAACACTTTGAGTTTTGACATTAATCGAGAATGTGTTGCCAAATATAAATGAATTTGAATCCCTGAAAAACTAAGATAGGTTATTGTAGGCCTCAGCAAAATGATCCTATAGCACTTGATGATTTGATAATACCTCACATGATCTCCGAGCTATGACCCTGTAAAGATCATCAATTTCATGTTGAGTGCACCTTGAGGGACACTTCAGTCTAGAGTGGTCTATAGTGTTCAAGTGAGTCTATGTGCCAAATGAGGTTTCCACTAGCATTTACCCAGCCAATCTGAGTTGTTGGCATAGACGGTTCGATGCTACAACTGACGGTTTGAAAGATACGTAATGTTGCTCATTTCAACTAAGCAACACTTTGAGTTTTAACATCAACTGAGATTGTGTTGCCAAATTTAAATGAATTTGAATCTCTGAAAATTGAGATAATTTATTGTATGCCTCGACAACATGGTCATGTAACACATTACGGTTTGATGATACCTCATACAAGCTCTGAGATATGACCACTTAAAAATTGTTGATTTCATGTTGAAGGGACCTTGAGGGACACTTCGGCTCCAAGTGGTCGGCAACATTCAAGTGAGTCTCTATGTCAAACAAGGTTGCCACCAGAATTTACCTAACCAATCAGAGTTGTTGGCACATACAGTTCATTTCTACGACTGACAGTTTGAAAGATACGCAATGTTGCTCATTTCAACTGAGGAACACTACAAGTTTTGACATCAATCGAGATTGTGTTGCCAAATTTAAATGAATTTGAATCTCTAAAAAATGAGATAGGTTATTGTAGGCCTCAGTAATATGGTCCTGTAGCACCTAATGGTTTGATGCTACCTCACACGAGCTCTGAGATATGACCTCGTAAAGATTGTCAATTTCATGTTGAGTGCACCTTGAGGGACACTTCGGTCTAGAGTGGTCGGCATTGTTTGAGTAAGTTTGTGTGCCAAACAAGGTTGCCACTAGAGTTTACCCAACCAATCAAAGCTATTGGCATAGATGGTTCGATGCTATCACCAACAGTTTGAAAGATAAGCAATGTTGTTAATTTCAATTGAGGAATACTTTGAGTTTTGACATCAACAAAGATTATGTTTCCAAATTTAAACAAATTTGAATCTCTAAAAACTGAGATAGGTTATTGTAGGCCTCAACAACATGGTCCTATAGCACCTGACAGTTTGATGGTAGCTAGCACGAGCTTCAAGATATGACCCCACAAAAATCATTAATTTCATGTTGACTGCACCTTGAGGGACACTTCAGTCTGGAGTGGTCGACAATGTTTGAGTGATTTTGTGTGCCAAATGAGGTTGACACTATCATTTTCTCGGCCAATCAGAGCTATTGGTGCAGACGGTTTGATGCTACGACTAATAGCTTGAAAGCTACACAATGTTGCTCATTTCAACTGAGAAACACTACAAGTTTTGACATCAACCGAGAATGTGTTGCCAAATTTAAATGAATTTGAATCCCTAAAAACTAAGATAGGTTATTGTAGGCCTCGACAACATGGTCATGTAACACTTGACAGTTTGATGGTAGCTTGCACGAGTTCTGAGATATGACCCAATAAAGATCATCGATTTCATGTTGAGTGCACCTTGAGGGACACTTCGGTATGGAGTGGTCGACAGCGTTTGAGTGAGTCTATATGCCAAATGAGGTTGCCACTAGTGTTTAGTTGGCTAACAGAGCTACTGGCATAGACAGTTTGATGCTACGACTGATGGTTTGGAAGATACACAATGTTTCTCATTTCAACTGAGGAACACATTGAGTTTTGACATCAACCAGGATTGTGTTGCCAAATTTAAATGAATTTGAATCCTTGAAAATTGAGATAGGTTATTGCAAGCCTTGACAACACGGTCTTGTAGCACCTGATAGTTTGATGGTAACTCACATGAGCTCCAATATATGACTCTATAAAGATCACTGATTTTATTCTGAGTGCACCTTAAGGGACACTTCAGCTCAGAGTGGTCGGCAATGTTCGATTGAGTCTTTGTGTAAAACAAATTTTCCACTAGCGTCTACCCAACCAATCAGAGATGTTGTCCTAGACGGTTCGATGCTATGACCGACGATTTGAAAGATACACAATGTTGCTCATTTCAACTAAGGAACACATTGAGTTTTGACATTAGTCAAGATTGTGTTGCCAAATTTAAACAAATTTGAATCCCTGAAAACTAAGATAGGTTATTGTAGGCCTCGGCAACATGGTCATGTAGCATCTAATGGCTTGATGATACCTCGCATGAGATTTTTGATATTACCCTGTAAGTATCATTGATTTCATGTTGAAGGGACCTTGAAGGACACTTTGGTTGGGAGTGGTCGACAGCGTTCAAGAAAGTGTGTGTGCCAAACAAGGTTTCCACTAGTGTTTACCCAAACAATCCTGTTGGTGCAAATGGTTTGATGCTACGATTGACAGTTTGAAAGATACACAATGTTGCTCATTTCAACTGAGGAACGCGGTGGAACATTGACATTGTACTTGTTTCCATCTTTTTGCACTATATATTTATTTGTGAAACCATCATGAATAGTCCTCCTAAGGTGCTTCCATGGACTTCCAAGTATTACATGTGTCTCAAGTATTATGTGCCTGCAAGTCATTGACATAACATTATAAATTTTTTTTTATTAATAACGAGAAATATTTTTACAACTCAGCTCATTAGGAGCATTGGGAGGAAAGAGCTGAGAAGTGAAAACCTCTGGTATTTCCCAAAAAAATAGAAGAGAAACGTTATTATTAAATCTTACAAACTTCTCATTATACATATGGGGTAATGCATGAGCAATTTACAGTCCACCCAATTTACAGTACTTTATAAATATACATGTTATATATGCACATGTATTCAAATAGATTTGACATTACAATATTTTGTATCTCCATTTAGTCCAATGAACCAATTGTATCTGCCCCACCCTTTATTGTCTCAAGTATTGCCTCATGGTCTGACTCACTAACCTTCGAAAGAGTTTTATTGTGTGGTCTTCCCCCATATCTGATCAAGTGGACATTTGATGCAATACCAAGGTTTGAATAATGAAGAATCTTTCTATGTGTCTCTGAATCCTTGAATAACCACAACCTAGGGTTCTTCATACCATACTTCCTAAGCCATGTACCAGTTACAAGCACTGCTCCTATAGGGTATTCTAATTCTTCACCATTGATAACTAAGTGATCCAAAAAAAATTTGCCTCAACACAATGATACAAACAATAATTTTTCTCTTCTTCATTGTCTTCAAGTGCAATAAAAATAAAAACATGGTCTGTAATGATATAAACATAATGTGGACATTAGTTTACTGAATATTTACGATAAAGTACTAAATTTAAGATTATTTGTATGTGGAAAATTTACTTGGTTGTACTATATCAGATAAGCGATCAAAGTCAATGGATGATTCCATTTCTGTCAGTTGTAGTGATTCATGGGGACGATATTAGTCAAGTGGGCTCAAAATACATGTATACTATTCGTCAACCCTTTCCTTTGACTCATACCCATCCCAATCTTCATCTACATATGATGAACAAAAGCATGCCATATGTCATGTGTGGATACTCCATGAACCTGCATTACAACTTCTAAAAGATTGTAGCTCACTCGATCCTATCAATGTACAACAACCTTCATATGTGCAATGTTAGTTTCATCAATCAACCAAAAAACTCTACGAACCATAAACTAGCCTTCATTACCTGGACCCATTATAGCATTACACCACTAGACAATACATCTCACATCTGGCAATGTTTCTTTCTCTTTGTACTTTAATTCTTCACGTGCTAAGACTCTATTAATACATGCACCTGCACCATTGTTCTCTCCCTTTCCATGACCAGCCTCTTATGAATTCCACATATATTGAATTCCAGTAATCTTATGCATCCTTCACAACCAATAAAACATCCAAGAATTATTGAATTATGATGCACAATTATCTGAACATATGATTTGTTGATAATATGATATGCCCCTATTAGCCAAATCACCATAAAATACTTGAAATCAACTGTGTACAAACTCTGTAGAATGTGAGTGATCATCATTGATATAAAAATGATACTCCCTCAATATTTTCATGTTCTCCTATGTACTATTAGGTGAATGCATGAATGCTATATGAACAAATATAGCAACCTGTTGAGAGCTGCAATACTTTGCTTGCACCTCATTTTGTGGTTGTAGTGTGTAGTTCTCTACAAAGTTCACAACTGAAACAATGGTATCAAGTGGGAATGTGTCCTTGCACAACTTGAATTTCATATCCAACCATCGTGCTCTATTTGTATGCCTTGCATACTCATAAATAATTTTTTTAAGAAAAATGTCGAGGAACTGATACACTAGAATATTTTCAATTACTAAATCACATCTTTTAGCCTCTTTTCCATCTTTTAGATTGTATGTCATGGTCTTATATTTTCCAAATTCCACTATTTCATTATCGATTGCATGCGTACTCTCCATATGTTGACAAATTAGCAAATGTTGCAGACCTATGCAATCTATGCATGTACCATTCAAGCATGAGAGCTTGTAAACTTGTTGACCATCCACTCTTTCACATAAAATGGTAGATATTAATTCCCTTGAAGATCTAGGTGGGAAATTTATGTTACAATCCTGTAAAATATTGTTAGAGTGTAAATCTACACATATATTTCTATAAACATCAAAATGGTTAGAAAATTTAATATGTACCCTACAACAACAAGTTGTGCATGTGTGATTTATCTTCGCATAAAAAGGTTTACCCATTTCAAAATCTCTCTGACTAATTTTAATTTGAGGATACATATGTATAAATTTTGTAAAGAATTGTGTCTGAGTTGAATCAAAAAAATGTTTTGTATGTGGAACACGAATTTAACTAAGAATCCTCCTTCTTACAACCTCTCTATGATTAGGATATACCTATGTGCTATTCTTCCAAAATTATTCAATCAAGGATTTCAAAGCTTCAACAATTTCTTTATCTTTTCGTAGCAGTCTATTGGAAAATGCCCATAACTCATTTCTATTTGGATCTTCCACTCTTTGACGCCTTTCCAAGGATCTCATTAGAGACTTTCTACTAATATTCAATACTTTTCTTATCTTTCTAATGAGTTGATATTTCTTCATTTGAGTGCTTACTATTGTTGATGTAAGTACATGTCATGTGACACTGCTATCTTTCGTGCATGATGTAGAACCCACACTCTCATATGTAGTCATTAGATTCTTTACAATATATTTTTCACTTGACTCATCCATCATTCTTAGCCAAAGAATCTTCATGATGGGCTTAAATTTCAGATTTCTCATCATTTCAACAAATAGTTGACATCTTCATGTCATGTTTAAATTCTCAAAAAATGATCTCCAAATACAATTAGCATTTCTTTGACAAGTGCGCTTGGGAATCTTGTTAGGCATTGCTTACAAAATGTTAGTATCGGCATCAATCAAATATTTTGGCTTTCTATAAACAATTCTAGGAGCATCAAAAATATTATGTGTGAATTGCGTACCATCTTGAGTGTCTTCAACATGACACGATGTTGTGCCTACACCTTGGGATGTAGATAATGGTGTGTCTTCAACATGATACAATTGTGTGCCTCAACCTTGGGATGTAGACAATGGTGTTCCTTCAGCATGATACAAGGGGGTGCGTACACCTTGGGATGTGGACAATGGTTCTCCTTCAACATGATACAAGGCTGTGCCCACACCTTGGGAAGTAGACAATGGTGTGCCTTCAACATGACACAATAGTGTGCCTCCAACATTGGATGCTGATGTCTCTTCAACTTGGGAACTCATAGATGATGTGCCCACATCTTCATAATTCAATTGTCTTGTTGCACACAAGTTTCTCATTCGTTATCTTTTTATTTCCAATTCCAATTCTCTCTTACTTTGTATTGATGTTTCATGGTCCTCATTCAAAGAAAAATTTTCTTCTATGGTATGCAATTTTTTGTGTTCACGAAGTTGTCTCATTCTTTTCCTTTTCTTCTCTTTGTCTCTTTCATGCTCTTTTGATGTTAGAGTCTTTGCTTGTTTCCTCGGCATGATGATGGTTTCTACATATGAATTCATTACAATCTTAAAATTATAATATAAATCTGTTACAATAAGTCAAATTATAATATAAATCTCTTACAGTATGATGAATTATAATATAAATTTATTACAATTATATCAAATTATGTATTGAACCAGTCTATATCATACCAATTATAAACCAAAAGACTCTATATTCACATTTCACACATAAAAAATAAAAAAACTTACCTCAATCGATAAATTTTGGTAAAGAATGATTGACTTTCACAATTCGATGTTGATTTTTAAACAAAAAGGTGGTGCAAATTGATAGAATATGCTTCTTTGTCACCTTGAACACCATGAAAAGTGACTATTTGTCGGATAAAATATAGAAATCAGATAATTCACAAAAAATATGGGCCTCTTTCGCAAGATTTGTAATGGATAAGACTGTTTATTTTAGTCTTGCAGAGCGCGTGTGTGCTATACAAGAAACAAAAAAGTGGTAAAGGGAGAGAGGGGATGATAAGGAGAGAGAGAGAGAGAGAGAGAGAGAGAGAGAGAGAGAGAGAGAGAGAGAGAGAGAGAGAGAGAGAGAGAGAGAGAGAGAGGGTAAAGAAGGGGTCCTAGGACCATCTACAACTCATCAGGCAACAATGGGCACATTGGGCATGGACTAGATGGAAATCAATCTTCTATATTCTATGAATTCCCATGGATTCTGAATTATGTAAGGGTCATGAAATGTATTTGTGTGTATGTGGTCTCTCTCTCTCTCTCTCTCTCTCTCTCTCTCTCTCTCTCTCTCTCTCTCTCAACTTCTCATCCCTCTCACTCTCCCTCCCTCTCCCCTATCCTTCTCACCTTCTCACTCTCTCTTCCTCTCTCAGCCCTCGCCACCTTATCACTCTTTCTCTTTCACTTCCTTAAGCCTTTTTCAAATGTTACATAGCATGCATGAGCTATTGAAGCCATAAATTTGAATAACACATACGTGCTTTATAATACATTGGAATCCACCAAGCCTAAGGATTGGATTTTCCTTGGAGACCCAACCCAAAGGCTTGAAAGATTCAAATAGGCCCGAGATATGTTTTCCAACAGACATACAAAAAATTCACATCTTTTTTTGTGTGGTCCTCATCATGTTTACTTGTGGTTCAATAACATTAAAATCAGACAACATGATATTACAGATCTCTCTGTTAGCTATCTAACCATATAATTTATTTTGAAGTATGATTATGTTAATCTTTTCATCTCTAATTTATTTTGTATGTATGTCTGATTTTTGTCAAAAAGAAATATGTAGTATTTTGGGCATAGATTTTGGCTCATTCGTCGAATTTTGCAACAAGTTACTTTTTTAGAAACTAGACTCAATAATGTAACACACTTTTAAAAAAAAATTAATTTTTGATTAGTTTTCAATGATTTCTATGGGGAGCACACAAAAATTTCATGTTTTTAGGATGTGTGCCCTTCAGAAATTCATAAAAAATTATACATTCATAAAAAAATTAGCAAAAAAATCTAGGATAAACTATGTGGTGTTAGCTAACTTCTCACTGGAGCGATTAAAAAAATTCAAAAAAAAAGTTAACATTAGGGGGATCACACTAGATGCTATGTTATGTTTTTTCACAAAAAATAGGGCCACTTTTTGTGCTCCCCCTTTTTGAGGGCCTTAATCTGCACAATTTTCAAAATAAATTAGTAGTTTAGAAACTAGATTTAGATTATTACAACTCTTGTTCTTGTCACATCTAAAATTTTTTAGTCTAACTATCTTCAATTTCTCGTTGAAGTTCAGAGTTTGCTGATTTCATAAAAAAAAAAGTGGCATCTTATACCCCTTTTTTGGTTCCCCATCTTTGTGCACTTACCCACTTTAATATCTTGTTCAATAATACCAAGACCTTGTCCACTATAACCCTATTGAGTAGTAATGTCATAACCCATATTATAATCGCCTTTTTATGTAGAGGGTGAAGGAGGTTATTCTTGAGAGTTATGGAAATGTGTGGTATAAATAGGAATAGGAAGATCTAAATATTCTCTTTAGGGAGATTAAGATTCCTATCACTATTCTTGTCTTCTTTAGGTGGAGGAGAAGAAGAAGGTTTAGCAAGATCTTCATATCTACTTAATGTTATCCTTGGAGAGAAATCATCAAGAAAATGCTTAACATCAAGATTATGAATAACACTTTGAGAAACGGAGGATTGTTTAAGGTCATCTAAAGAAGTGCATAAACTAGCTTCCTTAAGAATATCCATTAAGGTAGGTTGAGAAGGAGAGGATCTAGGTCTCACTAGGATAGGATCATTAGGAGAGAGATCTCTATCATCGTGATCAATAGGCACTGTAGGAGTAGAGTTAGGAAGGTTTATACTAATATCATCTCTAGGTTCATCCATAAATAATCTTATGTAATCAACATATTCCATGCATTTTGTTAAAAATTGAATGAGAAACCACATGAAATATTGATACACGTCATGAAATATACCTTATAAGGAAGAAAGATATTTGAAAGTCACATAATGCCATGTGCAATAACACCATGAAAGAACACAAACATCATGAAATGCAACAAAGTATGATTCACTCTATGTGATTGTTAAAGAGAAGTAAGGAGAAATGTAACAACATAAGTTATCACACACCAATCTAACTTAGTAAACTCTAATGAATGCTAATGAAATTTAACACTTGCAAATAAAGGAGATCTAACACCAAAATCAAAATGGAAATATTATGAGTCAGGTTTACCAAAATGTATAGTGGGAAAGGGGAAGCAATGCAAAGGGGTAAATTACTCATTTTCAGAAAAAAACACTCAAAAGGATGATGTTCCAATAGGCTCAAGAAGGACCGAAGCGTTGAATGAGACAATGATCCTTTGCTAAAAATGTGTAAATTGTGAAATGGAAAGAGGGAAAATGAAAAGATAATGCAACAAAGGAAGCAAATTAGGAAAATATAGACAGATTTGGAAATTATAGAGTGATAACTAACCACCAGAAACTAGAATTGAGTTGAATCGAGGTCCAGAGTATTGTATAAGTATGTGATTTCCATTTGGGCCAAAGTTGTAGGGTACAAAATATTTTAGATATTCTCTACCTAGATACAAAATATTTTAGTCAATATGTACCTAGGTACACCACATTTTAGTCATTATGTACCTTCCTCTAGATTTTTTTATAAAAATATTGTAGAAGATATCTCAACACTATTTAAGTGTCTACAACATGAATTTTGCCCTTAAACCAAATGTCATTTCTTTAAATAAACTCATAAATAGCAAATGTATTTTCCAAAGCTACCTACAAAAACAAGTAGCCTATAAAAAAAATATCTTATTCATTAATATTATTGATAGGTGTTTGGTGGTATCTAGTGATTATGGACCACGGCCTCTCACATAGGGAGGAGGTAACCTTTACCGCACGTTACCTTGAAAGGTCACTAGTATTAATAATCACTGATATTGATGGATTGCCTTCCATACATGGTTAGTTGGTATAAAACATTAGGGTTAAGTGGTGTTTATTCTCCAAAACATCTATGCTAAAACAGTGCACCAGCAATGACGGAAAACTGTTTTGACTCCTCAAGAATTCTACATCATTTTGTCTAGTTACAGCCAATAAAGATATTCTAAAATTCTCTGATTGGTATCATAAGACTTCAATTATAGGAAGGACTCTCTAGGTTGAAACCCTTTGAAAGGGATTTTAAGATAAGGCTGGAAGCACAGAAACCATTTGTTTTGTTTTCCAACAAACATGAACCCGCTTGATTGGGAAACCACTCAGTTCACATAAATCGTATGAAGCACAAACTTTAAGAAGACCCATTTGAGAAAAAAAAACATAAAAGTTTGTTTTTGGATGAATAGGAATGGGCAATTCAGGTACAGCTCAATTTTTAGCCATGCTGGACCAAATGTCAGTGATTGTATTCATTGCTGCTGTTCTTCTCATTGTCTATTTGATTAGTCGCTACATCAGATGCACGAACAGAAACACAAGGATTTCTCAGAGGGCTCATCGACATCATTTAGTACAAGAAAACCCATCAATCGTAGCCATGCAGATTGGCCTGGAGAGAAAGGTTATTGAGGCTCTGCCAACATTTGTGTACAAACCACAGCAGATGAAGATTGTTCTTGACTGTGCAGTTTGCCTGTGGGAATTCCAGGAGAATGAGAAAGGCAGGGTTTTGCCTAATTGTAACCACAGTTTTCATATAGACTGTATTGATATGTGGCTCTTCTCTCACTCCACATGCCCTGTTTGCAGAACAAAAATTGAGAGCTTTTCTCCTGGAAAAAGGCCACAATTACCTGCTTGTGAGGACTCACGAGCTGTTTCTGATTGTGGGCATGGCAGTAAAGGACAGACGAGCTCTAGCCCTGCAGACATGGATGAAGTAAAAGCTTTGCCTGAAACTGCTATTGGCATATCTGTGTAAATGTTAAGTTGCTTTTTTGAGCAGATAAATTTTACTTTATTTGGAATCACTACTGTGTTCATTTTGGATACAATTGTTAAGAGTGATATTTGCTAATTTATGGGAGGTTTGATGTAAATATTTGAAGTTTGAATAATATTGAAATTATGTTATGGATGTTTTTGGGTAGTTGGATTGAGGTTTGGTTGTGAGGGAGGTACAAGTTAAACATTTTTAAGTGATGATATTTTTGTAAGGTGTGAATGTTTTGAACTATCTTATGAAACAAAATTTATTTGTAACATGTTTTACAATATCTAATTTATAATTTGGCACACATTCTTGTTCATTCTAAGAAACTTCAATAATGAAAATCTCTTAACAAATAATTATTTTAAGTTATGGAGAATCTTTAGAAAGATGGATTTCTTATTTAAAGTTAATTTAAACAAAGTAAATTAAATTGAAGATTCTTAGTTTATCATTGCAAGAAAAGGTTTAGAGAGGTTAGGATTTAGAAAATTAAAACAAAAGATGAGGTCCGATGTGCTCAAGGAAAGTGGTGTTCTATCATAAATGCTAAACGACTAGTTCAAATTGAATACTTTTGAGAATGAAGAAGTCATGAACTTGTCAATTTTGAATGCTTATGTTGGAGTGAGTACTCAACGAAAAATAGATGTAGTTTTGTTTCAAATGTAATCTATATTCAAATACACAGTTTCATGAAGATGGTACAACCAATGTTCACAATCTAGCTTCACAATATAAGCTAGCAAACATAAATGTATATAATTCAACAAAACTAGAAAAAATGTCACACACACATTCACATAAAAGAATCAAAAGATTACATTCAACTAAAAGACCATGATAAAATACAATACAAATTTTATTTCAATTCTAATGAATCTTTCTAAATTGAGATGACAATGAAAGCTAACCTCCATGAGACATGTATATGGTTGTTTTGAAGACATCCACTTTACATATGTTGTACATGCCTTTCATATGCCTATCTTATCACTAAGATTTTTTTTTTAATACTATGTTTTCAATATGGAATTATGTAAATTATTGTGATATAGACCTACTTTTTATTAACACGTATCATCTATATTATGTACCCGACACTTTCAACTATTTGAATTATATTTATTTAAAAGTAAATAATATTTTGACTTTTTTTCTTGACCATCCTACATAATATTTAAGCAAATTGATCAGAAACACATACTGATAAACATAAATATCTTTTTGTGTGAAATTTCTAGCTTTTAATTGAAATGTCCAAACATAAAAATGTACAAACGCTTCCACTACACAACGAATCAAAAAATATAAGTACAGCTCATATTTCAGTCAATTAGATTGTGCCAGCTGCAATCATTTTAGGCGGTAGTGACTAAATAACCAACTAAGACTTAAAAAATATAAAGAAGATTGAAAAAAACAAGAGTCCCCTTGATAAGAACGCGTTTTAGTTTGCTGTTTAGACGTTGCGAATAAAAACAAACTAAGAACGAAGAATAAAAATAAAAATAATCTTTCTATGATCGAAAATGCTCATATACGAGACAAATGTTGCTTGTAAAATTCTGGATGGGACCATGAGCCTTAGCTGGGCAAATGATAGGAAGGTAATCATCAGGATTAGAGATTCTGTTGACGTGGCGTTAGCAGATAAAGGATGTGAGCTGTAAATAAGCACATGAAATCTGTATTGGACCACCTCGGATTGGCGCATTTGAGGGAGGTCGGTCTAAAATTGCATCAGAATGAGTAAGTCGGGAAGATTGTTTTCGAAGAAATCTGCTCATAACTATCTGCGAGCTTGGTGCCCGAGATTGGTGGGTTCCACGTCACCATTAAATTCGTTATGAAAAACACATATAGTCTCTCTGATTAAGATATCGACAACTGATGTTCATTAATCTAAAAACTATGGAGGGCCTTGCAAAATCATTTGCATCTGTAATGGTTATGCAGATAGTAAGATATGTTTTGAGTTATATTCTTGATAGTACAGAAAAGTTAGAAGAAATGAACATTGTCTTTTTATTGGAATAAGTAGTTTGAGGAGTTTTTGGTGGTCTTAAAAAATAGAATATAAATGAGTGAAACATAAAATTTAAATTGACAAGCCTGATAAAAATACTTTGCAATACCAATAAAATGCGCCCAGCACATTAATATCATATATTTTTTTTAAGAATGCTATTCAAATCATTTAAAAAGAGATAAAAAAGAAACAACAATGTAAATATTCTAAGTGTAAGGACTAAAATAATGCCAAACTATGCCACTTCAGGAATACTCAAAAGACAAGGAAGTCGGTCAGCTTTGTCAAATGTTGCAGTCTACATTTTGACAAGGAAAAATTTATTTTCATTAAATAATATGATAAGGTATATGGTTCAACCAACATGTTGAATAGAAAAAGGTACACATGAAACCAAAACAAAGAGAAGGTGTCGACCGAATGCACTAATAATATATCACATGAATTAATACATATTTCCATCTTTTATCACAAATCAAGTCCTAAATTTTGGCAAGAACTCATATCTTTATTACACATACATCATCATTTAACTATACAATAACTCATAAAATTTTATCTTCTCTCATTGCTACACAAATGTAGAGAAATAAACATTAAACTTTAAGTACATCTACTACAATGTACATCATAGTTTCACACATAATTTATCATTACCCAGTCTGTAGCAAAAGAAATAATAATAATAATAATCACACCTAACTGAGATAGACAAATTGTCAATCTCATAGAAAGGTTTCGCTCTTTCATAGTTTTAAAAGAAAACATGGACATTCAACAAATTTAATACACATAAGAGGAAATGTCCTATAAGTGTCTATTTCCCACTCTATAATGAAAAACAAGGAACATTATTTCCTTTCCTTGTCAATGCTTCTACATTTTGGATACACATCTACCAGGCCTGTTGCGACTACAACATACAATATTTACTTTCCTTTGAAATTTTATTTATGTCCAGACTCTATACCCTGTTCTGAAGCTCCCATTTTGGCATAGGCAGAGAGGATGATGGCAAATATTGTGAAATTTGGTTCTACACTTGCCAATGGCATTTGCTTGAAAGTTTCTATAGTTTTTTCACCAAACCCATTTTGTGCATTTCACACAATCATGACATTCTATAAAATCACATTTCATTCAGCCATTTTGTCAAACAGTACACATGCCTTATCAATGCTTCCACATTTTGCATACATGTAGATGGGGACAACTTCAACTAAAATAGCTGATGAAATTCTCCTCTGATGGATGTCCATACTCTGTTCTGAAGCTCCCATTTTGGCACTGGCAGACCTTTTCGTTTGTTGATCCTTCTGATATAATGGTGAACTCAAAATACGACTTCTCCGAAAAGCCTTTATTTCTGAGCGGAAACCCCGACAAGGCTAAAGTTGTATGAAGGGACATGAATTTTGAAGATGCGGACGCTAGATTGAGCCGTATATTTTGCATGAGATTCGAACCTGAGAGCGGTTCCCATGAAATTTCTGTCTCAGACACTGCGCCTCTGCAGAGCCCGCACAAACAGGGGTACGGCTCCCATGAAATCTTCCTTCATTCAATGATGATTTTCAATGTAAACCATAGTTTTAAGGATTTTATTGAAAGGCCTCCAAGTATTGCCTATGTATGTATTTCTCTTGATCGAGAGAGAGGGAAACGCTCCGAGTGACAATCTCATGGCTTGCCATGATTTCTTTAACTGTCAATAGGGTTTTGATTTGTGTTTATTTAGATTTGCAGGCAGCAAATGACGATAAGCTCCCAAGTATGCCATCCATTCTACATCGACAAAGGTTTCTCCCTTCAAATTTACCTCTTTTATGCTCTGTTGAAAGGCTGCAAAGGAAGACAATGAATAATGCAAACATACGTGTTGCAAGTATGTCCCGACAAAATTGTCCTAAACCGGAAAATAGGACCGGGCAAATTTGTCGACAAAGAAAAACTGCGTGAGAAAACTGAATTCCGGTGGGTAATCGGCGACGTCAGGTAGAAGCCAGCGTCAGACATTGAATCCCGGCAGGTTGCCTTCACACTATAAAAGTCTATTGGCTAATACTTGACATTGATTTTATTTTATTTATTTGAAGGAAAAGATTAAAGATCTAATTTTATGTTTCTTTGTGAGAAATTTTTTAAATAAGGTACAATTATATGGGATAAAAAGGAGATGTCTATGTCGTCATTAGAATCTTAAATTTTATTAAGGAGGGACTTAAGTTTTTTTTTAAAACTCTTTTTTGGGTAATATTTAAGTTTTGGATGGTTATGTGATCATAGATGCTAGTGGATAAAAGTCTATAGCTTGTTCAATTGTACTTTCATTTTATATTTCTTAGGATTTTGTGGGAAGTATACTATAATATAATTTCACAATGACAATCTATAACATCTGAAGAATTGTCAAATATAAATTATAGACCTTCAAAATGGGTACAAATTCTTTTGTGATAAGGTTTTCACTTGTTGTGGGCTATGAATTTGGTACTTACTATTTCAAATGTGTTTCTAACACACCATTAATTTTTACATCAAAGTGAAAACATTTTCACCCCTTCGTAGAACTAATTCTTTTGTTAAAATGTAGATAATATATGGAATGCAAAGCTTGTTGTCAATACATAAGGAGACTCTTTTATTTTTCCATTTATGAGAATTTGAAGAAATCTAACATACTGTTTGCTCATAAAGTGTGTGAGGTTGTCTGTCATTGGATTGATAGTTTTAGTTGATCTTGTTAGTTGTAGATTTTGTCTTTCAAAAATAACTTTAAAATGTCTCACAATGCCTAGAATGAAAGACAAAATGAATTGAAAGTTAGAGAAATCTCTATTGAGTAGACGATCCTCCTATGAATTTTAGAGGTACAACTCCCTCTTATGATGTAATTTTTGTTTTTCTGGGTATGCTATTAACCGGAAAGCAATAAAGGTAGAACTAACATCTGAGCATAGATATACTACATATGTGATTTACATATTTGTAACAAAGGGATACTAGAACAAATGACACAAAGTTCACCTATTGGCTATCCAAGACAGGGATGCAAAATAAAATAACAACAGTTCCTTGATATTGTATAATTATTATAGAGTCATAATAAAAAAATAATCATACTCACAATCTATTATGACAAGAGAAATCAACTAAGAATAATTGCAATTAACATAAGAAAATCAAAACAAAAAATGAACATGGATGAATTCAAAGACTAAAAAAGATTCTTTTTTTTGTCAGACAAAATAGTAGAATGCAAAGTTTCCCTATCCCTTGTACAATTGAAAATGCCACAAGAAAATTAACCTTAATATTATGTCCATTTTTCCCTTTACAATATTATAGAGTCAAAGCTCAATAAATAATCATACTCACAATCCATTGTGACAAAAGAAATCACCTAAGAATAATTGTAATTAACATAAGAAAATCAAAACCAAAAGGAATATGGATGAATACAAAGACTCAAAAAGATTCATTTTATTTCTCAAACAAAACCATAGAACTCAAAGTTTCCCTCTCCCTTGTACAATAGAAAATACCCCAAGAAAAATAACCATACTATTATCTCTCTTTTCCCCTTTACAAACTCAAGGAAAAAAAAATCCCTCCTCTGAGCATCAACTTTAGAAGAAAAGAAAATCCCCCCCTTTTTAGAATTCTCTCTTCAATAACATTAAGTTGCATATTTATAGGTTCTCTCAACGAACCTTTTTAGTTCCCATAACTTTTTCTTGGAAAGAAAATTCCTTTTTCTCTTTGAAGGTTAGAAAATAAAAACACAAGTTCTCTTCACCTTCTCATACCTATAATAGATATGATGTTTAACTTTTTGTAAAATATTTAAGTAGACAGTTTAAGAAGACATCCCTTTGAAAAGGGTCAATTCAATATATTCTCCCCACACAATTACCATGTATGTACCAAGATCCTTCTTCTCAATCAACTGTTTGAGCTCTAAATTTTTAAAACCCATTGTGTATGTAATATGTATAATCCTTCTCTTTTGACATCCAAGCTATTTAAAATATCAAGCTTCTTGATAACTTGGCACTTAAGAAACATCCAAAAATTTTATAGTTCTGTTAATGCTGAACATTGATTACTGTAAGAATTTGCCTAAGGTAAAGAATAAAATGCCAAGATCTAGAAGCTCAATAGATAGCACAATAAGAGAGAGAAAAAGATATGATCCTTAAATGACTAGATTCAGTGATGATCAATAATCAAATGATAATGAATAAATACAAAGTAGGAGTGCCCAAATATATAGACAATGTGATAAGACTACATGATAAGGAGATGATAAGCTATCAACCACACTAGGTGGAATCACATGTCCACCAAATTATGTGCAACAATGAGAGGATGGTAATGTGATAAGAGCACTAAAGGTTAAAAGAGATATGAGATGACAACTATCACCATCTAAAGTGAAATTTCTTCTAACCATGTGCTAAGATGAAATGCAAACTCCTAAGTGTCTCAATGACAACTAATATGCAAATGCATTATCCTAAATAAACTTAAGTAAAGTGTAATTAGTGAATATTTAATTACACCAACAAACCCCCCCCCCCCCCCTTAAGTGCAACTTAGGAGAATACACTTAAACTCACAATGCTTGATGACAATGCATGGTGGGTCCCAACTACTAGGTCATGTTAGGTACCCATGTACAATATGCAAGAGCAATGTAATGCAATCTCTTGTAAAGCAGAGAAAGAGGGAAATCCTCATGGGAGAAATCCTCCCCCAAAAAGAGAGATACACAATAAGATGCATAGATGGAAAAAGTAATCAAGACCCCCCCATTATGACATACATCATGTATATACAATAGAGAAGTATGGGAAGGAAAAAACCCCATATGAGGAAAAATTCCACCCCATAAGAGAGAATTAGTAGAAGAAGAGAGACATAGTATCCCCCCCTCAATGTAGAATGACCATCAGTGATAGTTTCTTTAGGATGAATGTAGAAGCTGGTCCATGAATGTTGAACAAACTTCCTCCCATTAGGGAGAAACAATGTCATAGGTGTATATGAGATGTCTCCCCAATCTATAGGAAGAAACCTCAAGATGAATGATGTCTCTGAAAACTGCTCAACTTTCCCTGTGTCAATTTTGAAGGCTGGCCCTTCGAAAACTACTAAAAAGAACAAGTTTGGATCAAATAAGGATGGATGTAGAACATGTCCCGAAGAACCAAGTGTCTCCCCTAATGATAAATAGATCTCCTGCAACTACTATACATAAGGATCCACAATCACATCAACCTCGAAAGACTAATCATGTAGAGAATGGACAAGAGGGTCAGAGTGTTCCCTTGTAACAACTGAAGAAAGATCTTCACCATCAAAGAGAAGATGCATAGATCATCAATGATGCCTTGCATATCGACAATGTAGGATTCCACAAATAAACTTGCAATGTCTGTCAAGTAGTCATCCCTTGATGTTGTAAGTGGAAGAAAAGGTGTACCCTACTGTGATGGACCATATGGATCTATTACTATAGAAATGTATGCATGTGGAATATGTTGATGCTATAACCTTGTCTTGCGACTGTCTGAAGGATCTCCTACAAGTGAACCTACTAAATCAAGAATCTGTCTAACCCAATGAGGTATAGTGGAAGATGATGATGAAGGAGCTTTCTCAACCTTAAGTTTACCAAGAAAAGGTGTAATACCACATGTAGGAGTCAAGGTAGATGAACCATCTGAATCAATGACACTGCTATCACTATCAATTTCCACAATATTAAAGTATGGAGAGGAATAGAGGAAAATCAAGGTGAACTTTCCTCAAAGTGAACATTCCTCTCTATGAAGATCTCATGAGTCTTAGGATCCATAAGTCTATATGCCTTAACACTTTCTTCATATCCAATGAATGTACAAGGCCTTGGTGGAGGTGCCTTGCATTTTTGTGAAGACATGTGTGCCCATGTTGGACAACCAAATACACTGAAGTGTTTCACAAATGATTTTATTCTACACCATGCCTCAAAAGGAGTCATTCCATCTAAGGCTTTATGAGGAGATATATTAAGGATGTGATTGGCATAACTTGCAACTTCTACCTTTAAGTGATGGATCAAGAGAGTTGGCTTCAATCATGAAACTTTCCATTTCCTTAAGAGTTCTAATCTTCATTTCTTTAACTCTTGTTTTCTAAGGACTAAATGCAACTAGATTCTGAAGATCAATACCCTCAAGTTCAAAAAAGTCTCTAAGTCTTGAGTTCACATAGCTTCTTTCATTGTCTACACAAAGAAACTTGATGAATTTACTTGATTTCTTTTCAACATGACTCTTGAAGGTTAGAAACTTATCCAACACTTCATTCTTGTGACCAAGAAAGTAGACCCATGTGTAGCAGGAAAAGTCATCAATGAAATTGAGGACATATCGACCCTTGTTGACTATGTTAGTAATGAATGATAAATATATCCTATGGGGGAGTATTTGTGGTCATTCTATAGCAGTTGTTGCATTCATGATTGTGATTATCATTGATGTCAACATAGTGATCTACTAAAGTTTAGCAGAGAAGCAGACAGTGTTTGAGTTAGCACACGTGGGATATTGAAGATCAAGATATACAGAGTTGAGGACTTACTCTATGATGTTCTATAAGATTTTGGTTAAGAGTGCATACATAAATTCATTTATTCATGACAGTTATGTGTAATTTAGTGGAAGTAGTGTTCCTAAGTAGCGGTTTTTGGAAATCAGATGATATCTCCTAATCGGGATAGAATCTAAGCATGAGAGGTTGAACATATGATGAAGACATGATAATTGTGATGTGGACATGACAGGAAGGTTAGAGGTCACACAACTGAAGAGTTATCTTAATTGGAAGCTGACAGTTTTATGTAATTATGGAATTTTTATGTAACGCGTCGAAAATTTTATTTTGTAATTTGTATGCCCACTCATTTGTAATTATTTGAGTGTGGTATAAATGAAGGAACATTTTTCTTATTGTAATATGGAAGAATAATGTGGAAGGTAAGATTGTGAAAGTGAATTTTGGAATTGTGCAATACTTGTTGAAAGAGGATATGCGAAGTATAAAGATCTGATGAAGCAGGCATTGGTGCGGTTTGGTACAGTCAAAGGAGAAGTGATAAGTCATTGAGATCAGTAATATTTTGGTATTATTCTATTGAGTAATACATAGATCAGTTGAATAGTGTGTTCAATGATCTTTCCCTTGAAGCTATTTGGATAGTGGGTCCTTCTGTCTTCCATAACTCCTAACAGAGTTAGAATCTTTTAGCAGGGATTCAAAGTCTCCTAGCAGGGACTGATATGTACTAAATTTATTTCATAAGAATCCTGACATATTCCATCCTCTCATAAGGAACTTTCATATTAGTGCATCTTTTGTGGGCATCATTCCCACATGGGTTTACTCTTTGATCAAGAGGTTCCCTAGTCAACATATCTTGTGTTATTGTGTTGTTGTGTTTGCATATCTTTCTATGGTTGTAGATCACATTGCTTACATGGTTAAAATCTATTAAAGTTGATAAAAGATGTATTTATCTGATAATTAATCCCGCCCCCTCTCAGTTATCTTGGTGGAATTTACTTTCTAACAATTGGATCAGAGCAGCAGGTCCTTGAAGGAAAATTTTAACAACTTGAGGAGATCCATGGCGAGTCATTTCAGGAAAGAAAGCCCTAAGTTTGATGGAGTAAATTTTGACAGCTGGAAAGAAAAAATGAAGACACATTTACTTTGTTTAGGACCAGGATATTGGTTAATCACGAAGAACAAGAAGACTATCATTAATGAAGACAAAATTGAAGAATGTACTAATGAGGAAAGAGATCTATTCATGTGTAACATACTTGCCAGAGAAGCACTCTTGTCAGCCCTTCCAAAAAATGAGTACAGTCAGGTAAAATATCTAAAAACATCTCATGAAATTTGGTTAGCTTTACAATCTACTTTTGAAGGTGATGAACATGCAAAGAAAGTCAGATTACATAATTGGATATGTGCATTTGAAGATATAAGAATGATGGAAGATGAGTCTATTAGAAGCTATATTGGTAGAATGTTAGAAATTATTGCAGTATAAAATCTTGTGAAGGAATCAAGATAGAGAATGAAGTGATATGGAAAATTTTGAGGACATTGAATCCTGTATTTAAGAAAACAACATAGATGATAGAGAAAGTTATACCTTGTACTGAGAACTTCACCAGAGAAACCCTCCTTGGAAGATTAGAAGCAACATAAATAAGCTTGAGGCAATCAGAAGATTTACCTAGAATGGAGACAATGTTCAACGCACTTAGTATTCATCCTACTTTGTCAAGAAGCATGAGTGAGAGTGGAGATTATGCTAGTAGCAAAAAAAATAGGAATGAAGAAGATGGGAAGATTGAAGAAGGAATTGCCTTGTGAAAAGAGAACCAGACAGTAAGAAAATTTTTAAATGTTGGACTTGTCAAGAATATGGTCATTTTGCATCTAAATGTCCTAAGAGAGTAAAGAAGTATAGAAAGAACTTTAAACCTAGAAGATCTAAATAATGTTATTATGCTAATGATGAAGAATTTGAAGCTAGTATGGAGAAATCTCTAAGTGAAACTAATAATGAGAATGATGATATAGGATTTGTAGCAATAAAAAAAGAAAATCCTCAAATAGAAGTTAAGGCAGAAAAAGCTTTAGTTTCTCAAGTAGAAAAGAAATCTGATTGGATTATAGATAATGGTTGTTCACATCATATGACTAGAGACATGAAGAAATTTATAAAGTTTAAAAATTATGATGGAGGAATTGTTAGAGTTGGAAACAATGCACCTTGTTTGATAAAAGGTATATGATCTATTATTCTTGATGGAAAGACTAATACTGATGTTGTTTACTTTGTGGATGGATTGAAACATAATCTTTTGAGTGTTGGACAACTAGTTGATAAGGGATATCAAGTTTGGTTTACTGAGAAAACTTGTGTAATCAAAGACAAGGATGGTAATTTGATTGGTACTAGATCAAGAACCAGAGGTAATGTATTTTAGTTGAATCCTACTGAGATGACATGTTTGATTACTAAGATTGATGACAGTTGGTTATGGCATAGAAGATTTTGTCATATAAGCTTTGGTAATATTGTGAAAGTGAGTACTACACTTGAGGTGAGAGATTTGCCTAAGATTATGAAACCTACTAACACAATTTTCAAGGAATGTGTGATGGCTAAGAAGAAGAGAAGCTCATTTCCCAGCAAGAAGTTTACAACAAAAGAGAAGTTGGAAATTTTTCATATAGATTTGAGCGGTCCCACAAGAACTAGAGGATTCTATGGAGAAAGGTATTTTATGATTCTTGTTGATGATTTTACAAGAATGATGTGGATTGCATTTCTTAAAGAAAAGTTTGAAGCATTTGATAAGTTTAAAATTATTAAGAACAAAGTTGAGAATGAATGTGGAATGAAGATTAAATGTTTGAGATCAAATAGAGGTGGAGAATTTACTTCAAAAGAATTTAACATTTTTTGTGAAGTGAATGGTAGTAAGAGATAGTTTTCAACCCCTAGGACACTTGAACAAAATGGTATTGCAGAAAGAAGAAACAAGTCAGTGATTGAAGCAGCAAGAGCCATGTTATTTGAAAATGATTTGGCGAAGATATTTTGGAGAGAAGCAGTGAACACAGTAGTGTATACAATGAACAAAGTACATATCAGAGTAGACATAGACAAGACACCTTATGAACTATGGTTTGGACATGCACCATCTATTAAGTATTTTAGAATTTTTAGAAGCAAATGTTATATTAAGAGAGATGATGACATTGGAAAGTTTGATCCTAGAAGTGATGAAGGTATATTTCTTGGTTATTCATTGAAGAGAAAAGCTTATAGATGTTATAATAAAAGAACTAAGACTATTGTTAAGAGTGCAAATGTTAAAGTTGATGAAAAGTTCAAAATTTAGGAAAGAATGCTTGATTATGAATTAGATGAAGGAACTCATCCTAGAACTAATCCAGAGAATAGAAAATTATTCTATGAAACTAACAGTGATTTGCAGAATGAAAGCTTCATTGAGGAAATCACAGAAGAACCTACAGCTGAAGTGAGAATGAGATAGTGACACCTAACAAAAATCTATCACAGAATCATCTTGTTGAGAAGATTATTGGAAGCATAGACACTAGAGGAGTTCTGACACAAAATAAGCTACAAGAATAGTTGTGTTTAATTTCTCAAATTGAACCTAAATCTACTAGTGAAGCCTGTGAAGATGAACATTGGATTAAAGCTATGAAGGAAGAACTAGATCAAATTGAAAATAATAAGACTTGGGAATTGGTCCCTAAGCCTTAAGGTAAGAATGTCATAGGAACTAAATGGGTATTCAGGAACAAGATGAATGAACAAGGAGAAGTTGTAAGAAATAATGCAAGATTGGTATGTAAAGGATACTCACAGCAAGAAGGAATTGACTATGAAGAAACTTTTTCACCTATAGCAAGAATTGAAGCAGAAAGAATGTTTTTGGCTTATGCAGCCTATAAGAAATTCAAAGTGTATCAGATGGATATGAAGTCAGCATTTCTGAATGGAGAGTTAGAAGAAGAATTTTACATTGAGCAGCCTGAAGGTTTTCCTTTAACTCATGAAGGAGATATGGTATGTAAATTGAAGAAAGCTTTATATGGACTTAAAAAAGCACCTAGAACTTTTTATGCAAGATTGGATAAGTATTTGATAAAATTAGGATTTACTAAAGGCACAACTGAGAACAACTTGTACACAAAAGAAATTGAAAATGGTTTGTTTGTTGTAGTTATTTTTGTTGATGATATTATCTTTAGAGGAGAAGATGAAGCTAGCGATAAATTTGTAGATGAAATGAATACTAAATTTGAAATGAGTATGATTGGTGAGATGAAATACTTTTTAGGATTGTACATAACACAAAATAGTGATGGTATCTTCATAAGTCAAACAAAGTACTTGAATGACTTGTTGAAGAGATTTGGAAAGGAGAACAGTAAACCAGTTGGAACACCTATGGTAACTAGACACAAGTTATCTAGCATAGATGAGACTCATGTAGTTGAATAGAAGAAGTATATATCTATGATTGGAGGATTGCAATATTTAACTCATACAAGACCATATATATCACATGCGATTGGAATTGTTGCAAGATTTCAAGCTGATCCCAGAGAATCACATTATGCAGCAGTACAAAGGATACTGAGGTACTTAAGAGGCACAATTGAATATGGATTGTGGTATGAAAAATATGATGACTTTACCCTATGTGCATATACATATGCAAATTGGGGAGGTAGTGTTGATGAAAAAAAGAGCACAAGTGGTGGAGCATTTTTCCTTGGAGGAAGATTGGTCTCTTGTCTAAGCAAGAAGTAGAACTGTATTTCACAGACCACAACAAAAGTAGAGTATGTAGCAACAAAAAACAATTGTAATCAGATAATTTGTATGAAACAAATGTTGAAAGATATTGGAATAAAATTTGTTGAGCATGTTATTATACATTGTGATAATACCAGCACAGTTAGTATGTCTAAGATTCTTGTACTACATTCTAAGACAAAGCATATAGAAATAAAGTATCATGTAGTGAGAGAAAAAGTGGCAGAAAAAGAAGTCAAATTGGAGTATATAAGCACAAAAGATAAAATTGCAGATATATTTATAAAGCCTTTGCCTAAGGATACATTTGAGTATCTGAGAGGTATGCTTGGGGTTATGCCCCAACCTACTTTTGAGAAGTGATGCAAATTGTTGCATCCATCCAGTGGTATATGAGCCTTATTTTTCTTCTAGACTAGATGTTGGTACTTCCTCTATGGGGAAATATGTGTTTTTGAGCTGAGTAATGAGGACTCCAGTGAATGTATTTTCTGAAAAGTGTCTTTTGACATTGAAGTTGTTGTTGACATAGTGATGAAGCATTTTTCATTGATGTCAATGGGGGAGAAGGATACATGATAAAACTATCTATTAAGAGAATTTGAGGGAGAAGGTTACAAGCAATATAAAATGGAAAACTGAAAGAGTTGAACAAGAAAATGAAGCAAGATTTGATTGATGAAGAGGACTTGAAAGCATTTCAGAGCAGTAGTGTTGGTATTCATGGAACTTCGATGTTTTTTCATCTATGTTGCCATCAATGCCAATGGGGGATATTGTTAGGAATGAATGTTGAATATATCCTTTGGGGGAGTATTCAAGGTCATTTTGTAGTAGTTTTTGTTGTTGAATTCATGATTGTGATTGTCATTGATGTCAATATAGTGATTTACTAAAGTTTAGCAGATAAGAAAATAGTGTTTGAGTTAGCACACGTGGGATATTGAAGATCAAACTATGTGGAGTTGAGGACTTACTCTATGATGTTCTATAAGATTGTAATGCAGGAGCATCCTGGGTGTAAGAGCAATCTTGCATCACCCAAAAATAATTTTGTTTGCTTTTCAATAAGGGCTATCTTGTGCAGAGCTGCTATTTATGGCAACTTGCTATTTTTAGTAAGCTAGTCATATGATCTTGAAATGTTCTTATTTCATAGGTGGATGTTCATTTTGGTCTTATCAGCTTGCCAGTAAAGTTTCATTGCTAGATCAAGTGTAGTTTTGAAGATATTGAAAATTATTGGTATTGGAAATAGGGTATAGAAACTTCAAACTCAATTTTGAAGGCTTTAGAGGCCCTAGATGAGGTTGAAAATTCTACTAAATGAAGCTTTCTTGATTTAGATGTTGTAGAGCGCTTCATGCCCTTTTCAAAATGGGGTTATAATAGTCAATCAGGTCAACGGGTGATGACTTATGGTCTCCAGAAGTTGGGCCACCTGAAATGGCAGAAAATAATTTTTCTTTAGAATTTTTGTTTGGGTTTCAAAAGTTGTTTTGAGCCGACTATGATGTAATAAAATGAAAAATAAAATAATTCTAAGTTTGGTTGGCCTTACTGGCTAAAATTTTGGAACCTTCCCAGGCGGTGGAAAATTGCCTATATAAGGAAGGTTGTAGTGTTGTCTTAGGTAGTTCAGGACAGTTTTGGGTAGTAGATCTGGGTATTGATTCAAGGCTTTGTCCTACAAAATATTGTAAGGGAATGCCCACGTGGCTTTGCATATTGTAATTTTGAAAGTTTGTAATTCCACATTTGTGGAGGTAATAAGAAGCCCATTTTATGTTCTTGCATATTTTTGTTGTTTCTCTGTTTCTGTTATGTGTTTGTCATATTAAGGGGAGTGCCCTTCATCAGATTTTTGGTTTAGAGGGCATACAAAAATTCATTTATTCATGACAGTTATGTGTAATTTAGTGGAAGCAGTATTCAGGCAGTGTTCCTAAGTAGCGGTTTTTGGAAATCAGATGATATCTCCTAATCGGGATAGAATTTGAGCAAGAGAAGTTGAACATATGATGAAGACATGATAATTGTGACGTGGATGTGAGAGAAAGGTTAGAGATCGCATGATTGAAGAGTTATCTTAATTGGAAGCCAACAGTTTTATGTAATTATGAAATTTTTATGTAACGTGTGGAAGATTTTATTTTGTAATTTGTATGCCGACTCATTTGTAATTACTTGAGTGTGGTATAAAGGAAGGAATGTTTTTCTTATTGTAATATGGAAGTGGATTGTGGAATGTAATATTGTGAAATTGAAATGCAGAATTGTGCAATACTTGTTGAAAGAGGATATGCGAAGTATAAAGGTCTGATATTAAGATCCGATGAAGCAGTCGGTGCGGTTTGGCACAGTCAGAGGAGAAGTGATAAGTTTTTGAGATTAGTAACTTTTGGTTATTGTGTTTTTGTGTATGTATATCTTTCTATGGTTTTTGATCACATTGCTTACATGGTTAAAATCTATTAAAGTTGATAAAAGTTGTATTTATCTGATAACTGATTCCCCCCCCCCTCTCAGTTATCTTGGTGGACTTTACTTTCTAATAGACTAATGTTAATGGAAAGGGGCCTTCTAGTACACTGTGAACCAATTCAAGAAAAAATGATGCTCTCCAAGACTTTCCTTTTTTCAAAATTTTCTTCTAGATGCATATCTATTGAACAATTTGAACATTCACCCTTAGAAAATTTGATTGTAGGTAGACCTTTGACCATATGCTTTGAGCTAAGCTATTGAAGACAGTGGAAATCAAGATTTCCAAACTACTTGATGAAGGGTGCTCCCCTTAGTACCATAAACACATAACAAAAACATAGAAACAATAACAATATGCAAGAATAGAAAATGGGCTTCTTATTATCTCCACAAATGTGGAATTACAAACTTTCAGAATTACAATATGCAAAGCCACATGGGCATTCCCTTACAATATTCTATAGGACAAAGCCTTGAATCAATACCTAGATCTACTACCTAGAACTGTCCCGAACTGCCTAAGACAACACTATAGCCTTCCTTATATAGACAATTTTCCACCGCCTAGGAAGGTTCCAAAATTTTAGCCAATAAGGCTGACCAAACTTAGAATTATTTTATTTTTCATTTTATTACATCATAGTTGGCTCAAAACAACTTTTGAAACCCAAACAAAAATTTTGATGAAAAATTATTTTCTGCCATTTTAGGTGGCCCAACTTTTGGAGACCATAAGTCATCACCCATTGACCTGATTGACCATTATGACCCCATTTTGGAAAGGGCATGAAACGGTCTACAATACTTGAATGAAGAAGCAAGCTTCATTTAGCTAAAGTTTCGACCTCATCCAGGGCCTCTAAAGCCTTCAAAATTGAGTTTGAAGTTTCTGTACCCTATTTCCAATACCAAAATTTTTCAATATCTTCAAAACTACACTTGATCCAGCAATGAAACTTTACTAGAAGGCTGATAAGACCAAAATGAATCTCCACCTGTGAAATAAGAACATTTTGAGATCATATGACAAGCTTACTAAAAATAGAAAGTTTCCATAAATAGAAGCTCTGCACAAGATAGCCCTTATTGAAAAGCAAACAAAAATATTTTTGGGTGATGCAAGATTGCTCTTACACCCAGGATGCTCCTGCATCAAACACCCGGGGTAATTTGAAAAGTGACCCTATCATGACTCAGGTGTGCAGAGGAAAACCAAGATGGTTAACCTCCTCCTTCATTAGCCATGATGAATCTTCAACAAGTCATCCTTTCCATTTGACCAAATACTCTTCATATGTCATGTTCCCTGTGCTTCTACCAACATGACTATCCAGTATGTCTTCAATCTCCTTGATATCTGAATTGGTTGCTGGAATACTCCACTGTGTTGCTATAACCTCATCTTCAAAATCTCCTTCATGATACTCTATTAGATCTGAAACATTAAATACTGGCAAAATATTCAGCTCAGTAGGAAACTTGACCTCATATGCATTTCCTGAATCATGCTTCTTCAGTATCTTACATGGCCCAAACTTCTTCATTTTCAGCTTGTTATATATGTACCAACTAGAAATTGCTCCTTTCATAAATGAACCATGACTTCATCTCCAACCTGAAATTCCTTATTCCTCATTTTCTTATCTGCCTTAGCCTTATGCTATGCATTCATCTTGGTAATGTGCTTCCTCACCTCCTCGTGGATGTTCTTCAAATGTTCTACAAAATTCTCAGCTTAAGCACTACTTATTTCTCCTTTATCTATCTTCCTCAACTCAAATGCATTTCTGGGACTACTTCCATATACAATCTGTGGATGATGTGATGAACTAAACTTCAAATCTATCTTCAACTCTTCACTTTATGCTAGTGTTATTCTGTGTGCTGCCTTATTTGGCAGATTGGCTCTTAGAATCAAGTCCATCTGATGACTAATCTTTCTTACTAGTGGTAATCCATCAGGCACATTATCGGATATAATATCCTAAAACTCATTCAATAATTTTGCAACTTCTATAGGTACATCTTCTACTTCCTCTTTCCCAGCCTTTGGAATCAAGGTAAAACACATATGCTCATGCCGCATACCATCTAAGAAATTTCCTCTATCAACAAAAGTTATTCTTGCATTACCACATACCTTTTCTTCTATTTCCTTCAATGGTTTTAGCTTATGTCTCACTCCATCCTTTGTCAGGGAATAGGTATTTGCATGACCATCATGTACAACACACCTATCAAACTGCCAAGGTCTACCCAACAACATATGACATGCATCCATAGATATGATATCACATAGTATCTCATCATGGTACCCACTGATCTTGAACTTTACTAGGCACTGTTCACTGACCATGACCTTGTGGTCATCCTTCACCTAGGTAACCCGATATGGATGTGGATATTTCTGCCTCTTGAGCTTCAAATTTGTCACCATATCTTCTAACACCAAATTATCAGTACTACCATTATCAATAATCACATCACAACACTTACCCTCACACTTGCACCTGGTGTGAAATAGGATCCTTCTTTGCTCAAGTTCATTCGCACCACTCAGTAGGACTCTTCTATTGATTAGCATTTCTCCTCTTTCAGCATCTTCAAAATTTGATGATCTGGCATCTTCATCTATATGTGCAACTCTGGCCTAGCCTTTTTTCCTCCTATTCATCCTTCCTTGGCACTGAGGAAATTCAAATGCCCTACGACCTTCTTCTCCACAGTGAAAACATGTTCCACAGAAGCCTCCTCTTCCAGATCCTTGTCCTCTTCCTCTTCCTCTCTGATCTCTATTATTCTGATCATGAAAATGATTGAAATTATCTCCTCTTTGATTCTGACTGTTACTGGCCTCATCTTAATTTTTCAAATCTTCATTTCGATGTCCATATGACCATCCACCAGATATTCCATCACGACCTCTTCTTTTTTGTCTGCTCTCAAACTTCTTGTTCAACTTCTCCTCTACTTTTAGGGCAAATTGGTATACCTCTTCAATACTGTTCATTCGAACCAAATTCAATTCTTCCTGAATGCTCGACCTTAACCCATTAAGGTAACGAGCAAATTTCTCCTTTTCAGCATCTGTATGGCTTGTCGTAATGAGGATTCGATAGAACTCCTCTGTATACTCCTGAACAAATCATCTCGCTTGCTTCAAACTTTGCATTTTCTTTAGTAGGTCAAGCTCATAATCAACAGAGATGAACTGTCACTTCAATTTATCCACCATCTGCTCCCACCTTGTGATTTTATCTTTCCCTCTTCTATTTCACTCCAATTGAATCTCTTGCCACTAGATCTTCGCATGACCCTTCAGTCTGGCCTTCACAAACTTGACTCGATCAGGATCCTCGATATCTTCATACTCAAAATATTCTTCACATTCATTGATCTAGTCGATCAATTCTTTTGGGTTAAGATTTCTAGAAAATGTCAGAACCTCAATCTTAGGTCTCTTCTCGATCTTTGAGATGGCTTAGAAAAGTCTTTCTTCTTCTTGATTCAATACCTCAACTTCTCCTTGTTCAGAATTTCCTTCTTCGGCTTCATCTTCACTTTCATCTCTAACATTAAGATTCATTCCTTTGTGAATCTCCTCTTGCAATGCTCACACTTGTCTCTATAGTTCCCTAACCTCAGGTGTTACAACACCAACACTTCCACCATGTTCCCTTTATGGAGGCATTTTCACACTTCTCATTGAAACTCTAACCATGGTTCTGGTGCAAACTACCTCACAGTCGGTGATCTGTTTACACAGAAACCCTAACCGCGGTCCTGGTCCAAACTACCTCACAATTGGTGATTTGTTTACACACTCAAGAACTCCTGCTCTAATACCACTTGATGAAGGGTGCTCCCCTTAATACCACAAACACATAACATAAATAGAGAAACAACAACAATATGCAAGAAAAAAAAATGGGCTTCTTATTATCTCCACAAATGTGGAATTACAAACTTTCAAAATTACAATATGCAAAGCCACATGGGCATTCCCTTACAATATTCTATAGGACAAAGCCTCGAATCAATACCCAGATCTACTACCCAGAATTGTCCTGAACTGCCTAAGACAACACTACAACCTTCCTTATATAGGCAATTTTCCACTGCCTGGGAAAGTTCTGAAATTTTAGCCAATAAGGCCGACCAAACTTAGAATTATTTTATTTTTCATTTTATTACATCATAGTTGGCTCAAAACAACTTTTGAAACCCAAACAGAAATTTTGAAGAAAAATTATTTTCTGCCATTTCAGGTGGCCCAACTTCCAGAGACCATAGGTCATCACTCATTGACCCGATTGACTATTATGACCCCATTTCAAAAAGGGCATAAAGCACTTTACAACACTTGAATTAAGTAAGCTTCATTCAACCAAAGTTTTGACCTCATTCGGGGCTTCTAAAGCCTTCAAAATTGAGTGTGAAGTTTTTGTACCCTATTTCCAATATCGTAAATTTTCAATATCTTCAAAACTAGACTTGATCCGGCAATAAAACTTTACTAGTAGGCTGATATGACCAAAATGAACCTCCAACTATGAAATCAGAACATTCTAAGATCATATGACCAACTTACAAAAAATAGCAAGTTTCCATAAATAGCAGCTTTGCACAAGATAGCCCTTGTTGAAAAGCAAACAAAAATATTTTTGGGTGATGCAAGATTGCTCTTACACCCAGGATGCTCCTGCATCACTACTCATGCCATAATTTACTTTGGGATTGTGTATGAGTCAACAAGGCATGTGAAAGAGACTTAGGCACAAAGTGGGAAAAAGAAAAAAGCCTTGTGTCATGATTAGCTTTACCCACTGCAGCCAATGAATCATCCTTAAGATTTCATACCATGACTAAGTCAGGAAGGAACTCAATTTTATTTCTACCTCCATAGTGAGTGATTTGGTAAATTGAAAGGATATTGGTGCTAAGGTTAGGAACATAGAGAACATCTTTGAACTCTCCATTTTCATCTCAAATGGTCCTTTCCTTTCAAATTCCACTTCTATATTATTCCCTACAAATATGTGTGGTACCTTAGAAGGCTCCAATGAAGAAAATTTCCCCTTTGAAATAAAAATATGATGTGTGGCACTCAAGTCAAGAATCCAATCCTCTGAAGAACTTGAACTTTACATAAATTCCCTTTTCCCTTTGAAGTGGATGGAGATGAATCCTTGGAAGAATTTGGCACATTGATTTTTTTCTTCTTGAGTAATTTTTCCAACTCATCAATTCTCTTAGTCTTACAATGATTCTAATCATGATTTGGTTTCTTGAAATATGCACAAAATAGTTTATCCTTCTTGTTGTTGTTTCCCTTCTTGTTGAAAGAATAATTACCTTTTTGTGAGGAGGAAGATTATTGTATCTTTGATTGTGATTTTGGCTTCCACTTCTTCTTTTTGTTGAAACTTTTTCCACCTTGATTTCTTTGGCTCTCATTATTATCCACCAATGCCATAGACTTTGAAGACTTGAGAATACCCATATCCATGAACTTTAACTATTCCAACATCAACATTTCTACAAATGCATCAAATGAAGGCTTAGTGAAGGCACTTCCCATGGTCAACTTGTGAGTATTATAACTCAAGACAAAAGATACATATTATGAAGGTAGTCTCTTCAAGATGTGATAAGTCAACCTATCATCTTTCATGGGATTACCATAATCCTTAAGTAGTATTTTCAACTCATTGGATTTGTTGACATAGTCTTGAATTGTGTCAAAATTTATAGGATCTAAGAGAAGTAGATAATCCTCAATTGAGAAATCCCTTTTCCTCATCCACTTTACCATAAAAATCTTCAAGTTTGTCCCAAGCATCCTTGGAATCCTTAAAGCTTGAAATGTGGAAGAAGACATCTTCATGAACACAACTCCTTATAATTCCTAAAGTCATATTGTCTTCAATTTTCCAATCATTTTTTGCATTATCATCCACATTGGGACTAGCGGGTTGTTTAATTTTTCCACTTACATAAAGGTTTAAACCCCTTTCTATTAGTTTACTCCATACTTTATCTTTCCATGTAGCATAGTTATGTGAAGTTAACAATGGACATCTAGGTGAACCCATGATGAAAAAATGAAAGAGCACAAGAGAGAAGGAGACACGAGCACACAAGACACCCCCCGCAAATCCACTCAATCAAAGAACCCCTCCCAAAATGATAATTTTGGCACTTTATATGTAGTGTGTGTACAATTGTCACTTGCCAAAATGAGCCAAAGTGGACTTCTAATTTTTCTATTTACAACCACCTCAATGAGGCCAAATTAGACTCAAATCAATATTGCTCATAATCAAATCAAAATCCAAGCATTACAATGATCATACAAGGCCAAAAGAGGACTTAGATATGAAAGTTATATTTTTTTTCCAAATAAGGCTATAATCTGATAGAAAATATGGAAATTACTCAAAAAAAATTACACTTAAAAAAAATGGCACTTAAAAATTTGTCCATATGAGCCTGAACGAAGCCTCTGAAGTTGCAAAATTAAGGATTACTCAACTATAGCTATGAAAAATTGAATTTCCTCAAAAATACACGTGTTAAAACCAAAAGGTAATTACATATCTAAAAAGAACATGAAATTCTACCCCAAATTAAAAAAAGCATAAAAAAAAGATCTCAAATGAGTGCATTATGATTATTTTAAAATTGTCTGCCAAACCAAAAATGCAATCTCTGATAGTTGCGACCAAAACATTTATCCCACATGCATTGTGCAACTAAAGATTCAACACTTTATATGGGAAAACACACTATTGCTTCATTGAAGTTGAAAGAGAGAGTCCTTTGACCGCTAATGAGGATGCCTTGGGATTAATGCTTGATGTTACACATCCCTTGGTAGATTGTTGTGTTGTGAAATTTTTAATTGTGGGCCACAAATTTAGTCCCACATTGGTTAAACACTGAACTTGGATACTATATAAATTGGACCCACTTCTATCATTGAATAAAATGACCATCACACCTTTATGTGATGTGGCTGAGTGTTTGGGGGTTCACAACTGATTGTGTTATGTGTATGCATGTGCTCTCAATAGACTATGGCACGTGTATGATTGCACTCTTTGTTGACTTGACCTATGTATGTTGTGAATTATATGTTGCCTATTCCATTTAGATAGAAAATATAGGGCTTCTTACCACAAATTTTTGCAAGAAAACATGTCCAAAATTGACAAATAAAAAGAAGATCCAAAAATAATATGCTCAAATGCAGATCCAAAAATAATATGATTGTAGAAGAATAATTTTCAGGTCCAAAAATAATATGCTCAAATGAAAATCCAAAATTAATATGCTCAAATGAAGATCCAAAAATAATATTAATTGTAGAATATTAATCAGATCTGAAAATATAATTACCCAATTCACAAATCGGGCTGCCAAGCTCAATATGCAAAAAAAACATTTGCCTCAGATTTGACATTTTCCCAAGGTAGGCAAATTTATAGTCAAAATTCATCGGAATGGCCACCCAAACGTAATGGTGAGGTTATATCTTTCTATAGACACTCCCTTAAGCTGCTGCACCTCTAGGTCTAAATCGTTGCCCTCCAAAAGTTGAAGCAAAGAGTTATCCAATGGCTATGCAATTAAATATTCTATGACTTTGATACCATGTAAGAATTTTCCTAATGGAAAGAGTACAATGCCAAGATCTAGAACCTCAATAGATAGCACAACAAGAGAGACAAAATGATATGATCATCAAATGACTAGATTCAATGATGATCAATAATAAAATGATAATGAATAAATACAAAGTAGGAGTGCCTAAATATATAGGCAATGCAATAAAACTACATGATAAGGAGATGATACATTATCAACGACACTAGGTGGAATCACATGTCCACCAAAGGTGGATCATCCTCCATTGTACATCAAAGTATGTGCAACATGTGCACCAATGAGAGGATGATAATGTGATAAGATCACTAAAGGTGGATCTCACACACAAAGAGGTATGCGATGAGAACTATCACCATCTAAAGTGGAATTTCTCCTAACCATGTGCTAAAATGAAATGCAAACTCCTAAGTGTCTCAATGACAACTAATATGCAAATGCACTATCCTAAGTAAACTTAAGTAAAGTGTAATTAGTGAATATTTAATTACACCAACAATTACCACTTCCCATCTTCACAAAAACATAAGTTAGTAACCCGATCTATGTGTCCTATTTATGGTTTCACATTTTATGCAATCTCATCAGGGTATACTTTAGTGGTGAATATTCACCAATGGTGAATATATCATGTCAATGACTTGGAAAATGATGAATATTTTGTATCAATTAGGAGTGGCCACTTTACTAGAATTTTATAAATATTCGGTCTAATTATGACCCAATTGCCCATCATTTTATGTAATTAATTATATCTCTATCAAGATTTTTCCAATAGAATCTACATTTTCCACATGGTAAATTCAATATTTTCACCTACACTTTCTGAGGTTTTCTTAATAGGTGACCATAATTTGCTGATAGGGATATAAAAAATTATTGGCCAAGAGGACCCAAATTGTCTGACATTTTGCAAAAGGGTGTCTCAATTCACCCTAATTTTTACCAAATCTATTATAATTGTCAATTAATTGGATGACCCATAATCACCTCAATAATTATGTAAGATGTGTTATAGTTAAGTGAGATTTGCCAAATATTTGTATACCATATAAAATTACCACCTAATCTTCCAAATAAGGATTTTTATAAATACATTCAAATATCAGATTTATCTCTACAAAATGTGGTCAATTCTAAGCAATGAACTCTCGATTCAGATCAATAGAAAAGTTTTAGACTAGGAACAACCATTGTTGTTGAATGCATTAAGGACTACAAGTGATGTTAATATAAGTGATCATATTTTTGATGTGTTATATAAAATTATTTTTAATTCATCTATATTTGTTTGCACTGTTGAGTTCATTCTTATTCAGTGGGGACTTGCTTGTCGTCAGCTGGGAGACCTCAGACATCTAGATTGTAGGTTGTAGGGCCAATCAATCATATAGTCTATTATTACTTCTTCAACAAGTTGATATTTTTTTACAACCTTTATTTCATTGGAGATGTTAGACAGGAAGAAGGGTAGGAATCCTGAACATTGGGAAGGACAAGGGAGGCCAACAAAATGTAGAATTTGGTCTTCTTTCTTTAGATTTGGAAAAGATTGTGGTGAAAATTAGGAACCTGTACATCAACACAAGTACAAGTACAAGATTCATAACCTCCACCGCATATTGAAGAAGGTGGAAAACCTGATATCTCAAATCATGAACTTGAAGAATATTTTCTGGTAGATACCCAGGTTAGCTAGAATGATATAATCAACTTGGGTGATAATGCCATAGATGATAATGCATGGAAGGGGAAAAGAAAAGATAGATAAAAAAAGGATCAACCCAAATAAAAAAGGATAGGGAGCGGGGGGTAATTGCACCAAGATGGTGTGCAAAAAGTGGAGTATAAGTGGCCCCTCTTTTTCTAAAATCGGGTAAACCTAAACTTCAAAGAGAATTTGGAGGGTCTTGCACTCAAAATTAGAAGATGCGTAAAGAATAAGAATTGTAGTACTTAGAATCTAGTTTTAAATTACTACGGTTTTTATAAAAATGGATAAGACTAAGAGGTTCAAACCCTTTGCACACAAAAAATTGTTCCTATTTTGTTCAAAAAAACATAACATAGTTGTTTCTGTGCGCTTAACAAAAGATATGGTTAGATTTAGTATTTTCAAAAACCGTTTGGCAAGATGGTAGGTAAGATTTAGATCTAGAAGTTGTGTATTTTTTCAAAAAAAATTGTTGAGTACTTTTTTTAATGATTTTTTAAAGTGACCACATCCTAAAAATCTAGTAACTGTTCATGCATTAGGCATACCTTGCATCAAAATAATTGAAAAATGTAATTTTTTTTTTTAATGTGTGTAGATTCAAGTGTAGAACTGTAATATGTAATTTTTTTTGTAATTAATTAAGTAGATCAAAATTTATTAAAAAAAATGGTAGACATATGTGTGAGGCTTGTCAAGAAACTGGTAAAGAAAATTAAATTTCACTATGTTAATATTGTCCAAAAATTGAAAAACTTATATGGTTATAAAGATGAGACAACATATGAGATTATGGTGATAATTTTAGAGATATTCATTTGATCATTTGTAAACTTGTTGAGGATGAAGTTGAGAATTCATGTTGGAAGATGAAAAAATGTGTAAAGGGACTAAAATAGAGACAAAATGGGCTTTCAAGTCTTAAGGTTGTTTACCAACCCTTTTTCCAATCCTAAAATGCATACGATTTTTGGTATCCATCATAACACACTCGAGTTTTAAAAATAAAAAAGTATATTTCAAGTCTTTCATAACACATATGCCTTTGGAGATGTAAATGCATGCCTCTCTCTCTCTCTCTCTCTCTCTCTCTCTCTCTCTCTCTCTCTCTCTCTCTAAAGTTAGTAGGAGTCAATAGAGTTGTCCTAGGATTTGAGGAGGTAGTTTTTAATGCCCACCCTAGCATCTTCCTATGATAGACTGACAAGACTATTGCTTTGACACTTTGGATTTTATGATGGACTATGATTATTATTTAGTTAGCATTGTATGAGACATTTGAGCATACATATTTGGTTATTGCAGTTTATTTGGAAATATTAAATGAGTTATAATTTAATGATGAATGGCTAGAAAAGAACTATCAGTAAAATGTTTTACATTGATTTGTGTTATGATGTTTTATTATGATCTAACCCTACTGACCCTATTATGGTTTAATGCTCATTGGTTGATGTGAGTGTAGAATGAGGAGGGGCAGTCGTAGTTACTCCCATGGGAGATCCACATGATGTCGTACTCTCCCTCCTTGTTTGCCACTGTCTATTTATATTTATATATTTCTATATGCATATCAGTTGGTGATGCGGGATGTAGGTACTAGGCATCATCTCCACCTGGCTACACAGGTCTGAGCATGCCTTCAAAATCCTTGAACTATTGATGTGTGGAGATTTAACCAAGTTACTCCTAAGGTTACCCATGGACCTAGAATTATCTTTAGGAAGTGATCCTAGTTCGGTAGTGGAATGCAGTTTATGTTATGGACTTGATTTGATGTTGGTCTAAGTTTATGTTAAGAGTTAGTATTAATCCACTTTATATGTATAATAAATAATTATGTTATAATTGTTTGTATTTTATATAGGTTTGTGTATATGTGGGTGAACACACATATAGCCATGCTTATATAAATAATAATAATAATTGTATGTTTTCATTAATTGTGTAAATGGTACGTTATTTATAATAAGAAAATAAAGTGAGTTAAATAAAGTATATTTAATAAATGTATTAAATAAAAAGTAAAAATAATAATAATAAAAGGAAAATGGTCTTTGTAGTACAATTGTCTATCTAGGAGGGAGTTGAACTCGAGACCTCCTAGAAGTTGGGCCACTTGTTTTCCTATTGTGCTATGTGCTTTTCTTGAAAGTTATTTGTCAATTATTCTTGTTATGCTTTCGTTTAAAAGATATTTTAATTAAATTTATTAAAAAACTTGATTAAGTCTTTACGGGAGATTATTTATTTGTTCCTCCAACCAACTATGGAAGTTGGAGAAGTTGCTTCCTGTCAAGCAACTCCTCCAACCACATAGTTGGGGAGTAAATATTTGAAGATTTTTGTGTGCAGGAGGATGTTAATTTTTGGAGATTTGTTTTCTTTTGAGTTGTCTGTAATTGATTTCTCCGAAAATTTTTGGTGAAAATTTATGTGAGTTTGAGAGTTTTTGGATTGCTGGGAGTTGATTTCTAGAGGAAGATTTCCAGAAGGATATCTACTCAAGGATTGAAGCTTTGCAGAGATTATCCAGTCAAGGGAAGAGGATTCTCCGTAGGACCCAAGGTAGGGTCTAAACTAGGAAGAATCTCCATTCTTCCCCTTTGTGTGTGAATGTGTTTGTATATGATATGATAATAAAATTGTGTATGATCATATAGTTTGTTTATGGACATGTGGAAGGATGAGTTATCTTTTATTGAATTAAATAGGGAAGTTTAGTAAGAAATAGGAAGGGTCATGAAGGTGTAGGATTGAAATGCAGTCATTTCCTTACTATTTTCCTCTTGAAGACTTCTCTATGAAATTGATGCTTTTATTTGGGTTAATTTGGTCTGTAGGATCCTTAATATTCTCCGTTTTATCTCCCTTCTTTCCAGAATATTCTTGAGTGCTTCCAGAATTTAGAACTGTTATTTCAACCTTACTGGTTCATGTCGGTTTGTGCACCACCTATCTTTGTCCAGATAGATAGGAAGGATTGATGAGCCATTTCTAAAAGGAAACAGGGAGATCTCGAATGGGTCGTGTTTAGATTAGGCAACCATAGTTCCCACAAAGCCTAGTTTTACCCACAAGTTAGAATTGACAGTCATTTTCTCTAGTGCTAGGTCAGTTTAGTGTTAACTGAGCTAGGTCAGTTTAGTGTTAACCGAGTAAGGTCGATTTAGTATTACCCAAGCCAGGTCAGTTTAGTGTTAACTGACCAACCTAGTGTCAACCGACTAGTCCAGTGATAACTGACCAATGCAGTTTTAACCGACCAGTCCAGTGAGAACTGGAAAATGTAGTATTAACTGACCAATCTAGTATGAACCGACCAAGGTAGTGTCAACTGACAGAGCTAGTGTAAACTGAGGAAAATAGGATTTAGCCTTTATACAATTATAACATACTTTAATTTCTTATACTTTAAGTTATACTTGTATAAAGGGTTTAGGTACCTTCTGAGATGATTGGGATAGTTTTCAGATTCATCAGAGTTAAGATGCAATTTATAATTTTGAGATTTCTTTAAAAAATTCAGACTTAGCCAAATTTCAGGCACATGAGACTTTTTCCTAAATTTTTGAAATAAGCTATGGAATGTTGTGTCAATGCATGTGGGAAGATTTATGTTGTGAATTTCTAGACATGGTTTTGAGTTTAAGCTTTTTTTCATACTTGGCTTTTGATAAAGTCCATAATATAAGGTCAGAACTTGTTTGGGTGGCCTGAGTACACCGAAGGGTTCCCTAGACCTATGAGATGGATCATTTTGAGATTACTTGAGGTTTTCATGGCTTGTGTGTGTGTGGGGTAAGCGGGATATGAACCTTAAGTGAGTGGCTCACCATAGGCGTTGGAACCCTAAAGTGGTTGCCAAATGTTCCTATGGGTGGGTTTGTAAAAGTGATAACCTTAAAAATTAACCTGGGAAGGGGGGATTCAAAAGATAATGAAAGAGAATATAATAATGGCCACATAGACCTGATTGGAGTACCGGGACAAGGGATAACTGCTAGGATAGATCCCTATTCATAAAGGGGGGACCGGGGTTACATGGTTGCCAGGATGGATCCCAATACATAGGTTGTGTGATGACACTCACTTAGGTGGTATCCTAGAACCTTGACCTCTATGTTATGGTATGATGATACCTTATGTTCTTTTTGAGTCTTGAACTTCTTTATCTTCTAAGCCTTAGATTGCTTAGGACCTTGAGAGTATCTTGGTTTTGTCTCCTAGCATGGGGGGGGTGGAACTTCATCAGTTCCACATGGTTGGGTAGCAAAAATATTTTGAGGTCCTGTTCATGGTTCGTGACTTGGATGCGTTCAAATTTATGTATTAATGTAGATATTTTTATTTTGTATTATGTATTCTTGAAAGGAAAGATGGAAAGATATGTTGTAATGCCTTTGGGCCATTCATGTACTTTTTATTGTAATGAGAGTTATTATCAAAAAGATGTAATTGAAAAGAAAAGAAATGTAATTGGGAGGGATAGTTCTAGGCTTGATTTCAAGGGGTTATTATTTGAAAGAACAAAGTTGGAAATATACAATGTAATGTTGAATGATCTTTTCTATCTCTTCTTTGTTGCAATGAAAGAAAATGTTTATTATGCTAAGGTTAAAGTGAAATTTGTAATGAATAGCTATTCAATTTGTAGGAAGGAGAAATGAACTTAGTATATAAAGTATGGAATATGATTGTAAATGAAATGTTATTTTCTTACCCTATCTCTTAGTTCTAAAATGTGATAGTAAAGAAAGGAAATGAAATTCAATTTGGATAATTAATGTATAGATGTTAGTGAATGAATTCATTAAGGGAACCTTAAGGAATGTAAATGTTAAATAGTAATGATGTTATGTAATGAAAAAATTTGTTAGTTGCAATTTTTGGTCATAAGACCTGATTCCTTATGGGTTCCCTAGTGGGGACATTACATTCTGTATCAAAGCCTTGGTTTCTACACTGGGAGCTCAGGGTCTAGTTACTTTTGAAACTCAAAAATTTTCAACACATTGAATGTTACTTTCAAACGTGCACTTAAAACTAATATTGCACCACTCTCCCAGGATGCCTCCTGTTACCTGAGGAAAAGCTAGGGACAAGACTCAGTAGTCTTCCTCTAGATCTCACCCAGAGAGTTCCCATAGGGAACACGAGGGAGAACAAAATCAAGATAACCATGGGAATGAGAATCAGAGTAATGAATTAGAGGATCCCAACTTAGACAACTTATGCAACAAATTTTTCTTAGACTCAATAACCTTGAGAATAGAGTCAATTTTGAAGAAGGAAACCAAGCTGAACACCAAGATAGGGAAAGAGAGGGAAGCCCTAGGAGAAGGAAAGTTAGGCAAGAATCTAAAGATAGGGATACCGCTCACATGAGGGAATTTCTCAAAGTCAAGGTACCCCACTTCTATGGCAACATAGGTGGATCTATAGCAGAAACCTAGTTGTTTGACCTTGAGAGGTGTTTTTCTATGCACCCTTTTAGTAGCAATGTCAAGGCCAGATACGCCATTATGAATCTGAGGAAGTTTGCATCTACATGGTGGTGTATGGAAGAAGATAAGCTTCAAGTCACCATCAACACAATTTCATGGGAATTATTCCTAGAAAGCTTTAAGGATCGGTTCATGTTAGTTCAGTGGAGGTAGGGAAGGGTAGAAGAATTACACCACCTCAAGCAAGCCAACATGTTAGTGGAAGAATGCAAAAGAAAGTTCTATGAACTTAAGCCATTCTTAGGCTTTAGAGATGATGGAAAAATACTTGTCCAAAATTTCATCAGAGGTCTGAATGACTGATTATCAGGGCAGGGAGCAGTCTTACAACCCCAGAATCTCTAGGATGCCATCACTAAGGCATACCTTGTTGAAAGGAAAGACAAAGGAAAAGGTGGCTATGCTAGTGGCCAAACATTCAATGCTGGATCAGGTTCTAAGGGGAACTTTGATCAAGGAAATCCCAACTCTAAGAACTGACAATCATCTTTCAAAGGTGGACAAAACTTCCCTAAGAAATTTTTTTAGAATAACAAAAAAAACAATGGTAAGTTTCAACAACCCCAGAACCAAGGGAATTATCAGACTCAACAAAGGTTTCCTCCTCCACAATCCCAGAATTCTCAGAATTTCAATAGAGGAGGTTATCAGCAATCCAATGCACCTCCTACAAATAACTTGGGAAGGAATAACGAGTGTTATTCTTGTGGACAACAAGGACATATTGCAGTTTGTTGCCCTCAACACATGAATCTCACTAATCAAAATCAAGAAATTTTAGAACCAACAATTGGAGATGCTGGTTGGTCTCACAGGGTGTTCGCCGTAGTGGAACACAGACAAGTAGATCACCAAAGCACTGTCATAGAAACTTCAGGTTTGTTAAAGGGTAAAACTATTTCTATTCTCTTTGACTTAGGAGCAACCGACTCCTTCATATCTTCTTCTTTGATAGAAAAGTGCAGGCTAGTGGTAGTAGGGCAAGGAGTTAAGTGGCAGGTAGAGCTAGCCTCAGGGGCTAAAATTACCACATATTTGTGTGTTCAAGGTTGCAACTTGGGCTTAGGACCTTTTTCTATCAAGGTTGATCTTCGAGTTATTCCTCTTGGATCATACAGAGTTGTCCTACGAATGGATTGGATGACAACACATGAAGCTAAGATAGATTACAGGAAAAACCTCATTCATTGTTTGGATGATTTAGGTAAGCCCAACACAATTTTGGGAATTCAACGACCTATTTCACTTTGGATAATATTGGCTATGCAACTTAAGAAATGCATGAGGAAAGGGTGTCAACTTTTTGCAGTCTCAGTTAATGATTTGATGGAAAAGGAAGATAGAGAAATTATACTTGAGCACCCTTTGCTTCAAGAGTTTGCAGATGTATATCCAACTGAGATTTTGGGAATGCCTCCCAAAAGGGATATTGATTTTCGCATAGAACTGGTACTAGGAGTTGAGCCTATCTCTAAAGCTCCTTACCGCATGACCACTCAGGAGTTGAGTGAATTAAAAGTTCAATTAGAAGAACTCTTAGAAAAAGGCTTTATTTGACCAAGTGTGTCACCTTGGGGAGCTCTGGTTATCTTTGTTAAAAAGAAGGATGGTTCACTGCGGTTGTGCATTGACTATCGTCAACTCAACAAAGTAACCATTAAGAATCGGTACCCTTTGCCAAGAATTGATGACCTGTTTGATCAGATGAAACAAGAAAAGGTGTTTTCCAAGATTGATCTGAAGTTGGGTTATCATCAGTTAAGGATTCAGGAAGCTGACATTCATTGTACATCTTTTCGTACTCGGTATGGACACTATGAATTTACTGTAGTACCTTTTGGTCTCACAAATGCACCATCAGTATTCATGAGTCTTATGAATGGGGTATTCAGAACCTTCTTGGATAAATTTGTCATAATTTTCCTAGATGATATTTTGGTGTATTCTAAGACAGTGGAAGAACATGAGCAACATCTTCAAAAAGTGTTAGAATGCCTTTGTAAGAATCAGTTATTTGCAAATTTGGAGAAGTGCGATTTCTTTCAAACTGAAGTTAAGTATCATGGTCATGTTATCTCAAGAGAAGGTTGTATACACCCTAAAATGGTCGCCTAGACTTTGGGCCCCATTTCTGCAAAATCCTTGAATCAATATTTTCAAATATCAACAATATCAATTATATCAATTTCCTTGATCAAATCATAATCAATTCAATATTTCCTAAGGTTTGAGCCTTATTTAATTTAAAAGAGAAAAAGTAAAAATCTTATTTAATTAAGAAAACATGCTCCCTTTTAATTAATTAAAAATCTCTTTTAATTAAATAAGAAAATCACTTTATCCTAAGCCTTTATTTAATTAAAAGGAATTTCTTCCCCTTTTATTAAATAAAAAGCCCCACTTTTCTTCTTATCCTATGTTGCAAAAATAAAGCATTATTCTTATTTTATAAAAAGAGAAAAAGTACTTTTTGTCTCATATAGACACTAAAGTCAACTCCTATTTTCCTATTGGAGGATATTTGTGCACAAGGATCAAGCTTCTATTTTTCTCCATCGTTGATTAAGTCTTTTGCCTCTTAATTTCAATGGTCCATTTTCATCTCATTTCTTATAAAAGGAGAGCTCTCTTTCTCATTTGCATCTTAGGTTTTCATGCTAATATTATGCTACAGGTTTTCTAGGTCATTTGGAGCTCTCTTTGAAGACACTCTTGCAATCCAAGCTTTGAAGACTTTGTTGCATCTCATTTCATATTTACTTTCATAGTTGCATGATAATGACATTCTTAGAGTAGATTTCCTTTTATGCAATAGATTAATCTCACATAGTCTAAATAGGAGGGATTGGTCACATTTGTTCTTTCCTTTCATAGATTGGTTGCATTGTACTTTCATTTCCATAGACTAGATTGCATTCTCATTCTTAGTTTACTTGCATTGCATTGCATACATTTGGATTTCATTAGAGATATTGGTATTGTTGCCCTTATCTTTGATTTGGAATCTCTCATTGTGTGGTTGACTAGCAAGGTCATTAGCTTCATAGTTCTAGCTGAGAGCAATTTTACAATCTTGCAACTCCATACATAGAGAGCTATGGATCGATTTGTGAGGGCTCATTTTTGAGTTTCCTTGCATGCAATGATTCATAGAAGTGTGACAAGATTTTAGCACACAAAGGTATAGCAATTGATCCCACCAAGATACAAGCTATAGTTGAATAGCCAACCCCCACCAATGTCTTAGAGGTTCATAGTTTCATGGGTTTAGCTAGATACTATAGACGCTTCATCCAAGGATTCTCTAGGATAGCTCACCCCATCACTTCCTTGCAAAGGAAAGGGAAGAAGTTCATTTGGACTGAGAAATGTTCAGAAACTTTTCAGATCCTAAAGGATAAGTTGACCAGTACCCCAATTTTGGCGGTACCCGGCCCCACTAAAAATTTTGTAATTTGTACTGATGCCTCCTTGGAAGGCATAGGGGAAATATTGATGCAAGAGGGAAGAGTTATTGCATATGAGTCTAGAAAGCTTAAGGACCATGAGCTTAACTATCCCACCCATGATTTGGAGTTAGCAGCTATAGTTCATGCCTTGAATCATTAGAGACACTTTTTATTGGGACATCAGTTTGAGTTACACACTGGCCATCGAAGCCTTCAATACATATTTACTCAACCTAATCTCAATGCCAGGTAATGTCGATGGATGGAGTTTCTTTGTGAATATGACTTTGAGGTCAGATATATCCAAGGTAAGGAAAATGTGGTGGCAGATGCTTTAAGAAGAAGGAGACATGAGTTATCCACGCTCTCCCTTTCGATCATTTTGAGAGGTCAGATTTTGCAATCACTCTCTTCAGATACTTTGTATCAAGAAGTTAAGGCTAAACTTAAGATGGGAAGGACCTTAGAAGGAAGGTTTTCAAGGTACTCCTTAGAGTTAGATGGACTATTGAGACATCAGGGCAGAATTTATGTGCCACTTTCAGGTGATCTTCAAAGAATCATCATGGTGGAAGCACACCATGCTCCCTATTCAGCTCATCCAGGTGTTAAGAAGATGTATTCAAATCTAGGACAACTATATTTTTGGTTTGGTATGAAGAGGGATATAGCCGATTTTGTGGTTAGGTGTCTGGAATGTCAGAGGGTCAAGGCCAAGCATCATCACCCAGTAAGCCTCCTTCAACCATATTTGATTCCTAAATGGAAATGGGATACAATATCTATGGATTTTATTGTGGGACTAATAGTCACATATTGGAGACATGATGCTATCATGGTCACTGTGGATAAGTTAACCAAGGTAGCACATTTCTCACCTATCTAGTCATCCTATACTGCTACCTCAGTAGCTAGAGTCTTCATGAAGGATATAGTCAGATTACATGGTGTTCCTAGAAAGGTTATCTTTGATAGAGATCCAGTATTCACTTCAGAGTTTTGGACCTCTTTGCAGAATGCTTTAGGAACTTAGCTAAATTTTAGTTTTGCATACCACCCAGAGACCGATGGTCAGATAGAGCAAGTTAATCAGGTTCTTGAGGACATGCTTAGGATGTATGTGATGGATAGAAAAACCCATTGGGAAGATTACTTGTACCTGGTGGAGTTTTCCTACAATAATGGCTCATATTTATTTGAGGATGTCACCATTTCAGGCTCTTTATGGTCATCCTTATCATACCCCTTTGAGTTGGGATCGCTTAGAGGATAGAGTATTACTTGGCCCAGAGATGTTACAAGATATGGAGCAACAAGTTCAAAGGATCAAAGAACATCTTTTGACAACTCAGGACAAGTAGAAGAAGTATGCTGATGCCCATAGGATTGATAGACGGTTCTTTGTTGGAGATAAGGTATTTTTGAGAGTTCACCCACGTAAGAGCCCTATCCATTATGGAAAAGGTCCTAAGTTGGCACCAATATTTTTAGGTCCATTTGAGATCCATGAGAGGATAGGACTAGTTGATTACTGATTCGCCCTACCACCTAGTCTTGCATGTGTGCATGATGTGTTTCACATATCCTTACTTAGATAGTATATTCCTGATCTGTCCCATGTTTTGGATTGGAACACTTTACAGGTAGAGGACAGGCAGCTAGCTTTGGAGCCAGTACATATACTCCAGTAGTGGACTTTGACCCTCAGGGGTCACAAAATAGAGCAGGTAAGGGTCCAATGGGGACCTAGTGATGATACCTCTACTACTTGGGAGGATGCTAGCAGACTCGGATCTGCATATCCATACTTATTTGTAGGCTTCAAGGAGTAAGCCTAATCCTAGGGGGATAGGATGTAATGCCCACCCTAGCATCTTCCTATGATAGACTGATAGGACTATTGCTTTGACACTTTGCATTTTATGATGGACTATGATTATTATTTAGTTAGCATTGTATGAGACATTTGAGCATACATATTTGGTTACTGCAGTTTATTTGGAAATATTAAATGAGTTATAATTTAATGATGAATGGCTAGAAAAGAACTATTAGTAAAATGTTTTACATTGATTTGTGTTATGATGTTTTATTATGATCTAACCCTACTGACCCTATTATGGTTTAATGTTCACTGGTTGATGTGAGTGTACGATGAGGAGGCACAGTCGTAGTTACTCCCACGAGAGATCCACACGATGTCGCACTCTCCCTCCTTGTTTTCCACTATCTATTTATATTTATATATTTGTATATGCATATCAGTTGGTGATGCGGGATGTAGGTAGTAGGCATCGTCTCCACCTGGCTACACAAGTTTGAGCGTGCCTTCAAAATCCTCAAACTATTGATGTGTGGAGATTTAACCAAGTTACTCCCGAGGTTACCCATGGACCTAGAATTCTCTTTAGGAAGTGATCCTAGTTGGGTAGTGGAATGCTGTTTATGTTACAGACTTGATTTGATGTTGGTCTAAGTTTATGTTAAGAGTTAGTATTAATCCATTTTATATGTATAATAAATAACTATGTTATAATTGTTTGTATTTTATATAGGTTTGTATATATGTGGGTGCACACGCATATATCCATGCTTATATAAATAATAATAATAATTATATGTTTTCAATAATTGTGTAAATGGTATGTTATTTATAATAAGAAAATAAAGTGAGTTAAATAAAGTATATTTAATAAATGTATTAAATAAAAAGTAAAAATAATAATAATAAAAGGAAAATGGCCTTTGTAGTAAAATTGGCTATCTAGGAGGGAGTTGAACTGGAGACCTCCTAGAAGTTGGGCCACTTGTTTTCCTATTGTGCTATGTGCTTTTCTTGAAAGGTATTTGTCGATTATTCTTGTTATGCTTTCGTCTAAAAATATTTTAATTAAATTTATTAAAAACCTTGATTAAGTCTTTACGGGAGATTATTTGTTTGTTCCTCCAACCAACTATGGAAGTTGGAGAAGTTACTTCCCATAAAGCAACTCCTCCAACCACATGGTTAGGGAATAAATATTTGAAGATTTTTGTGTGCGGGAGGATGTTAATTTTTGGAAGATTTGTTTTCTTTTGAGTTGTTTGTAATTGATTTCTCTAAAAAATTTTGGTGAAAATTTATGTGAGTTTGAGAGTTTTTGGATTGCTGGGAATTGATTGCCAAAGGAAGATTTCCAAAAGGATATCTACTCAAGGATTGAAGCTTTGCAGAGATTATCCAGTCAAGGGAAGAGGATTCTCTGCAGGACCCAAGGTAGGGTCTAAACTGGGAAGAATCTTCAATCTTCCCCTTTGTGTGTGAATGTGTTTGTAAATGATATGATAATAAAATTGTGTATGATCATATAGTTTGTTTATGGACATGTGGAAGGATGAGTTATCTTTTATTGAATTAAATAGGGAAGTTTACTAAGAAATAGGAAGGGTCATGAAGGTGTAGGATTGAAATGTAGTCATTTGCTTACTATTTTCCTTTTGCAGACTTCTCTGTGAAATTGATGCTTTTATTTTGGTTAATTTGGTCTGTAGGATCCTTAATATTCTCCTTTCTATCTCCCTTCTTTCTAGAATATTCTTGAGTGCTTCCAGAATTTAGAACTGTTATTTCAACCTTACTGGTTAATGTCAGTTTGTGCACCACCTATCTTTGTCCAAATCTAGAACAGATTTGTTAGATAGATAGGAAGAATTGATGAGAAGTTTTTGAAAGGAAATTGGGAGATCTCAAATGGGTTGTATTCAAATTAGGCAACCATAGTTCCCACAAAGCCTAGTTTTACTCACAAGTTAGAATTGGCAGTCATTTTCTGTAGTGCTAGGTCAGTTTAGTGTTAACCAAGCTAGGTCAGTTTAGTGTTAACCGACCAATGGAGTGTTAACTAACTAGTCCACTGTTAACCAACCAGTCTAGTGTTAACTGACCAGTCCAGGGATAACTGACCAATGTAGTATTAACCAACCAATCTAGTATGAACTGACCAAGGTAGCATCAATTGACAGAGCTAGTGTAAACCGAGGAAAATAGGATTCAGGCTTTATACAATTATAACATACTTTACTTTCTTATACTTTAAATTGTACTTGTATAAAGGGTTTAGGTACCTTTTGAGATGATTGGGATGGGTTTCAGATTCATAGGAGTTAAGATGCAATTTATAATTTTGAGATTTCTTTAAAAAATTCAGACTTGGCCAAATTTCAGGAACATGATAATTTTTCCTAAATTTTTGAATTAAACTATGGAATGTTGTGTCAATGCATGTGGGAAGTTTTATGTTGTGAATTTCTACATGTGGTTTTGAGTTTAAGCTTTTTTTCATACTTGGATTTTGATAAAGTCCATAATATAAGGTCAGAACTTGTTTGGGTGGCCTGAGTGCACCAGAGGGTTCCCTAGACCTATGAGATGGATCATTTTGAGATTACTTGAGGTTTTCATGGCTTGTGTGTGTGTGGCATAAGGGGGATAGGAACTTTAAGTGAGTGGCTCACCATAGGCATTGGAACCCTAAAGTGGTTGCCAAATGTTCCTATGGGTGGGTTTGTAAAAGTGATAACCTTAAAAATTAACCTGGGAAGGGGGGATTCAAAAGATAATGAAAGAGAATATAATAATGGCCACACAGACCTGATTGGAGTACTAGGACCGGGGATAACTGCTAGGGTGGATCCCTATTCATAAAGGGGGGGACCAGGGTTACATGGTTGCTAGGATGGATCCCAATACACAATTTGTGTGATGACACTCACTTAGGTGGTATCCTAGAACCTTGACCACTATGTTATGGTATGATGATACCCTATGTTCTTTTTGAGTATTGGACTTCTTTATCTTCTAAGCCTTAGATTACTTAGGGACTTGAGAGTATCTTGGTTCTATCTCCTAGCACGGGGGGGTGGAACCTCATCAGTTCCACATAGTTGGGTGGAAAAAATCTTTCAAGGTCCTGTTCGTGGTTTGTGACTTGGATGCGTTCAAATTTATGTATTGATGCAGATATTTGTATTTTGTATTATGTATTCTTGAAAGGAAAGATGAAAAGATATGTTGTAATGCCTTTGGGCCATTCATGTACTTTTTATTGCAATGAGAGTTATTATTAGAAAGATGTAATTGAAAAGAAAAGCAATGTAATTGGGAGGGATAGTTTTAGGCTTGATTTCAAGGGGTTATTATTTGAAAGAACAAAGTTGGAAATATACAATGTAATGTTGAATGATCTTTTCTATCTCTTCTTTGTTGCAATGAAAGAAAATGTTTATTATGCTAAGGTTAAAGTGAAATTTGTAATGAATAGCTATTCAATGTGTAGGAAGGAGAAATGAACTTAGTATATAAAGTATGGAATATGATTGTAAATGAAATGTTATTTTCTTACCCTATCTCTTAGTTCTAAATTGTGATAGTAAAGAAAGGAAATGAAATTCAATTTGGATAAGTAATGTATAGATGTTAGTAAGTGAATGAATTCATTAAGGGAACCTTACGGAATGTAAATGTGAAGTAGTAATGATGTTATGTAATGAAAAAATTTGTTAGTTGCAATTTTTGGTCATAAGACCTGATTCCTTATGGTTCCCTGGCGGGGACATTACACAGTTAGTAGGAGTCAGTTTGGGAGGAAGATAGAATCTAAATTTTGGATCCTCACTTGTATAAGGATTGTTATGTAATTGAATTCATTATACTGGTCATAACTGGGAAGGCCTTACACCCTGAATGTATGAAGTTTTAATAAGTAAATGAAAGATATTTGCATTCCTTCTCTCCTCTTCTATGTTGTTTCTTTTGAATTGTTAATATGCAAGTAGGATTGGTATTGGGTGAGCCTTAGGTCCCACTACCACCCCTATTTTGTGTTAGGTGGTATCAGAGTGAGCTTTGTTCCTATACAGGAGATCCATATTCCAAAGCTTGTGAATTCCTAGTTTGGTTTTTTTGGGGGTGGTAGATTATGATCAAACCTACAATTGTAGAGGAATTGAGCATGAGGAGGATCTTAGAGACAGATGGAATCAAAAGGAGAATATAAGAGTGCAAGAAAGATGAAGCGGTTGGAAGAAGATATGAGACTTGAAAGAGAGCTTAAATACATTTCTTGTAAGTTGGAGGATATTCATAACTATATTTTAGCTGGAATCTTCCAATTAGGCAGAAGATTATCTAGCCTATGAAAGAGCTTATTCATAGAAGGGAAAGGCAATTTATGATTGTTGTTGAGAGAGAGGTAAATTTTGATGAAGTAAATACTAACTTATTTGAAGGAGTAGTAGATGAGGTAGGTCGATTTAATGTTCTTGATGGATCTAATGATCTTGTTGATAATGAGGTTATTAATGATAAGAATGTTGACCTAGTTGAGATAGTTGATGTTCGTTTGGTTAAATTGGAAAATTTAGTTGGATTGATTAAACAATGTAATGAAGGTAATAATAGGCTATTTTTTGTTGATGGCTTGGTTGATGAGTCTAAGAAGATATCTAAAGGATATGAAGACATGATTAATGATTATACTGATCAAGTTGATTATGTGGAAGATGATATTTCTTACATTACAGAATAGTTACAGTATTCCTTTGACAGTGATAGTTGTCTGAGCATAAGGATAGATGAACTGAGAATGAAGATAGATACTAATCTGAAGATAAAATTATTGATGATAGAGAATGATGATTGGATAAAAGATAAAGGTGGTGGATTCAATGAAGATTCTAATTTCCCTATTGCTAATGGACTAACAAAATAATATGTTTGATTGTAGCATAAATGGATGATAGTGTTGAATAGGTTTGCAAAGAAGGGTACAAAATTTGTACCTTTTATGGTTGTTGTTGATCGGTTCAGTCCAACTTATGGATTTATTGGTTGAAATGTTTCAAAGAACTGGAATTTTTTCATTGTTGAGTTGCAAAAATGGAAGATAGATTTGATACCTTATGCTAAGATGAAATGATGTTCATGTGCTACTTTATCGATGGATCTCAGTGTATGAGTTTGATGGTCAGTTTCTTGGTGACTTTGGTAAGCTATTCAGCTCAATGGCATCTTTATCAAGTGGGCTCAATTACTATTCTATATTGTTCAGTTATTCTATGATCATCTTGGTGTTCTTGTTCACTGATGGGATTATTTGGATTGATTTGACTTGCCAATTCGTGCATTTAACTTGGATCACAATCCTCATGATCTAGATAAACCATTGGTCATATGAGAACCTATATCTAGATTGGATCCTTCTCCTAGATGGATTTAATAATTGTTACCAGTAGACTGGTGGACCACACATTTTGTGGAAGTTTCTTGGAGCTGACTAGTGCTTTAGGATTTTTTTTTTTTGTAAGATGACTTTTGATTGAGTAGTATAAAAGAATAGTATTGGTAGAGTAGTAGGGATAGATTTAGCATAGGGGATTATTAGTAGAGGTCTCCTAGGATTTTAGGAGGTAGTTAGTAGGAGTTTCTATGGAAGGAAGATAGAATCTAAAGTTTGGATCCTCGAATGTATGAGGACTATTTTGTAATTGAATTAATTGTACATGCCATAATTGGGAAGACCTTATATCCTGGTATGTATGAAGTTTGAATAAGTAAATGAAAGATATATGCATTCCTTATCTCCTTCTCTTCTATGTTTTTGCTTCTGAATTATTAATCTGCAAGTAGGATTTCTCTCTCTCTCTCTCTCTCTCTCTCTCTCTCTCTCTCTCTCTCTCTCTCTCTCTCTCTCTCTCTCTCTCTCTCTCTCTCTCTCTCTCTCTCCCTATCTTCATCCCTTTCTATCCCTTCCTCCCTCTGTCCCTCCCCACCTCTCCCATTCCCTCCCTACCTCTCCCTCTCTTCCTATCCCCTTATCTACTTCCCTTTCTCCCTCCCTCCCTACTTGTCTCTCCCTTCCCTTATTTCCTGGGTTCCTATTTTTATAGAACCTGTATGGGTTATGGAAAAGTAGACTTGAACCTCTAATTTTTAAATAGTGAGAAGTTGAATGATGTTAATAGGAAATATTTTGTATATGATCAAGAATTATATGCTATTGTTTGAGCCCTAAATAAATGGAGACATTATTTGATGCCAAAGGAATTTGTATTATATACTAATCATAAGGCTTTATAGTATTTGGGTTACAGTTAGAATAAGTTGAATCATAGACATATGAAATGGGTTGAGTATTTGCAAAATTTCACATTTGTGTTCAGACATAAGAGTGGAGTGTCTAATCGAGTTGCTAATGCATTGCGTAGAAGATATTTGATAACTAAAATGAGAATTGAGGTTCTTGGATTTGATAATATGCAAAATTTGTATAAAACTGACCTTTATTTTTTTGAATAGTGGAGAATGTGCAGAGCACCTATTCCAAATCAACTGAGTAATTTTGAAGACTATTTCATTCAAGAAGGTATGTTGTTGTTTAATGGAATTCAATTATGTATACCAAGATGATCAATGCAAACTAATTTGATAAAGGAAAAATATAGTAGTGGTTTCGCTGGACATTTTAGAATTGATAAGACATTAAGTTTTCTTCAGCAAAGGTATTTTGGGTCTTAGTTGTATAAGATGCTTAGAAATTTGTGAAGAGTTGTAGAGTTTGTCAAATTGCAAGAGTAAGTCAACATACTGGATATTATACACCAATTTTTTTTCATGAGAAACCTTGGAGAGATATCATCATGAATTTTGGTTTTGGCTTACCGAGGACAATAAGAGGCAATGATTCCATATTTGTTTTTGTAGATAGATTTTCCAAGATGGCACATTTGATACCATGTAGAAAAAAATTAGATGCAGTGCACATAGTAGATCTTTCTTTAAGGATATTTCCAGATTGCATGGATTACTGAGGAGTAGCATCTCTAACTGAGATAGTAAGTTTTTTGGTTATATTTGGAAGACTCTTTGGAAGAAGTTGGAACCAAAGTTAAAATATAGTTCTACATTTCATCCACAGACTAATGGACAAATAGAGGTTGTAAATAGAAGTTTGGGTAACCTATTGAGATGCTTAGATGTAGAAAAACCAAGTAATTGAGATTTGATGTTCGCACAAGAAGAGTTCGCATACAATAATTCAGTGAATAAGAGTACTGTCAAGACATCTTTTGATATTTTTAATGGAATACAACTGAGAGGTATATAAGAAGAGATATAGTTGGTCAAGAGAAGAGGAGTACTATAGGGGAAGAATTTTCTGAGTTCATGAAGTCATTGCATGAGTAAGTAAAACATAAGTTGGAGTAGAGTAATCAGAAATACAAGGATATTGTAAATAGGTCAAGAAGACATAAGAATTTTTATGTTGGTGATGAAGTAATCATTGATCTAAAGAAAGGAATATTTCCTGTTAGAACATATGGGAAGTTGAAAATGAAGAAATTTGACAGTGTAATATTTATGAGGTTGAGTTACTTGATGACATGGATATATCACCTATATTCAACATTTCAAATTTGTATAATTATCACGCGCCTTATGAAGAAGTGACAGTACCGAGTGATTATCCTAAGAAGAAGATAGAGGAAGTTGAGCATATTTTGGATCAGAAAGTGGATAGAAGAACAAGAGGAAAGGATTACATGGAGTATTCGATAAAGTGGAAGAATAGACTCATTAAAGATAGTACATAGGTTTCTCAATCTGAGTTGGATTCAACTCAAGCTGTAACTAACACATGATTTAGAGAATCATTCATTTCCAAGCTCGGGTATTTGATGCAGGAGCATCTTGGGTTTATGGAAATCCTGGATCAACCAAAAATATGCTAGAGCTTGTTTTGTTTTCTCGACAACTTCTTTCGGGTTCTTGATGAAGTGTTATTGTCGGTCACTAGAGAGATTGGTTACCTCTTTGTTGTTTCCTTTATCGAGTTGGTTTGGGAGTGTTCTTACCGAGTTGGTTCAGTGTGTTCAGTGTTGCTTGGTTCCTAAGTTCACCGATTGGTGGAATTTAATTGTTTGATGCTTGCTAACTTGTACGATTAATTTTGGTAATGATATTAATGTTGGGATCTCTCATTTGGAAATGTTTGGACCTAAATCTGGTTCATTTATTTCTCCAATGTTGGATCTAAGGATCTTTAGAGTTGACCGGTTCAGTGGCCTCTTATATAAATAAGTAGATCTATTCTAGAATTAAGATGTAGTTAGTTAGGAAAATAGAATCTAAAGTTTGGATCCTCACATGTAAGAGGAATATTGTTCTATAATTAAATTTCATTGTATTTCACATAATCAGGAAGTCCTTACAACCCACCATGTATGAAGTTTGAATAAATAAATGAATTAAATTTTTCTTCCTTCTCTCCCTCTCTATGTTGTTTCTTATAAGTTTTCATTGTGTAAGTATGGTTGGTATTTGGGAGTGCCCTTGGCCCCAATAATGTACCCTCACATCATATTTATTAGAGGATAATTTTTTGGTTATCTTGGAGATAACATTGTTGTAGTATTTGGGTTGGTGAGGATCAATTATGCAATATTATTGGTTTCTAACCTTCTAGTGAGCTTAGGACATGGATGTGTGTCCTTATCCTATATGGTTTCTGATTTGGAAGCTAGAAAGGTATTTTTCTCAAGTGATAGAGGTTGATGTTTAGTGATATTGATGAACAATGCAAAGATAGTTGTGAATTCTAAGACATAGATATTTGTGTTGTTGTTTTTGTGGTATTTCATGTTGCTTTTTGATATTTTTAGATAATTTCTTGTTCATGTTACTGGATCACATTGGATTATGTGATTAATTTCAATGATTTACCTATGGTATGTTCATGTTCTTGGCCAACTTAATGAATAACATGTTGCAGAGATTTGTGGATTGATCTATGGATCGTAGCATGTTCATGGATGAAGAATTGGGTCCTAGATACGTCTTTTTTGACATGTCTTGGATCGTATTGATGATTGTGTATTACTCTTTGTAAATATTTTGTAATTAGATCCCTATCCAACCTTGTTGTAATATGTTGATGTAATGTATTTAAAGATGTAATCTTTGTTATTGTGATGTTGAGAGAGTATGGAGAGATGTGTGTGAACAAGATATATCTGTGGACATGTGAAGATGCATGAGTGGAATATGAAATTAAGTTAGAATAGAGTTGTACTTCATTGGAGCCATATGGGCATATCAAAGATGCTATCTATCAATTCATAAATCAGTGGATTATTCTCCATAGTGAATTTTAGTCCATTTGAGGTTTTAGCCCTTGTTGTGATTTGGGTTGTTCCCCAAGGGTTTTTCCCCTTTTTTTATTTGAGCAGTGAGCCTGAATGCATGTGTATTCCCCTATTGTACCTAATAGGATTATATGTTCTAGTACATCATCTAGTGGGTTTGATTTGCATCATGGTTTTTTCCCTTAACCTATTTTCCATGCAAAATTTTTGGTGTTATGTGTTCTTGTAATTGTGGTTCAGCTCTTTAATGTTAACATCAAGTAAAAAAGTTAAGTATTGATAAGTTTTAGTTTTGACATAGTTGATTCACCCACCACCCACCCCCCCTTCTTAGTTATATGTGCAACATTATTTCTAACATATAGTAAGGTAGATGGGGCTATCTCTAGTGCCAAAAAGGGACTAAAATCTAATGATGAATCATTGTGTGTATTACTAAGAGCTAGAGTTAGAGATTTTGAAAATAGCGAATGACATTCATGATTAATTTCAACAACTTCATACACATCATAAGGGTTATCTCCAATCTCATTCTTACCAAAGAACTTGTCCAAATAAATCACAATAAGAGATCTAATGTGAAGAAGATAAGATGAAGAATCATTGTGCATTGACAACTTCAATATTTTGTAAGGTTGTTATAAATAAATATTCATTTTGAAATTTAGTGAAGGATAGGAAAATAGGTTCAAATCAACATTCAACTACCTAGGACAAGAATAAGTTTTAGAAGAAAGCTCACAAGCCTTGGAAACATCTTAGTCATTTTTCTCTTTCTTTAATTTTTTTTTTTATTAGGACTTGGAGCTTGAAAAGAATATTGGTGATCAATCAATATTGGCTTTTTAATTTTTTATTTTGGAAAGAAAGGAACCACCAACTTGGTCGAGGGATAGAAGATGCTAAGCATTTTTCTCTTGGTCATTTATAGGATTTAGGAGGTGGAACTGAAATATATATATTAGAAGAATGTTAGGAGTGGTAAGGAGTTATGATCATGGATGTGGAGTAGGAATCTTTACTTACATACCCATAGATGGTGAAGTATCTAAGTATGGAGATAAATTGAAGTAGACCCTAAAAGATTAACTAAGGAAAAGTTAGATATTCTATTGGATTTATCTATTTTATATTAAAGGAATATGATACCTTTATGAGGCTTAAGAGTTGAGGTGTTTGAATTCTTAAATACTTTACCTCTCTTTCAATTCTTTGAAGATGCTAAATATTTCACTCAATTAGTTAATGTGAACTGGAATTTGTTTTTTTAGAGATGTTCAATTGAAGGGATGAGGCTTTCATTTATGCAAACCTCATAAAACTTGTTGATACTTTTCAAGAATGTTGACATTGAGATAAATTTTGTGCTCAAAAAGCTTATGAATATTAGTGGTTTAAAGTTGGGCCCAAAATGGTCAAACAATGGCACCTAGCACCATAGTTCTAGTATTTTTGCATGAAATTTGGTTTGTGTGGTCACAATAATGTTGGGCTTCTATATTTTACAATGGGATGAGCTCAATTAGTCACCTAGTAGGGGATTCAAATTGGGTTAATAATAGATTTTGATGTATGTGCTAATAAATTTCACTCTGATCTATTCTAGTTAGATTAAATGTGATAAAGAAAGGGTTAAACTTCTCTCAAAACCATGTTGCTTTATTTAGGAATAATCAAGAGAAATAGACATATTAACATATTGAACTCAAAACAAAAAGGAAAAATTGTAACCTCACAACACAAAATCCCTTATTATGTATTGAGAAATGACACTTCAATTGAAGCCAATCAGAAAATACTACCAATCAGAAATATATTTGAAGACGAAGTGAAACCTCCATAGGGTCATTGATACAAACTATTTGACAAATTGTTTGAGGTGAAAAAGTGCAAAAATTTACTCAAATTAGGGTTTTCCTCTTAAAACATCTGAACTATTTATAAATCTTATTCAGATATGCTTCAAAATAGTTTATTAGTCTCAAAAGAAATGCTTCTTAATTCTGCCAAAAATCTACCTCACATATGTTCTTCTTATTTGGTTTCTCATAACCCTTTGACAAAATATAGCTTCAATAACTTAAAAAATATATAGCATAGGTCTTCTCCAATATACTTAAATATTTTTATATGATATTATAAGATTCCCTTATTAATTATGACCCAAATCTCATCAGTTTTTTCTATCAAGCATTTCGTCAAACAATTGGCTTTGTGAAATCCCTGCTATATCATCCTCTGACTTGACAATGTTTAATTCAATTCATGAGGGAAAACCACAAAAGTGATCCCTAAATGAATGTGAAATGGTATGAGAATAAAACTTATGATGTTATATCTAGAGATTAGAGAGAAACATGTAGTTGCAATATATAACCAAATTTTCCATCATGATTTGAGGATGACCTAGTCTTGAGGGTGTCCAAACCAATAGAAAGGTTAAAAAATGTAGTCATGAGGTCCTATAAGCCCATTTACCATAATTTGATCCAAAAAAAGTAATACGTGATTGGAACATGCCCTAGTCCTATTGTTTCTAACCATTTGAAATTTGAAACAATCTATTTTAGTCTACTATTTTTTGCCTATAATATCATCTTTTATTTATTCTAAGTCTACACACATGAAACCAAAGATAAAAATTGTTGTTTTGACTAGAGGCTTGGAAAATTCAAACCCTGTGTTGGTGTTCCCATATCCACATTAGCTATGATGATATAAAAAGAGTGCTTTTAATAATGAAAATACTAAAATGGAATATTATACCTTTGGTAGAAAATTCTCTCATGGAGTTCCAAATAAAGGTGATGTTACAATTCTCTTTAGATAAGCTCTTTATGTGTTGATAAAATAACCTGCCAATAAATAATAAAATCAATCATGAAGTCACACTTTAATGTATGTTGTTATCTAGCTTATTGTTTGATGTACTTAGTGTTACAAGTACCAGTTGCCGTTGCACCAAAAGATCAACCTATTAATGCCTGATACAACCACTAGACTTATAGAAGACACAAGAGGCTGTTAAACCATGTCAAAAATCCCGAGGAGAGTGCTGACCATTTTTCCAACAATCTCCCCCACAGCATTACCCGAGGGGATTCGAACCTGTGACCAAGCTCTAATACCACTTGTTACAAGTAGTGGTTTCTATTGCACTAAAAGATCAACTTGTTAATGCTCGATACAACCACTAGACTTATAGAAGACACATGAGGCTGTTAAACCATGTCACGAATCCTGAGGGGAGCACTAACCATTTTGCCAACACTTAGATCTAAAATGCTTGCTTTCTCTTAGGATAAATTGGAATATAACTTACAATGTTGAAGCCTTGTGAATGATAAAATATTTCATGACATAGGATTCAAAAGGTTTTTTTTTCTTAGTTTAGATTGATCTACAAAATGGTCAAGCTCAAAAATTGAGACCAAAATTCATATTAGGAAGTCTAGCACCAGAAATGATTATAATTCTATGGATTTTTTGTGACATACAGGTGTTGAGTGTTTTATTCCCACCAAAATAGGGTCTCCAAAAGGGAGTGAAGTGTGTCAAGGTTTGTGATGTTAAATTAGATTCTCATTTGAGTATTCAATAATTTAATATAGTTAAATTCTAAGATTGATAATTAATTTATGGGATAGAATATGCTCTAAACAAGACTAACATGATCTAGGAAATGGTACACTAAAGTATGGACTTAAATAAATTGTGAAATTGTAAATCTCCATACAATTTACTATACAACAATCATATTTAAAAATACTTCAAAATGATAACTATATAGATATTTTTATTAGCAATATATTTATTAGCATAGTAGAGAATTAGTTTTGAACACATCATTAAATTTCTAGGATTTTTCATAATAAACCTAGTGAAGGCCTAGGAGCAAAAAACCTAGAGCTAGAAATAGATATATAATCTAGACCTATAAATAAAATATGTTGGTGCATAGGTCAATAGAATTAAGTTGTAGGATATTTTGACCATGGTGTATGATATGGTTGACTTATGTACATGCTAATATACTAGATTATTGCATTTTTGGTTTAAACTTTCTGCTATTTTTAATCATCATTTTTTCAAGTCATACTACATTATCCATCATCAAGATTAAGTAATTAACACCATAAATATTTCATCTTGATGATGGATCATGTAGTATGATTTGAAATGTTGATGATGAAAAATTGCACATAGTTTAAACCATAAATGCAAGAATCTAACATGATGGACTATGGAAATTACATGAATGCCAATATTCTACCTACCTCCACCTTGAAACTATGGAATTATAACAAGAAAAAAACACTAAAACCATCCAAACTATAAAAAGAGATGGAAAACATTAGAGTGCTCTTTGCTTAAAAAAAAATCACAATATTTGAAACTACATAGGTCCTACTTAACCTATATTAAATATATTACATTTATTCTATACATGCATTTTATTATGTAGACTAACCTCAACAAACTTTTAAACATGTTCCATGTTGTAGTAGTTAGAACTAGAAGTGATATATTTGTAGGGAATAAATTCCTTTAAGATTTTTTCTGTCTTCTCATGGATAGTTGTAGGCATGTAGATGGTCTAGAGAGTTGATGAAGGCCTTTCTCTAATGCCAAATACACTAAGTGTCATTCTGGAGAAAATAAGAGCTGATTATACTATAGATTATACCTTGTATGTTGCCATCCACTAGAGAATTTCAATTACTCTGTGTGTGCCCAAGATCAAGTAGGAAATTCACCATGGCTAAGTGAATGACAACCTATGAATCCCCATCTATTTCTTTCACTAAATCCTATACATAAAAGATGCATACCCAAATATTTGGGTGTTGAATATCCTTGTCTCAATAATAAGAAATCATCTAACATTTCTTTCTCATAATCCTATGACTCCATAGTTTCCATTTTAGACCTTCCTTCAATGCCATTTCTAAAACCTCATCATTGACCTAACTATTGCTTTTCCTTTCCCATTAAAAAGATACCCTTGAAAGAGGACACAATAGACAAACAATGATGATATGAATGTTACACAAAATAACCTTTGATACCATTCAACACCCACTGCTATTGTCCACTTCGTCAACTATCACAAGATGCCATCATTGAAATATCTCTTTTAATTTATGTCAATCAATATAGTTTCATCACATCATCATTCTAAAAACTCGTATCCTCCCAACATGTTCATATCTAGCCTAGAACTACACATTTTATAAATATTATAATTAATTCATACATTAATTACAATATTTCATGTACTATAACAATTATCAATCCCATTTCTAGATCTTTAGATTATCTATTTATTTTATTTTTTTACTTTAAAAGAATTATAGAGAAACTTTTTTTTGGGGAATTATTTTCTCTTTTGAGTCTATCTAACTTTTTAAGTTGAAGAAATGACTTACACATCTATTTAATTTTGTATGAATACCACATTCCTTTTTATTGAAAGTAATCTTACTAGTGTTAGGTCTAACACTAGATATTTTTCTTATTATAATTAATTCTTATATTAGTTATAATATTTTGTACAATAATAGTTATCAATCCCTTCTATAAATTCTCATATTGTCTATTCGTTTTACTTTTAATTCTGAATATATTTGAATGTATTACTGTTATTATTGTTGGGTTTGGGCAAGGTAATTTCCTCCTCTAATCATCTTGCTTCTTTTAAGAAACGGCCTAGATATCCGTTTTAGTTTGCATCAAAAGAACGTTTCTTTTAATTGGAGATAACCTTACGACTGTTGAAAAGTTGCATGACGATAATTTGATAAACAGCGAAATTCATGGGACGAGCAAAGCTTATTAAGGTCAATTTGGGTTTTCATTTCGTTTTGGGCATCACTGCTATTATGGCCGATTCGGGCGATTCATTCTTCACAAATCTGGTAGATCATTCGCAAGCTGTAACGTTCTTCTGTATTGTGATGATCCTTCTTATTCTTTTCAAGACCTGCCATAATGTAAGAAGGGAAGCCGCAAGGAACCGCATTTCATTTCAATTTGCAGAACAGAATGCAAGGAATGGCTTGACAATGGGTTTGGATAGACAGACTGTCGAGGCGCTACCAGAATTTGTGTATAAAGAATCACAGAACGTCAAAGATCCACCAGAATGCGCTGTTTGTCTCTCTGAATTTGAAGAGAATGAGAAAGGAAGGATTTTGCCCAACTGTAATCATTGCTTTCATACAGAATGTATTGATATGTGGTTTTCCTCACAATCTACTTGTCCCCTCTGCAGGACCGAGGTGGAACCAAATGAATGGATCGGACGAAATAGTTTATCTGCTGAAGAACCGATTTCTTCAAATAATTCTTCTGCAGGGAGGCATCAAAGTATTGTTTATGGGCATCTGGTGAGAGGGCAAAGAAGCTCTGTTGCAGTGCAACATCCAAACTCATTAGATGTAATTTTGTGGGTCGCTCCTCAAAGAAGGTCTGGTGGAAGAATTTTGCCAGAGGCCTAATTACGTCTAATTTAATGCTCTTTCTTAAATACAATTTTGTAGTTCAGAGCTTTGAATAGGGATTAATGGAGTTATGAAAATAGAATTTTGCAAAAAGAGACAAACTGGGGAATACCACCGTCGGTTACTTTGGAATCTTCTTCAATGTTTATCAAGTTTTCTATTCCTGTAGATATCATAGATCGTGCTACCGAATCGTCACACAATGCAGATCCACTTTCTTTGCAATCTCAAAATTGAGATACAATTTCATTGGAGAAAACTGAGAGTGGCATGTTATTGTAGCTGTTGCCGTTTTGAAGTTTTGGCCTCGATTCATTGCATGATTTAATCGCACCAATAAACTCTTCTTGACTTTGAGTTATGTAAAGCATTCTCCATGCACATTGTATTAATGAAAGCACACAGATTCTTACCCCGGTTAATGGGTTAGTGTCCAAATATTCTTTGATTAGTTTAGATATGAATAGATACTTATCTTGGCTTGAGAAGTTTCCTTGATTTTAAGTGTGTGATGCTGGTTTTTTATATCATTAATGATTAATAATTTTCTTGTTATTGTATGATATTTTCAAAATTATTTTAAGTCAATAAATTAATTTTAAATAATACATATTTGCTTGAATATAGTTGAGAATATATTAAACATGTGTCCACATTAAAATTGAGAGATTTAAGGCTATTTATTTGGAAATGATGATTTTATTTGAAGACATTTTGTAAATTCATGATAATTGATATTTGAGATTAGATGACTGATCATAAAGTTAAGCAATCTAAATTTAATAATTTGAATGTCTAGTACAAGATCAAGACAATAACCTTGGTTTTTTTATAATTTGATATTAACTAGTTTTTACTTATGTTTGAAAATGGGTTTTTATTATGTAAAAGAATAGTTCTTGAGTGTTGTTCAATACTTTTTTGTCATATTAAAATTGAGATAAAACTTGCTTAATAGATGCATATTAATATTGTTGATATTATTTTAAATAATTTTTCCTTATATATAAATTCTTTATTATGTAAAAGAATAGTTCTTGACTGTTGTTCAATACTTTTTTTGTCATATTAAAATTGAGATAAAACTTGCTTAATAGATGCATATTAATATTGTTGATATTATTTTAAATATTTTTTCCTTATATATAAATTCCTAACGTTTGACTATAAAGGACATTTAAAAAAATATTAAGCCTAGTTCTTTATTCAACAGATTAGTTTCTAAATATATATGAATTGGATATGAATAGATACTTTTATTTCAGTTAATAAATTTATTTTGGTAGTTAAGTTAGAATATGAATTTAATTTTTTTAAAGGCATGATCAATGATTATATTTTAATTGTGTGATGATTAAAAGTTGCAAAGAGTTAATTAGAGTAATGAATTAATTTTGAATAAATATTTAAGAAAATAGAAATAAATATATTATGTTATGTTATAATATAATCGATCATAGTTAGTTTGAAATATAAATAAATGTGTTGAATTTGAAATGACATGGATTGAAGTTGCTTATCTTGAAATGATAATTTTATTTGATGGCATGTTATAAAAACTAATGATAACTTAGATTTGAGGTTAGATTGTTGGTTATAGAGTTAAGAAACTTGAGTTTGATAATATTAAACAACTAGTAAATGATGTGAAAACAATCATGACTTTCTAATTATTTGATACTAACTAGTTTATAAAATCTCACCTCTATAAAATGGGTCTTTAGTATCTACAAAAATGTGTTTAGCTAGTGTTATCTAATATGAGGAAAAAACATTTTCCTAAGGAGTACAAAAGAGATATCCATGCAAGGATTGAAGTTTTAGACTTTCTTGCACCTTAGAAAATCTCCATGATTGAATCGATAATGGAGTATAGAAGCATAATTAGGATGGTGATAAATGCTACTAAGGTCATTATTAAATTTATTAGTTTATTAATGTAAGATGTTGTGTTTCGTTATTAATGGATATCAATTAATTTAAAAATGTTGCTTTATTTGTTGATCTATGATAGGAAATAACTTACAAATGTGATATACCTACAAAATGAAAGGAGGACCTTGAATATTATTTCATCAAAATATTATATTTTCATTCATTTTTCCTATAAAATAAGGTTGGATATTTAAATTTACAATCATAGAAACATAAATTTGAAGCTTTAGTGCCCAAAATAAGAAACAATGGTTCGATCTTAGAAATATTAATCTCAAAATACAAGAATTTAATTTTAGAAAGAAATAAATCAAATAATAATCTTGATAATTTCAACAATGAGTAAACTATTAAGAACCAAATCTATATATGTAGGAAATAAGCCACACCTAGATCGATGGTGGGTTGGCCAAGAGGGGTCAGTAGGTTAGTTGGTAGAGCACTCTAGTAGCAAATGGAAGGTCTAGGTTTGAGTCCTAGCTAGTGCAGATGAGCACACTTGACTCTAAAAAATGGGTATCAAAGCCATGTTAGGAGCTCCAAGCACTTGTAGTGTAGCTTAAGTAGGAGTGTTAATTATAATCCATACCAAGACCCATAATGAGATGGCCAAGAGGGTCTAGTAGCTTAGTTAGTAGAGAATTCTATTAAAGAATGGAATAATTAGGTTTGAGTCCTAGCTAGTCCAAATGACTAGTAGTTCTAACATTATAAGGTTTTGAAAAGTGTAACAAATCTAAGGGAATGATCAATTCTTACATTAATGAGAGATACAATAGCCAAACCATGATCCAAAATCATGCATCTCATATTGAATCAAAGTGGTGTAAAATTAGTGTGGGAAAGTGCTAGGATGTGCATCTATTTTCTCTACATTTAACCTTTAATTTGATATGTATTTAGAAAAATATGTCAACATAAATGCAAAATTAAAAAATATATAGAAAAAATCTGTAAAAAAAGATAATTACATTTAGAAATAACAAACAAACATGCATCCTAAATTGTATAAGAAGAAATATGCAACCTATTGTTCTTGATTTCAACTTTGGTGGAGTCATAAGATAACCCCTATAAATATTTCTCCACTTCATAGTCTATGTTCTCCATGGAACACTTTTTTAGATTCAATCTATATTTTCTCAAGTCTTTTGATTGTCAAAGTTCTTAACTTAAAAGTTCTAAAACCTTGATTTTCATCTTAATAAGTGTTTGAAGTTAGTTTCTAAAGGTTTCTTGCAATTTTAGGATTTATACCCTATGTTGCAAGAAAGTTTTCATAATTTTTTACAATGTGGGCCTAAAGATCTAAATTAAAAATATAGGCATACAAGGAAAGGTAGTTGAAATTTTTTTCCCTGATTGCATGTGGTTGGAACTTTTTTTCTCTGATTGCATGCATCTAGAACCTTTTTCTCCAACTGCATGTAGTCAGAATATTTTTCCCTAATTTCATGCAATCATAAGTTTTTCCCTAATTGGATGCAATCACAACATTTTTCCTTGATTGCATGTTGTCGAAACTTTTTCCCCCAATTACATGCAGTCAAAACATTTTTTCCCCAATTGCTTGCAATCAAGAAATTGAACCTTGACTGCATCTTGTCATGCAATTGGAGCGTTTAGTCTTGAATTCATGTCGCCTTCATAATTCCTTTCAATTGGAAATTTTAGTCCCAAATAGAACATAGCTTTCATACTACTTACATGAAGTCATAACTTTTAGTCCTGACTACAAGTTTGTACATATAGTTAGAAATTTTAGTGACAAGTGCAAAATGATTTCCCCTTGATTATCCATACTTTTAATTGGGAATTTAATACCTGATTATAACAATGAACTTATGTATTCATTTTGTGCATTTACAAATAAATTCCCAAGACTTGAATTATAACTCATCCATTTTTAGATACTTTTCCTCCCTTTTTCATGTCTTGTTGGGATTTTTCTTTGTTATCTCATAGTTTGTGTCTAGTACATTCCTGACTATGAAAACCCTCAGAATCCACCACTGCAAATTATTTTTAGATGCTCTCATTCACACATAGAGACTTGAAGAATCCGAGAATGGGTCATCTTGTCGAAATACAAAGACTTCCTTGATAGAGGATGATATTAATAAATTCATGTCTTTAGACACTTAGTTTTCTTTTTTCATGTATTATGTAATTCAATCTTGATATATTACATACAAATTTGTCATATGTAATTGTATGTGATCATAATACAAGTCAAAATAGATTAGGAATGTAATATTGAATGAGTCAATAGTAAGTTAGGATTCTCCCACCATTCTATCATAGCCTCTCTTCTATAAATATGAGAGGTCACATTGTAACTAGACCATATTTGGGTAATGCAATAAAACTTTGATTTTAGATGTAAATAAAATTGAAATCATAAAAGAGACAAGTTGCTTTCAAAATTTGTGTCAGAATAAGTTGTTGTGTGATAACATTTATCCATAGTTGATTGATTCTTGTGGTGTTATCTTAAAGGTGATTTAAACTCAATCTTGTGTTCTTTGAGCTTATTATTATGGTTAGAGTTAAGGTTATGTTTTTAAACTTAATTGTTTTTTAATTTTTGTGCTTCTTATTTGATTTGAAGCTAGCATCATTTTCTCAATATATGAGTTAACTTGTAGTCTTTATACTAATTTTACCTATTACATTTGTGTATTTAAGGTGTGATATATGTTGTAGTCTTTGAGATACATGATTATTCTATCTTTTCTTATAAACTCATATAATTCATGGAAAGACTTTGAGATTTCATAATCCTATTGTTTACTAACTCTACTAGATTCTTTATAAAAGTCTATTGTAAGAGAGGATCATTTGTCATGAAAGAAGAGGATGTGATGATGGAAGAACACTTATTCTAATGAAAGAGAATATGGTGAATACAACACCCCATTGATTACCTTAATGTACATAATTATATTTTAAAGTTAAGTGTTAGCTATTTTCAACATAAATAGATAGGGAGATTCTTCATTTTTAAATAGGAGAGACTACATGTATCACTTGGTGTGGTTGAAAATAGTATTTTATGATTAATCCAAAACATGTTAGTTGCAAAATATTCAGCCAATAATTTTTTAGTGACTCCAATGGGTATATGATACACATTCAAGATCCTCACACTTTTGTTTGAAGTATACCAATGTCCTATTCATTTTAAATTATTTTCTTACAATTTGTCAAAATTTCACTAAGAACATGTCAAATGGCTTCCCAAGACCTTGCAAAAATAGTTTTGGTCTTCTAAATTTAACACCACCCTCCCATCCTTTTTCTCAAGGGTTTTGCAAGAATTTTCCTAAGTTGTATGGGGAGAGGAGGCAACATCCTGATGAACACATCAAGGCATTCTATATGGTATGTGGAGTCCTTCAAGTTGAGTATGAATATGTTTCTATAAGAATTTTTATTGAGACACTGCAAGGTTTTGATGTTGATTGATTTTACAAACTCGTACCTTAATCCATTATAAATTAGGACATACTCAAAATTAAGTTTGAAGAGAGAATCAAGCTAGTTGAAGGTACACATGCCTTTTTGGCACAAATGACATAAATGAATGAGACCCATAAAGGAATGTGTGAATTTGTTGCTAAGCTCAACAAATTGATAAACATGATTGCTACTCTTGACAAGCCTACACTAGAAAACATGAAATATTTCTTCACTAATATTCTCAAATGCCTTTTGTAAGTTTTCTATTGAGAAGAAACTCCAAATAATCTTGCAACTACACAAACTCTAGAAATAAATATTGAAGATGACCTAATCCTCACCAAGAAGATAAGAATAGAGTCAAATGTGTCCAAAGACATCTCAATTTTGGAATCATCCTCAACTAGCATATAATAATATATTCTATGGAATAAAGGTTGGCTAATAAGATGCTTTACCTAAAACAAAATAACTCAAGGTGTATTATCTTCCCCTCACAAGGATGTTCCAAGGAGGCCATATTTAAATGTTGCCCATAGTTATGTTGTAAGGAATCAAAACAAGATTCTCTCACTAACTAAGATGATTTATCTTGAGGTACAATTAGAAAAGGAAGAAAAGAAACATCATGTTTTTGAATCAAGTGATCTTGCTAATCTATTCTAGGAGAAGGAACCCGACATATTCGATGAATCTTATATCTAGAAAATGTGTTATCAAGAAGATGTTGAACAAAGAAAACAAATTGTGCATGATAGCATGGAAAATAAATATCTAGGTGATAAGGGTCATGTTTCAAAGGTGTTGGAAAAATAGTCAACACTCCCCTCATGATTTGTGACAAGGGACTAATTGCCTTATATGGATTCTATAAGTCTAGTAGTTGTATAGAGCATTGATAGGTTGATCTTTTGGTGCAATGACAACCACACTTGTAACAAGTGGTATCAGAGCTTGGTCATAGGTTCAAATCCCCTTAGGTAATGCTGAGGGGGATATTTCTGGAAAAATAGTCTACGCTCCCCTCAGGATCCATGATCATGAAATAACCACCTCTTATAGAGTCTATAAGTCTAGTGGTTTTATCGAGCATTGATAGGTTGATCTATTGGTGCAATGACAACCACACTTGTAACAAAAGGTTCTTGTAAATTATGAGGACAATTTTGTCTTGATATATGGAAAGATAGACATCCAAGAAGGTATTAGTCAAGTGGAAAATAATGCATTTATGTTTTAGGTCATGAACTTGAACATATTGTGCATGAGAGAACTATCCAATAACTTGATGAAGATATTTTTATAAACATCATAGAGGATTTTTGTTTAAATTTCGATGATAACTCTCTTAGATTTGAAGTTTGTGAATAGCTTGTGCAAGCGAGAAATGCAGTCTTATCTTCACCTTGATCACATGAGTTAATTATTTATAATTAGAATGAGGTTGTGATTCATGTTGTAGTTGGTAAGAAGAATGGTTATGGGTTTTTCCTTTCAAGGGGATGTGTAAAAAGAAATATAATGTTTTTAGAAGAAAAAAAGTCATCAAAGGTCACATTTGTACGTGAACACAAGGATAATGTTGAAAGTGGAGTTGAAGATGCATTTTCTATTGAGAAAGGGAAATCTATATTTTTTTATTCATCTTGGAGCAGTAGTACATATAATCCATTTGAGGAGGCAAGTGAATTTATTCATTTCTTCCAAGGGGTTGTGCATCAAGTCGAGGTATAATTATTTGTGCTTCATCTAAACCTAGTTGTTTAAATGATCATGCAAGATATTGCAATTTGTTGAAGAAAGGAAGCTACTTTGGTGATCCTATTAATGGATTCATTTAACAAGGTTTCCATTGTTGGCTAGTTTAGGATAGGTTAGTTTTTTTCTTTCCAATAATTGCATGTGGACAAAGTTGAGTCCTTTATTAGTTAGTTATGTCATCCTCATTCTTTTTTCTTTTGTTGCTTGAATCTATAGACTAATGGATGGAGAAGGCACTTAGAGATATGGATTCTAATCCTTCGATCAATTTAAAGAATAAAAAAATAAAAATCCCCAACCAAAGCTAATTGTTGTCCTTGATTTCATCTTTGGTGAAACCATAGGATAATTCCTACAATTTTGTATTCAATTTGAAGCCTATGTTCATGAAGGAATGCTTTTTGAGATGCAATCCATGTATTCTCTAGTTTTTTTATCATCAATTTGTTTGACATCAAAGGTATAAGTCCTTATTTTTGTTGTAATAATTTCTCAAAGTTATTTTTTTTAATGTTTCTTTTAATTTTAGGATTTATACCATCCATTGCAAGTAAGTTTGCATTGTTTTTTGCAACACTGACCTAAATTTTTCACGTTCACTTATAATGTAGACCTAAAGTTACAAATTACAAAGTGTAGGCATATGAGCATGTATGTAGTTGAATCTTCTTTCCGTAATTACATGCAGTCAATAAATTGTTTCTTTCATTGCATGTAGTTGAAACTCTTTTCCAAAATTGCATGTAGTCAAAATTATTTTCCCCAAATGTATGTTGTCAAAACTATTCTCTTTGATTGCATGTAGTCAAAATATTTTTCTCCAATTCCATATAGTCAGAATATTTTCTTTGATTGCATGCAGTAAAAAATTTTCTACCTGATTCAATTAAAACTTTTAGTTTCAATATCTTGGCATACAGTCAAATCTTTTAGTCCCAAATGGATATTGTTTTCATACTTCCCTTCAATCAAAACTTTTAGTCCCAACTACAATATATCTTTTTCACTACTTACATGTAGTAAAAAAGTTTATTCTTGACTACAAATTTGTACATGTAGTTAGAAATTTTAGTCTCAACTAAAAAATGATTTCCACTTGATTATTCACACATGAAATTAGGAATTTAATACCTTATTACAAAAATGAACTTATGGATTCTTTTTGTGCATTTGAAAATTTGCAACTCACCCTTTTTAGTCATTTTTTATCTCCTATGTTTGCCTTATCAAGATTTTTTCTCAATTGTGTCCTAGTTTGTCTAGCTCTCATTTGAGTATGGAAACACTCAAAATCCACCATTAAAACTCCTTTTTCGATGCTCTCATTCACACATTGAGAGTTAAAGACTCTAATAATGGGCGATCTTGTAGAAGCATGAAAAACTCTTTGATAGAGGATGATGTTAACAAAGTTGCATCTTCAAAAACTTAGTTTCTTTTATCATGCATTATGAAACTTAGTTTTTGATGCATTACATGGAAGGTTGTAAGATATAATTATATGTGATCACATTACAAGTCAAAATAGATTAGGACTATAATGTTGAATAATTCAAAAATTAGTTAGGATTCCCCTACCTTTTTCTCATAGGCTCTCTTCTATAAATATGAGAGGGCTCATTGTAAATAGATCATATTTGGGTTGTTGGAGTAAACTGATTACTAAGAGGGGGGTGAATCAAAATCAGTAATCATAAACAAAATCAAACTTTTAAGATTTTTTTATAACCCTCTTGATAAATGTGAGCAACATTAAAACAAATAATGCAAATAAAAAAATAAACATCATACACAAAATATTGACACAAGGTTTGTCTTGAGTGGAAACCCTCATGGGGAAGAAAACCACTCAAAGTTAGCCTGACTGGCTTTATCTATCAAATCAATTGGTACATCTCACTTATGTTTCCTCATTAACAATTTTAATGCCTCACTAGACTTGTGCCTCACTGGTCTTTTGTACCTCACTAGCTTTATGCCCCAGTGGCCTTTTTACAATCTTCCTTATAGGCTTCTGAATTATTTTACAATGTTTCTACATATAGAGATCAAAAAATATGATTGTCATTTAGACATTACAACTACATACTATACATTATTAGATAGAATACATGTCTTTGTTCTTAATAGAATGCATAATATATAATCATAGTGATTCAGGAGAATCCTGGGTGTAAGAGCAATCTTGCATCACCCAAAAATATTTCTGGTTTTGTTTTCAATAAGGGCTATCCTGTGCAGAGCTGCTATTTATGGAAACTTGCTATTTTAAGTAAGTTGGTCATATCATCTCGGAATGTTCTGATTTCACAGGTAGAGGTTCATTTTGGTCGTATCAGCCTGCCAGTAAAGTTTCATTGTCGGACCAAGTCTACTTTTGAAGCTATTGAAAATTTTTGGTATTGGAAACAGGGTACAGAAACTTTGAGCTTAGTTTTGAAGGCTTTAGAGGCCCCGGATAAGGTCAAAAATTCATTTGAATGAAGCTTTTTTCATTAATGTGTTGTAGAGCACTTCACGCCCTTTTCGAAATGGGGTGATAATAGTCAATCGGGTCAACGGGTGAAGACTTATGCTCTCCGGAAGTTGGGCCACCTGAAATGGTGAAAAATAAATTTCTTTCAAAATTTATGTTTGGGTTTCAAAAGTTGTTTTGAGCTGACTATAATGTAATAAAATGAAAAATAAAATAATTCTAAGTTTGGTTGGCCTTGTTGGCTAAAATTTTGGAACCTTCACAGGTGATGGAAAATTGCCAATATAAGGAAGGTTGTAGTGTTGTCTTAGGCAGTTTGGGATAGTTCTTGGTAGTAGATATGGGTATTGATTCGAGGCTTTGTCCTACAGAATATTGTAAGGGAAATGCCCATGTGACTTTGCATATTGTAATGCTAAAAGTTTGTAATTCCACATTTGTGGAGATAATAAGAAGCCCTTTTTCTATTCTTGCATATTGTTGTTATTTCTCTACTTCTGTTATGTATTTGTGGTATTAAGGGGAGCACCCTTCATCAAGTGGTATCAGAGCAGGAGTTCCTGAGTGTGTAAATAGATCACCAATTGTGAGGAAGTTTGCACCAGGACCGTGGGTTAGGGTTTCTATGTAAATAGATCACTGACTGTGAGGCAGTTTGCACTAGGACCGTGGTTAGGGTTTCAGTGAGAAGCATGAAAATGCCTCCATGAAGGGAACATGGTGGAAGAGTTGGTGTTGTAATACCTGAGGTTAGAGTGCTCCATAGACAAGTGTGATCATTACAAGAAGAGATTCGTAGAGGAATGAATCTTAATGTCAGAGATGAAAGCAAGGATGAAGCTGAAGAAAGAATTTTCTGAGCCATTTCAAAGATTGGGAAGAAACCTAAGATTGAGGTCCTAACATTTTTTGGAAATCTTAACCCAAAGGAATTGATCGACTGGATCAATGAATGTGAAGAATATTTTGAGCATGAAGATATTGAGGATCCTTATAGGGTCAAATTCGCAAAGGCTAGACTGAAATGTCATGCAAAGATCAGGTGGCAAGAGATTAAATTGGAGTGAAATCGAAGAGGAAAGGACAAAATCCAAAGATGGGAACATATGGTGGATAAATTGAAGAAAAATTTCATCCCTATTGATTATGAGCTTGACCTACTGAAGAAAATGCAAAGTTTCAAACAAGCAGGATGATTTGTTCATGAGTATACAGAGGAGTTCTATCAAATCCTCATCAGAATAGGCCATGCAAAAGCTGACAAGGAGAAAGTTGCCCGTTACCTTAATGGGTTAAGGTTGAGCATTTAGGAAGAGTTGAATCTAGTTTGAATGAATAGTGTTGAAGAGGCATACCAGTTTGCCCTAAAAGTAGAGGAAAAGCTGAACAAGAATTTTGAGAGCAGACAAAGCGGAAGAGTTTGTGATGGAAGATCTGGTGGATGGTCATACCAAGATCGAAATGAAGATCCGAAAGAGAAGGATGAGGCTAGTCATAGTTAGAATCAGAGAAGAGATAATTTCAATCATTTCCATGATCAAGATAATAGAGATCAAAGAGGGAGAGGAAGAGGAAAAGGTTCAGGAAGAGGAGGCTTCTATGGAACATGTTTTCACTATGGAGAAGAAGGTCATAGGGCATTTGAATGTCCTCAATGCCAAGGAAGGACATATAGGAGGAATGAAGGCTAGGCCAGAGTGGCACATGTAGATGAAGATGCCAGATCTTGAAATTCTAAAAATGCTGAAAGAGGAGAAATGTTGATTAATAGAAGAGTCCTACTGAGTGGTGAGAATGAACCTGAGCAAAGGAGGAGCCTGTTTCACACTAGATGTAAGTGTGAGGGTAAATGTTGTGATGTGATTATTGATAGTGGAAGCACTGACAATTTTGTGTCAGAAGAGATGGTGACAAAGTTGAAGCTCAAGAGATAGAAACACCCACATCCATATTAGATTCACTGAGTTCAGGATGACCACAAGGTCATGGTTAGTGAACTGTGCCTAGTGAAGTTCAAGATCAATGGGTACCAAGATGAGGTATTATGTGATATCATATCTATGGATACCTGTCTTATGTTATTGGGTAGACCTTGATAGTTTGACAGATGTGCTATACTTGATGGTCTTGTGAATACCTATTCCCTAACAAAGGATGGAGTGCGACATAAGCTAAAGCCATTGAAGGAGACTAAAGAAAAGGTATGTGGTAATGCAAGAATAAATTTTGTTGATAGAGGAAATTTCTTAGATGGTATACGACATGAGCATATGTGTTTTACCTTAATTCCAAAGGCTGGGAAAGAGGAAGTAGAAGATGTACTTGTAGAAGTTGTAGAATTATTGAATAAGTTTCAGGTTAATCGTATCCGATAATGTGCCTGATGGATTACCACCAGTAAGAAAGATCAATCATCAGATGGACTTGATTCCAAGAGCTAGTTTTCCAAATAAGGTAGCACACAGAATAACACTAGCAGAAAGTGAAGAGTTGAAGAAAGATTTAAAGTTTAGTTCATCACATCATCCACAGATTGTATATGCAAGTAGTCCTAGAAATGCATCTGAGTTGAGAAAGATAGATAAAGGAGAAATAAGTAGTTCTAAAGCTGAGGATTTTGCAGAACATCTGAAGAACATCCATGAGGAGGTGAGGAAGTACATTACTAAGAAGAATGCGTAGTATAAGGCTAAGGCATATAAGAAAAGGAGGCATAAGGAATTTTAGGTTGGAGATGAAGACATGGTTCATTTGTGGAAGGAGCAATTTCCAGTTGGTACATATAACAATCTGAAAATGAAGAAGTTTGGACCATGTAAGATACCGAAGAAGCATGATTCAGGAAATGCATATGAGGTCAAGTTGCCTACTGAGTTGAATATTTCACCAATATTTAATGTTTCAGATTTGACAGAGTATCATGAAGGAGGTATTCAAGATGAGGTTACAACAACACAATGGAGTATTCCAACAACTATTTCAGCTACCTAGGTGATTGAAGACATACTAGATAGTTGTGTTGGCAGAAGCACAAGGAACAGGACATATGAAGAGTATTTGGTCAAATGGAAAGGATGACCTATTGAAGATTCATCATGGCTAACAAAGGAGGAGGTTAACCATCTTGGTTTTCCTCTGCACACTTGAGTCATGATAGGGTCACTTCTCAAATTACTCTAGGTGTCTGATGCAAGAGCATTCTAGGTGTAAGAGCAATCTTGCATCATCCAAAAATATTTCTACTTTTGTTTTCAATAAGGGTTATCTTGTGTAGAGTTGCTATTTATGGAAACTTGCTATTTTTAGTAAGTTGGTCATATCATCTTAGAATGTTCTGATTTCATAGGTGGAGGTTCATTTTGGTTGTATCAGCTTGCGAGTAAAGTTTCATTGCCGGACCAAGTCTTGTTTTGAAGATATTGAAAATTTTCAGTATTGGAAACAGGGTACAAAAACTTTGAACTCAGTTTTGAAGGCTTTAGAGGCCCTGGATGAGGTCGAAACTTCAGTTGAATGAAGCTTTCTTCATTTAGGCATTGTAGAGCACTTCATGCCCTTTCCAAAATGGGCTCATAATAGTCAATCGGGTCAACGGGTGATGACTTATGGTCTCCAAAAGTTGGGCCACCTGAAATGGCAGAAAATAAATTTCCTTCAAAATTTTTGTTTGGGTTTCAAAAGTTGTTTTGAGTCACCTATGATGTAATAAAATGAAAAATAAAATAATTCTAAGTTTGGTCTGCCTTATTGATTAAACTTCTGGAACCTTCCCAGGCGGTGGAAAATTGCCTATATAAGGAAGGTTGTAGTGTTGTGTTAGGCAGTTGGGGACAATTTTGCGTAGTAGATCTGGGTATTGATTTGAGGCTTTGTCCTATATAATATTGTAAGGGAAATGCCCATGTGGCTTTTCATATTATAATTCTGAAAGTTCGTAATTCCACATTTGTGGAGATAATAAGAAGCCCATTTTCTGTTCTTGTATATTGTTGTTATTTCTCTATTTTTGTTATGTGTTTGTGGTGTTAAGGGGAGCACCCTTCATTACATAGATTTTAAGTCAATAAGAGCTTCCTGTCATAAAAATGATTATCCACAAAATACTATTAGAATATGATCAATTAAAGCCACAAAATTTCATCTTTGTCTATAATTCTATATCAATTTGCCTATGCAATTAAATAGACTTCATAAAGCTAAATCACAATCTAAGTCCAAACTGAGTAAGACAAAAAAAATAAAAATGTTCACAATTATCTTCACATGTATGAAACAATGCCTCCATATTTATGATTCATCATCATAAAGATAATTGTATAAATAAAAATTTATATGTCACCCTTGAATCATTTTAACAAAAATAATATGTATATCTCTTGTTTAGTAATCTGATTAGAGAAATGATGTTAATATTATTTGAATGTAATAGAAAATGGATAAATGTTCCTTTACCAAGAAATATCTCCATCATGTTTTCTTATCACCAGAATAACCATGCTTCAAATAAAATTATCATTTATCAAATTAGATGATAGTATTATGTCATGTTCCTTTCAAATGAGTTTATCATTTTATGTTCATGACAAGTATAGGATTGACAATGCATAAACTCAACACCATACAACCTTATAAAAAATACTTCAAATGATGTATGAAACTGAGTAACATAAACATGATACTTAAGTATCTCAACATATGAGTAAATAACTAGGATAATAAATCAAGACTAAAAAATATGAAAATTTAATGTGCATATAATTTTTAATGGACTTTGAATACCATCATAAAACTTTGCATGTCAATGGTACATAAATCTTGCGACATACAATTACAAATAAATAACAATATGTGCATTATTGCCAATCTCAACTCAACAAGGGTATATCAAAAGTGTGAAGATGGATATAAATACAAAATCCCTAATGATGGTTTTGAAATAATAAACCACATTGTAAATAAAACCTAGATAATCATTACTGTACATAAAAACATTACAATGCATGTGAGTGATATGCATAGAATGAACATGCCACTAACTATAAACTGATTTGACATACATAGCCATGCTAAAAAATGAAAACTACCAAGCCCTTTATGGTAACCCACAAAAAATAATCAGTTAAACAAATGTGGTTGTGAAAACACTAACTTGGGTTTAGCAAAGAAAAAAATAAAAAAATGATTATGTACGTTCCATTAAAGAATAATACATAATGATGAATTTAAAATAAAAAGAGAAATAATTGAATACACTTGGTAAGATTGCAATTCCTAAAGATCCCATGAATCTCTATGTGATGTTTCAAGATCACAACTATTCAAACCTTCCTTCTAAATACTACCCGCAATGGGGTCATAATAGTCATAACCAAAATAATCACTATAATGACAAATCCCATGCTTGAAAATGTTGTGCTAGCTTGATAGAGCAAGGGTTAACTTCATAACTTAGTTAACAAAAATGAAGTGATAGCACCAAATATGGTGCTCAACATAGACCTTAATTAGTTCTCTTTAATTACCTCTTTGATGAGGCATTTTCATATTATTTTGACAAAATATACTTTTTGAAATGTTAAAGAATGGGTAGGGACCGACCAAAAGGTCCTAACAAAACTACTTTGATTATGACTTGGTCACACCTTATGATGAATTAGTATTTTAAACACTTACCTTATTTGCTCCTATAAACACATATAAGATTAATGTTATACGAGCAATGCATATATGTACCATTGTGTCTCTTTGAAAGGTTCAATACTAGAAAAATATAATACTAAATATACCAAATTGAACCAAACCATATATCACTGATCAACCATAATTTGAGTGCCAAGTTAGTATATTTTATCATCAAGGATAACAAATAAACAAACTTCTCCTTTGTCCTTGGTTGAAAAAATACTAACATCCTCATTCTTCTCCGCCTTTTGTCAACAAGGACAAAGAAATAGATTTCATAAGAGCATTAAAGTGCATGGATAGTGTATGCAAAAAATGTTGTCCAACTATAGAACTAAAATACTAATCCATGAATTAGCCTATGTTCTATTTCAAAATTCACACACAATGAAGAATATAAGAGAAAATAAGTAAAAATACATGTTTTCACCTTCACTTACCCTTTGTAGATTGTATCCATTTCTCTCCTACCTTTGAATTTATGGTTTGAGCTCTTAGATCTTAATTAACCTTACTAAGATGTCTTCAAAGTGTGGAATAGTGGATTTATAAGATGCAAACTAGGTGAATTTCCTAAAATGTTTAAAATGAATAATAAAAGATGAAATGAGATGGCTTGATATGATAATGATGAAGCTAAGATTCTAAAATGCTATTATATGATATGACAAAAGAAACTATGATAATGCTCTCAAATTCTTGCTAGAATTCTCAAAATCACAAAAATACTAAAATCTCCAAGATAGCCAATTATTCTTCAAATGATGGAAATGTGCTCCTTTTATAGGTTTTTGTAGCCTCCAAGCCTATGTGGCAAGATAATACGGTGGGAATTTAAATGAGGGAAAATAAAGGGCTAAGATGGACTTTGTTATGGGAGTTGAGAAGAATATGGGATTAGCTAGAATGTGAGAGGAAGAATAGGAAACATGTTCCTCCTAAAATGATGAGGGTGTTGAGGGAAGGAGAGACACATGCCAAGTGTCTCTCCATGACCCTTGAGAAGAATAAGGAAACACCCTTTCTTTCATAGGAATCTTAGTAAAAGTGTCTCTATGAATCATCTATGACCATATGAGGTGGCCAAACAAATCACTAGATCATAGCCATGAGGGAATCTAATCCAAGTCTTATAAGCACATGTGGTCAAAAGACCAAGTCTTAGAAGGCCACATACCCTTTCCACCCCCTTAAGAATAGGATTCATGGTTGAAACAAAATAGCTAATAAGTAAATAAAATAAATTAATTATTTTAGTCAAGGGTGAGGTGTCAGATGATGTGGAATAAGGTGACTTAGTCATGAGGTGAGTGGGTAGTTAAACAATTTTTAGAAAATCATTTAATAGAGATAATAAAAAAATACAGGACTAGAGGAAGAAATTAGGTGAATTAAGTAAATAAATTAAATAGTTTTTTTATTAGTAGAGGAAAGACCATTAATTAAATAATTAATATTTAATTAATTTATCAAGTTAAATTTTAGTGTATGCATTTTTCCTCTCTTTAAAATAAAATGCTTGTCGCATTGTTTTAAAGAAAAAATTGATTTTTTTTAGCACTATGCCCATGCCTTGGTTAATAAAATGGTAGTCTACCCCTCGAGAGATTGAGGGACATAATTTTATTATTATTATTATTATTATTATTATTATTATTATTATTATTATTATTGGAATAAATTTGTGCAATCAATCTTACGATAAAATATTATAGAAGATGATGTAGGACAGGTAAGGAGGATCCAATTAAGGATAGTCCAAACATGCAACCTAACACCACAATGCATAATAACACAACAAGATAATATTTTCAATTAAATTTTCATTAACATGCCTGGTTGTAAGGCCTTTTGGGTTAGGGCCAAATACAATCAAAGTATTTTTGCAATATTCCAACTAGTCTAGTTCTGAAACAAATCAGCAACTAATGGAAACCCTAAGGCAGATCTAAACTCGAGATAGCAAGCCACCAAGAAATCTCCTTGTCTCCAAGCATGCAAACCACTAGCTTTGCTATTACAACTATTAGATGAACAATCTGATCTTCATGATCTTGTAGGATCCAACTCTATCCTTCTTCAAATCTCACTCCCCTAAACATCTACCCAAAAACTCCTTAAATGCATTTCCTCAACCACAAGTTGGCTGGAATAAATAATTAACTCCTAAGCCAAGTCAGCTTCTATTAAAAACAAATATTAAATGCAACAAAAGTTGGCTCACAAATAGCTTTAAAAACAATTAATTCTCCATGTTGGCCTCTAGATCTATATAGGAGAATACAACAAAAGCTACCAACAATAAATGCACCAAGTCAGCCAAAAAAATCTCTAAGAACTCTAGTCGGTAAACCAGGACTAATGAGCACCAGTGAAACAATTGAGCACACCAAGAAAAACCAAACAACACAGGCATTGCCGAGAAAGCACGTCAACTGAGCACCATAGGTATCATTGAGTAGAAGTTCCACCAAGCGTAAGAGGTTTCACCGAGTTCCTTCAGCGACCGAGCTTCCTTCAATAATAGAGACCATTGGTTAAAGCTGCAACCGAGTAACACATAACCAAATCAGCACACTACCATGCAGATTCACTGAGTACCCTAGAATTCCCCTACATCAAACACCCTGGGTTCAAAAATATGTTCTCATAGGCTGGAAGAACATCTTTCAGGATTCAACACATAAACCCCGAACTAGTTCCTCACATACAAGCCTTTCAACTCTTCACCTTGCATACTCTTCCACTTCTGCTTCCTCTATCTTTTCAAATCTTTCCTTGATAACACACAGGATTTTTCTCCATACTAATCCATCATTTCATAATTTCTCAACTCACCAGGGAAAGCTTCTTGTTATTATTCTCAATAATAAACACATTCTTGACACAATCATACATAGCTCTATAATCATACTACCAAGGTTTATCAAGCAATATATGACAACTATTCATCTCCACCATATCAAACAAAACTTGATCTTTATACTAGCCAATTGGAAATTCAATAAGCCACTGTTCCCTCACTTCTAGAGCATGAACATCTTGCAACCAGCCAACCCTATAAGAATAAGGATGTCTCATTCTCTACAAACCAAGTTTCTAAACCATATCCTCAGCTACAAGGTTATCAGTACTACCACTATCAACAATTACATCAAAAAGTTTACCTCCAAACTTGCACTAAGTTTTGAACAAATTACTCCTCTGACAAGGTTCCTCCTTTGCACCGAGAAGTGTTCTTCGAAATACAAAGTTCTCAGATTTAGGTTCATTCTGAATGTTCTCATTTATCACAGCAATCCTTTGGTCACCAAATTTCTTCTATGTACACTCAAAAGATCACTGTCCTTCACCATAATTACAACAAGTACCCTTAAAGATAGCCCTACCTATCTTCTTTTTCAATTCCACAAGTTTCGGTTGATCTTCAACAACCGGTTTATCCTTCATCGAGTGATAAATTTTTTCCTTCCCTCATGGATTACTATGTTGTCCCCTTTTCAACTTCTCTTCTACCTTCAAAGCATACTGATAAGAATCTTCAACTGAATCAATCTTCAGCATACTAGGCTCATCCTAAATAGTGAATCTCAAACCATTCACATACTGAGCTACTTTTTATTTACCAAGTTCTCTGTGTCTAGACTGAATAGTCAATTTATACAACTCCTCGGTATAGTCTGTTGGCAATTTGGCTAAAGTGAGTACATAGATGTTGTCATTATGGAAACATATGATCCACATGAAGATTGCATAGGTCTGAGAGCAAGTATAGTAGAGTGGATTACAAATTTGTCTAAGTGTAAGACAGTGTTTTCACCAGTGCACCAGGATATAGTTTTTGTTTGCGACATTGACTGGAGTAAGTTTAGTTCTTGTGCACTTGCACATAGACTCTATGATGATTAATGATGATAGATCTCAAAGCGCAAGTTAGTATGGCATGTATAGAATTAGTCATGACAGTTTTGCCAAAGATAGTGTTAAACCGACAGGACAAAATATGAAGGCAGAATTGGTAAAGAGTTAAGGGATTATTTTGTTTGTCAAAATAATGAATTAACAATATAAAGGGATGACATTCTAAATTTTAACTCTTGGATAAATATATATGGAAGCCGACCATGTAAATTTATTATCTTTAATAACTTGTATATATGTAATATGTAATTGCAAGAAGAGAGAGATAATGAAAATATTGTAATGATATGATGCGAATGTAAGAGAAGTGAAAAGATATTGATGCAAGAAGCATAAGGTTATATACCTTAATCCCATTTTTGTAATAAGTATACATTTTACATTACTTTTTTGGGTAGTGAGCTCATCTGGTAATTAGATTTTGTATTGACAACTCCTAACAGGGTTGAGGCTTCTAACAAGGCCTATAGTCCCTTAATCAGGATTGATACACTATATTCTTGTAATAGACTCCTAACAAGGTCAACATCCTTAACAAGATACTTTTGATTAGTGGATCTTTGTGGGTTCCATCCCCACCGGGGTTTTCCCTTGGCCAAGGTTTCCTCGAGAACATATCATGTGTTATGAGTTCTTTATTTCCATTGCTATGCATATTGTTTAGCTTCTTATGCTATGCATGTATAAAGATAATCTGTTATATCCATAATTGGGGAAAAGATAAAGTTTGTAGAATATTGATTCACCCCCCCTCTCAGTATTCCCTATTTCTAACAATTGGTATTAGAGCTTAGTTACTTGAAGAAGAATCATTCAAGGAAAGCCTAGCAGCTTGAGTAAGATCTCTATGGATATGGATCAACTACAAAAAAATCTTGAAGAAGCTCTTGAATAGATTGATATGCTTACTGATGAAATAAATACTCTAAAAAGGAAATATGATGATGCAAAGAACTTTATTGAGAAACTGAAAAACAAGGTAGAAGATCTAAAATCTGAAAAGGAATCCAAAATTTTTAGTGAATATTGTGATGACAATTTAGAAAAAGAAAATGTGATCCTTAAGCATGAACTAAAGATAGAAAATCTGAAGCTTAGTTTGAAAGATGAAAATGACAAAAATGAAGCAAATTTGAGATCTGAGAATGAAAGGTTGAAGATTGAGAATGAATAATTAAAATCTAAACTTGGCAAAGTAACATCTGAATTTGAGAAAGTAAACTTACAGCATGCAGAACTTGAGAAATACAATAAGATTGTGAAAGGTGAATTGACTCAATCCAAACAACAACTTGAAAGGCTATATTCAAATAATGAGAAGATCGATGAACAAGTATCTTATGGAAAACCATCCTATGATAAGACTAGACTTGGATTTAATATATTTAGAACAAATGATGAAAGCAAGGAACCAGATCTGAAAGAATTTGAAAGCATAGATAAGAAAAATTCAGATGAGATCAACAAATCTAAAGACACACCTAAAGGAGAAGAACCACCTAAAGAAGAAGAACCACCAAACCAAGAAGAATCAACCAAAGGTATGCAAAGAGAATTCAAAGGTAGATGTTTTGGTTGTAATACTATTGGTCACATGAAGAGAGATTGCACAGGTAAACAATTTAAACCTCTTAATGGTTATTGTTATAATTATCATGGTTTTGGACATAGAGCTATTGAATGTAGAAGACCTAAAGTTATTGAGAATAATTATGATAGTAGAATGTTTAGAAATACTAACAATGCAGATAAAATACCTACTGAAGATATGAACAGAAGAAATGAAGTAGTATGTTATAGATGCAACAAGATTGGACACATTGCTAGAAACTACAAATCACAAATCAATTAACAAGGACCAAGATATGGGAACAATGGAATTGTTTGTCAGATATGTAACAAGATTGGACATACAGCAAGGTTTTACAAAATGAACAATGAAGTTTTTCATCCTAACCCTAACCCTAGAAATCATGCAAGAAGAAATGAAGATGCAGGTAATAGACATAAAGGTTGTTGTAGTAGTAATGCAGATGAAGTGAAGTTTGTTAAAGACACAGATCAAGGAAACATATTCAACATTGAAGGTGATAAAAAAGGTGAAGTATCAAGTGGTAAGAATGAATCCTTACCTGACCTAACTCAAAGCACTTAATTTATGATAATTACAGTAGATTAGGAACTTATAACTAGTGTAGAAGTAGATTTTTGATGAATTAAGTCTTGCCAATTAATGTAAGGTAGTTTATGATGTACTAATGGTATGGTTAAGAGCACAAAAGTAAATATTATGTTTTGCAAGATCGCAAGAAGTTTTAAGTTTTGCAGGATAATAGAAAAAACTTTTTGGAAAGAAGCGGAAAAAGAATTGAATGCGATGTCAGATCTAAGTGAGATTGAAGTAATAAAAGGTTATGATCAATGTTATTTGATTATCAAAGTGAATTGAAGTGTTTAGGAGAGAAAATAATAGAGATTGGAAGCATTTTGCAGTGATTTGGTGAAAGATTTGAGCGCCGAATCTACGAAAGCCTTAAAACCATGAACTTGAGGTATTTATCTTGACAGGTCTTTGAAACGGTATAAGGAATTTAAAGTAGTCATGGATGTATCCTTAATTCACAATATCAGAGATAAGAACAGACCTAGAATGAAGAGGGAACTAGTAGAACCCTTGGAAGAAGATGATCCTAGGTTAGCATTATCATCCGTACTAGATGAAGTTTTGCATTTAGAAAATGTGAGAAGTTATCTTGGATGCAAGTTAGAAACTGTCAGTGATAGTGATTTTACCAATGAACATATGAACATTTACAATTAGGATATGTCATTAAAACAAGGATATGAATATTTGAAAGATAATGAGATTATTCAGTATGCTTTGAAGTATGAGTTTGACAATGAAGAATGCACTAAGATTATTTTGAGAAGAATTCACAATGGGAAGTTTTGGCTAGAGGATAGAGTGATAGACATTACAACTGACTTGATTCATGAAGTCATAGGTTTATCTAAAGTTGGTGCTATTCCTTTAAATGAGAAAAATAGTCATAGACAACACAGGTTCATCCTACAATGGTAGAGGAATTGTGATTAGCAAGATCAAACAACATGATGTTAGATATTTATGCAAGTACCTAACAACTAAGTTTTGTGCAAATTATAGAGAAGATGATATGGTAGTTGGAATGGTGCATATTGCCTATTTAATGTGTGTTGACAAAGTGCTAGTTGACATGTGCGAAATTTTGAGAATTCAACTGTTTGAAAACTTGGAGAAGATAAAGAAATCTAAGTATGCACAATTTAGATTTTCAGCCTTAATTACATACATGTTTTTTCACTCATTGAGAAGATTTCCATACACCAATGCACATGATTGGAATGATGGACAAACTTCTATGGAAACGATAAATATAATATATTTGAGACATGTTATTGACAAAGTAAATGAGAGTGCTATGTTAGTAGTGAAGACATTTTAGAACATGGTAACTAGCAGATCAAGAATTCCATAGTCACTTGTGAAGAAGTATAAGAATGATATATGTTTTATGGTTGACACTAAATTTAACTATATTGAAGTAGTGGAACCTAGAATTGAGTTCATAGACCCTCTTGGCTATGAGATATCTGAGACTGAAATAGAAGAATATGTTGGTAGATTACTTAAAAGTAAATTGGACACTCAGTGCAATAGATTTGGAACTTTTGAAGAGAACTTCAACTCAGAAAAAGCTATAATTGAAGAGAAGCAATCTAAGAAGAGAGTTGACAGCACTATCAAGAGAATACTGAAAGATATAGGAATGTCAGAACAAGAATTCTTAATAGAAAAATAGACAGCAACAACAATCAGGGATATTGGATAGAAAGAAGTCTTGATTGTACCACCCTTGTCATCCAGTGCAATACAACAGGAACCTACAGAAGTCAAGGTGAAAGTAGAGGAACCAGAAAAGGAACAAGTAACAACTAGATCCACTTCCTCCATAGCTAGCAAGAGAATGAAAGAAATTGCTACTGGACCAAGAAAGAGACAGAAGACTTTAGTTAAACCAGTACCAAGAGAAATTGTAGAAATAAAAGATGATGACACTACAGTTAAGAAGAAATCTTGGAAACCTAAAGTTGAAAAGCTTAATGAGTAGATTATTGAAAATGGAGACTTTACCAGAATGAACAAATTCTATAGTCTTTATGATTATTTAGACAGACTTAATTTGGAGAATGCTATTGTGAAGCATATGATTTTGGCAAACAAGAAATTTGATTCTATTCAAGGTCAAATACCTGATGATTTGTACACCAAACTGCTAAATAGAAAGCAGAGAGCAACTGAAGAAGAGACTAACATCAGAAAGAATCTTGTGAAGAAGCTTTGTGATGTGAGAGATGATGAACACTTGGAGTAGATATTGAAGGCCTTAAGCACCCATTTGAGAACCAAAAGGAGAACCATTTTGATTATGGGAGGTAGATATGAAGAAGTTAATTCAGATACAGAGCAGGCAATAATCAAGGTCATGGAAAAAAACATTGGAGAGCCCTCAGTTGCAGTAGAGAAAGTAGTTGACACTGAACAAGAAGATATTCCTTCTCCTTCAACTATTAACATTGAAGATGAAACTATGAATATAGAAGGTACTAAGGTCACCTTGGATACTGATGACAATGTATTCAAGAACTTAGCAAACATTGTTGAAAATTTAGCTCTTGATGAACCAAATAGAACTAAAGAAGCAAAGCAGACCCAATCTATCAGTGAAGAACCTAAGAAGACTAAGATTCAAGCACCCATTCCTACCATAGAAGACATCATTCTTACTCCTGAGACTGGAAAGAAGAAAGTAATTGGATCTTTGTTTGAAGATTTAGGAAAGGAAGTTGATGATGATGATTAGTTGGAACTGATCACTTCTTTGAATAAAATCATTGGCAAGAACAAGAAAGTGAAAAATCTTGAAGGAATTCTGAAGGACCTTACTGAGAAGTTACAAAGCATTGTAACTACACAAATCACAGAGGCAGACCCTTTGGAGAAAACTAAGAAGGTAATGAGTAGTTTTGACATTGAATTCACTGACCTATCTGATATTGCAAAAGTGAGAGCTCAAGTAGCTTATGAAGCTAAAATGCTTTTGAACATAAGTCAAAATATTAGGAATGATATTAGCAGTCTTGATATTTGTATCAAGAACTTGAGGAAACATTTGGATATAGGAAAATCATTGTACATACAGTGTACAAAACCAGAGATTTTGACAGTAGAAGAGGAACAGAAGATCAAGTTGAAGGAAGCTGAGATTCAGAATGAATGTAACCTTCTTTCTAGACCTAATGTAAAGGTATGTGATACTGAAAAGAAAGTTCAGAAGCTTTATGATGAAATAAGAATATTGCAAGATGAGAGGAACAAAAAAATGAGGAGACTCACTCTTTTGAGAGAACACATCTCTATAAAGTTGAGTATCATTGAAGAGCAATTAGAAGAATGTCTTACAGCTAAGACATCCTTTCAAAAATTAAAATTTGACAACCTCCAAGCTTGTCAAATGGCAGCTTATGGACTGAGCACATTACTCAATGTGGCAGATTCCATCAAGAATTCATGGGAAAAGGAGATAGAAGCTATGAAAGCTGATTTTGTAGATTATGTTGCAAGCCTACCAGCTTTGCAATAAGAAAATGAAGCTATAATCTTTTTTTTGGGATACAATTTTGTAATCCTCCCTACCTTATTTTGTTATTGTTGTCAAAGGGGGAGAGATATTAGAGTAGAAAATTGATATATTTGATAAGGATTGATACTCTTAGGGGGAGCATTGTATTAGAGTTTATATTTTGAGGAGTTATAAGGATAGTATACATATTCTATACTATGGCCACAATTTTGATACAATTTTGAGATTTTGACTTGTACACTTAGCCAATTTTCTCATATGTTGCCACCAATGAAAAAGGGGGAGATTGTTGGCAATTTGGCTGAAGTGAGTACATAGATGTTGTCATTATGGAAATATATGATCTACATGAAGATCACACAGGTCTGAGAGCAAGTATAATAGAGCGGATTGCAAATTTGTCTAAGTGTAAGACAGTGTTTTCACCAGTGCACCAGGATATAGTTTTTGTTTGTGACATTGACTGGAGTAAGTTTAGTGCTTGTGCACTTGAACATAGACTCTATGATGACTAATGATGACCCATCTCAGAGCACAAGTCAGTATGACATGTATGGAATTAGTTATGACAGTTTTACCAAAAACAATGTTAAGCCAACAAGACAGAATATGAAGGGAGAATTGGTAAAGAGTTAAGGGATTATTTTATTTATCAAAATAATGACTTAAAAATATAAAGGGATGAAATCCTAGATGTTAAATCTTAGATAAAGATATATGGAAGCTGACCATGTAAAGTTATTATCTTTAATAACTTGTATATATGTAATATGTAATTGCAAGAAGAGAGAGATAACAAAAATATTGTAATGATATGATGTGAATGTAAGAGAAGTGAAAAGATATTGATGCAAGAAGCATAAGGTTATATACCTTAATCCATTTTTGTAATAAGTATACATTGTACATTACTTGTTTGGGTAGTGGGCTCATCTAGTAATCAGATTTTGTATTGACAACTCCTAATAGGGTTGAGGCTTCTAACAAGGCCTATAGTCCCTTAATCATTATTGATACACTATATGCTTGTAATAGACTCCTAACAGGGTCAACATCCTTAACATGATACTTTTGATTAGTGGATCTTTGTGGGTACCATCCCCACCGGGGTTTACCCTTCGCTAGGGTTTCCTTGAGAACATATCATGTGTTATGAGTTCTTTATTTCCATTTCTATGCATATTGTTTAGCTTCTTATGTTATGCATGTATAAAGATAATCTGTTATATCCATAATTGGGAAAAAGATAAAGTTTGTAGAATATTGATTCACCCCCCCCTCTCAGTATTCCCTATTTCTAACATAGTCCTCCACAGTCAAATATGTTTTCATCAGAGTCTACAACTTCTTAAACAAGTCAAGCTCATAGTCGATGCATATGAACTTAGCTTTCAATTTAGTCACCATCAACCTCCACTGATTGATCTTCATTTCACCTTCATCTTCTCTATCTCTTTGTAATTCTTTCCACCAAAGAGCACCATGTCCTTTCAACTTAGTCTATGCCAATCTTACTCTAAGAGGATCTTCAATTTCTTCAAGCTCAAAGAAGTCTTCTAATTCACCAATCCAATCAATCAAGTCTTCAGGTCTCAAAGTACCAAAGAAAGTAGAAACTTACATTTGGTAACTAGTACTTAACCGAGCTCTAGATCTATGCAACCGACCAGTTCTATCTTCACCAGATCTATCTCTCTAGTCATCTCCACTAGATCCAACAACTTCAAAGTCTTCAACAGCTTACTCATAACCATCACCAGTACCAAGATTCCTTGGCATACCAATAATAGCTCGCATGACCTCAACGATCATGTCATTCTTCATCAATCCCATCTTAGATCTGAAATCAACTTTAACCTTCTCTGTAATCTTTGATTCCACAACATCATAGAGATATGTAATCTCTCTAGGGTCCAATCTTCTTGGAGGCATCCTTCAATATTTTTGAAAACCCCAAACAATAAATCACCAACCAAGGTCCTGGTGCAAAAAGCCTCAACTCATAGATTGGTTTACACACTCAAGATCTTCAAACACTAATACCATCTAATGCAGGACAAGGATGATCCAATTAAGGATAGTCCAAACATGCAGCCAAACACCACAACGCGGAATAACACAAGAAGATAATGTTTTTAACTAAATTTTCATTAACATGCCTAACTATAAGGCCTTTCAGGTTAGGGCCAAATATACTCAAAGTATTTTTACAATCTTCTAGCTAGTCCAGTTCTTAAAAAAATCAGCAACTGATGGAAACCTAAGGTAGATCTGAACTTGAGCTCGCAAGCCACCAAGCAATCTCCTTGTCTACAAGTATGCAAACCACTAGCTCTACTATTACAACTATCAGATAAACAATCTGATCTTCAAGATCTCACAGGATCCAAGTCTATCCTTCTTCAAATCTCACTCCCCTAAACATCTACCCAAACACTCCTTAAATATATTTCCTCAAAAACAAGCCGGCTAGAAGAAATAATTAACTCCTAAGCCAAGTTAGCTTCTATTACAAATAAATATTAAATGCAACAATAGTCCTCTGACAAATAGCCTTACAAATAATTAATTCTCCATGTCGGCCTCTAGATCTACATAGGTGAATATAACAAAAGCTACCAATAATAAATGCACCAAGTCAAAAAATTGAATCTCTAAGAACTCCAATTAGTAAACCAGAACTACCAAGCACCAGAGAAACAACTGAACACCAGTGAAACAAATGAGCACACCAAGAAACACCGAGCAACAAAGGCATCACTGAGAAAGCACATCGATCAAGCACCACATGCATCACCAAGTACAAGTTACACCGAATGCAAGAGGTTTCACTAAGTTCCTTTAGTGGCCAAGCTTCTTTTAATAACTGAGACCGTTAGTTAAAGTTGCAACAGAGTAACACAAAACCAAATCAACACACCACCATGTAGATTCACCAAGTACCCTAGAATGCCCCTGTATAAGAAGACCTAAGGAATTGAGGTTTGGAAAAAAATAAAGTGTAAAGTCCACTCACCAATCAATTTTTAGCACCATAGTTTGTAAATAAGAGGGAATTGGTCAAATAAACATCATTTGTGCACTTGGCATTTGGATATTAGAGTTAGAGTGAACAAGATGACATTCCCATTGTACAAACACTACTTTGAGAAAGTTTTTTGATGGTAGGGGCCTATTGATTATCGAGAGTTGGTAAGTAGTTCTACCCCACCTTGTGTATTGATAAATTTAACTTGTTTTTTTTTATAAATTTAGGTAGGATTTTGATTAGAATTTTCATGACTTTCATAGCTTATTTTTGGTTTTTTAGGGGTTTCTACATATGTGTAATTTTTCACTATGCATGCATAACTATATCCCCAAATGTACATGTAGAATAGTTTAATGCTTGCTTAGATAGGATAATTTTTAGGTGTGTTGTGCAATTGTCTAGGGTTTATGCAAAAATGTTATTATTGTGCAATTATTGATATAAATTGCACTTAGCATAAATAGTTGTTGCACAAACATTGTTTCAATGCAAGTATTTGTATCTATTGTGAAAGCATTTATAATATGTGTACATATACTCATTTGGTACAACCAGAGGACGTTTCTATGCAAACATAGAGAAATGTTAATTAGAGTATATAAATTGCTTAGATTAGAATAAGTATGATGTTGATAGGATATAATTTTATCTGTTTCATAATTAATAGATTGATTTAAAGTATACAATGTCATTGTAAAGCTTTCTATTTGACCAACGTAGGATATATAACTGATAAAATTAGTTGATAGGATAGTTGATTAAGATGAATCACTTGATACATAGGATAAATAGATAAATCATTGATAGAATTAGTTTTAGCAGTCTACTTGATAGACTAAAAGGGTCCTTATTGCATGCATAGGATCACATCATGTCATCTATACACTCGAGATTAGGGAGAACTCAGGTATATTGACCACACTCATAGAGCATTGGCATTTTGAGATGAGCACATTCTACCTTGTGACAAGTGAGATGATAGTTATCCTAGAGGATGTGTACCACATTCTCATATTACCTATCATTGGAGAGTTAGTACATTATGATCAACATAGTGGACTGCTAGAGTGTCAAGAAGTGTTTGGTGATTATGAGATTGAGGGTACATAGATCAATTGGGATGATATGGTAGAGTTGTGTGAGCCACTACCAGTTTCCCTCATGTGTGATATTGTTGGACATGCTTACCTAGATTAGAGATCACATGGTTTTATAGTAAGATGGGGTAGCAATTTGTAGAGGATGGCAGATGAGGGTACCTATGTTTCTTGGGGAGTGTTCCTACTAGGGCACTTATATCATGACTTATATTAGGTTATTTATGATGGGGAAAATTCTCTTTTAACAGGTGTCTCATTTCTCCATGTTTGGGCATGGGATCATATAGTGATCACTCAAACAATTTCTATGAGATTTAGAGGTATAGGGAAATTGTACATTTTCTTATATGCTTCCATCTAGTCCTAGCCTAAGCTAGGAAAGCTAGAGTACTAGTGACCTGCATTTGATACATTAGATGTAGTTACATGGAGGCTATATTTGGATTGTGAGGAGTGGGGATATGAGAGACATCTTGGATATTAATTTTAGAAATGATGTTTGATAGGATAGAATCCCTATATCATAAAGAGATAGATTATCAAATGTGTACTCTAACAGTTCAATTGTATCCAAGAGATGCCCTTGGGTACTATGCAATTTGATAGGACAACATGGAGTAGAGGGAGTGGGGGACTATGCTGGTATTTGAGATAGTGTGAAAGGATTTATTATCATTACCATTCCAAACATGGACCATTAGGAGAGAGGTAGTGGATCCTGGGATGACTTGTGATTACAAGGGATATCTTCAAGATCATCCTTTTACCAGATTGACACCATTAGATGAGGTACCACCTCGTTTAGAGGATGGAGAGGATGAAGAACCTAGACAGAGGAGGAGGAGAGTGGAAATGGGTGCACAACATGTAGAGGGACATGATGGAGGAAAAAAAATGGTGGTAATGGATAGGGAGAGTTTAAGTGTCATGGGGTGTGAGGACTAGAGGGAACATAGGTAGATAGGAGCATTAGAGACCTCCTATCATATAGGTTTTGTGACTAGAATATTTACTGAGAGAGGAAACTAGACCTCCTCTCGCACAAGTTCATGTAGAGAGAGAAGAAAATATTAAGCGAAAAGATCCATTATAGTGATAGGATGATCCTATCAAGGATGAGCTGACACAAATGGATATTGGTAAGGATAATCTACATATTCAACATCATGCACAAGTAGAGTAGGATGTAGATGTTGACAAGGTATTGGCCCGACGTGTAGTTACATAGATATAGGTAGACAAGGTCCTATAGTTAGAGTAGAGGATTGAGCAGCTAAAGAGATAGCTTAGGGATGTGATGAGAGAGAGGGATAGTACTATTGAGAGATTTGGGGAGGAAGAGACATTATTGGATGATTTATAGGTGATAAGGACTCTTGGACCCCGTGCAAAGAGCATGAGAGTGATCTTACAAGCTGGTAGAGAGATTACATATTGGAAGGATGCCTTCTATCAAGAAGTTCCTCTAGATTAGTGGATCAAGAGTTTCCCATAGAGATCATATGAAGCTATCAAAATGAGAAATCAAGCATAGGTAGAGAGTGGGGTATATCCTCGCATTTTTCGATAACAAATGCAAGTGTAGGTGGTGTAGAGATACTAGACCATCTATTCCATCATGTTGAAAAATGCATATTGATTCAGGGGGTAGTTCTATTTAGCCACTTGCATATGCTATTATTTTAGATATGGTTTATGGACTTTTGTGCTATGATTTGATAGACATCTGTTATATTTCCATATCGTTGGACATTTGACATTTTATTATTTTGATGCATTGATATGATAGACTTAGTAGACTGACATGTGCATGATGTATATTTTGATTATGATATTATTATGGATACTGATACATGCAGGATGATGATATATGGTCCTCATGATATATATATATATATATATATATATATATATATATATATATATATATATATATATATATATATATATATATATATATATATATATATGTATGTATTGTGATGTTATATCTTATTTACCTTATTGATGCAAGAACATCTTAGGTCTTTGACCAATCTTGCATCAACCAAAAAAATTTCCTATTTTATGTACCTATATGTTGTTTGCATTATAATCTTTTCATTTTTTTGTTTAATGTTGTGTGAAGCTTACATGATGCTGAGGACCTATTTTGGAACCTTCTCCTATGAGCACATAAGGATTGGATGGACTGTTTCAAAGTTAGAGTTGTTTTCCTTGTTGTCGCAGCCATATTTTCCTTCTTTTTGTATGCTAATTGCATGTCATGTAGCTATTGATCCTTAATTAATCATCCTTTTCAATATTAGGTCCTTCAAGAGAACCTAAATTAATATCTTCACCTAAGACCAAAAATCCTAATTCATCATGAGTTGGGAGTTATGACCATTTTCCTCGGGTATCGATTTTCAACCAGTTTCACGTGAAATGTGGAGTTTTTCATCTAGTGCAGTTTTTTATGATGAAATGGGATCTTGTAAGTTAGGGACATGTTCTTGGATCATGTGTGGACCTAAATGTAACCTCACATAGAGTTTTGTTCATTCTTTCTTTAGTTTTCATTTACTCTTCCAAGTTGGACCTATAATGTAATTAAATTCCTGATTGGCTGACTTGTGGCTTTGCTGGCTATATATTTGGAGCTTGGGTTGATGTAGGGGGTCAGTTAAGAGGGATTGCTAAGTACAAGATGGTGGAAAAGAGATTGAGTAAAATATTTGATTCTGATTTCATAATTCATTATATAAGGCTGAAACCCAAAAGGCCTCACAGTTGGGCATGTTGAAAGATTTAATATAATTGCACTAGTGTTGTTATCGATTGCTTGTCTCATATTCATTGTGTTTTCACTGATTTCATGTGGTTTTCATTTTATTTCATGTGTAACTCTGAGAATGGCTTGTTTTTTAATTCAAGTGGACTTAATTCTGCTTGATTCTTCTTGTATCTACCTTGCCCTTACGTCAAGTGGTATCAGAGAAAGTTATTTCTTGTGGATTGGATCATGGAGAACCTTATCGGATTGGTTGAAGGGTGGAAGATCTGAGATCTGACCTATAACTTGCAGAAGGTTATGATATTGCTAGAACTTGATTGTCAAGATGGTTTGTGGTAGAGGAAATGATAATGCTATCATGGATATGTTGAGGCAGATTACAAATAGGCTTGAAGTTGTAGAGATAGCCTAGAGAAGAGGTGCACATCTTGAAGATGTTAGTGATGAAGAAGAGGCAACACCTAATCCTAAACCTAAAGTTGAACAATGAGGAAAGACTCTTGAGAGTTTTTTCTAAGGCTAACTCCAGACCCACAGTTGAAGTTGCTTGCTATGATAGAAGACTTGAGACCGATGCAATTTTGGATTGGATCTCTGAGATGGATAAATACTTTGAGTATGAAGGTACTCCTGATAATAAGAAGGTTAAGATATCAGTCACAAAGTTAAAAGGTCATGCATCTCTTTGGTGGGATCATTTGCAAACTAAGAGACAAAAGAGAGGAAAAGAAAAGATCAAGACATGGATGAAAATGATTGGAAAGATGAAGAAGAAGTTTCTTCCAGCTGATTACCAAGTGAGTCTGATGAGGAAAATGCAAAATTTGAGACAAAAGGACATGAGTGTGAAAGAATATATTGAGGAATTTTACAAATTGGATATCGGATCTGGACATGTGGATGATGAAGTTGAGAAAGTGGCTAGATACCTAAATGGTTTGAGGATATCTATTCAAGATGAGATTAGTTATGTTAAGATGGAAAATGTGGAAGAAGCATACCAATTTTCTTTGAAGGAAGAAGAGAGATTAACAAAGAGACATGAACAAAGACAAAGAGGAAGAGGTGGAATATTTTAGAGAAGTAGAGGCAGATCTTATGGAGAAAGTAGGAGATCTGACAATTTAGCACAAGATAAAGGATGGAAAGATGAACCTATTGGTAGAAGAGCTAATTACTCTAGAAGTAGCTATATTGGTTACTCTAGGAATAAAAATAGTGGGAAAAGAGAAGATAAACCTTGGTTTAAAGGTACTTGTTACAAATGTGGTGAAGAAGGAAATAGAGCTTTTGAATGTACTAACTTTGGAAAGAAGACTAGAGGTAATGGTAGAAATAATTTGGCTTGTGAAGAAGTTGAGGAATTATCTAATGAACCTAAACATGGTGAAAACTTGATGCTAAGAAGGATCTTGTGGAATGAAGAAGTTGATGAGGAACCTATTCTAAGGAAAAGTTTGTTTAGAACTAGATGTAAGATCCGTGATAAATGTTGCAAGGTAATCATTGATAGTGGAAGTTCTGATAATTTGGCATTCAAAGAGCTGGTTAAAAAATTATAGTTGTAGAGATTGAGACATCCTAAGCCTTGCCATATTTCTTGGATACAGAAGGAGCATAAACTAATTGTAAGTGAACAATGCCTTGTTAAATTCAAAATTGGAAGTTATCATGATGAAGGCTTGTGTGATATTATGCCTATGGATTGTTGTCATATTCTTTTAGGTAGACCTTGGAAGCATGATAGGAAAGCTTTGCATGATGGTAGATTGAATCAATATACTATTTGGATGGATGAGAAGAAATAAGTATTGTTTCCTTTAGTTGAGAAGTCTGATGAAGGTCACTTTACTATAGTCAAAGTATGCTTATTTGATGGTAAAAATTTTGCAAGAGAAATGTAAGAACATAATTTTTATTTTTCTTTAATTCCAAGGAAAATTGAGAAACAAGATGAGTTAGAACATGCACTTGAGGTTAAGCCTTTATTGACTAAATTTCATGACATCATTTTTGATAATGTACCTAATGGTTTATCGCTTATGAGAAGTATAAGTCATTGTATGGATTTGATACTTAGAGCTAGTTTACCTAATAAAGCACCACATAGGTTGGCACCTGATGAAAAGACTGAGTTGAATAGACAAGTGCAAGAATTTCTTGAGAGAGGTTTGATTAGGGAAAGATAAGCTAGTCGAAGACAGTTCATGGATTACACAAGCTAAGTTGAATCTTTATGATTTAGGTTAGAATATGAGTAGTTCCTAATGTGGACATAAATTTCTTATTTACCCCAAGTGTCTGATGTAGGAGCATCTTGGGTCTTTGAGCAATCTTGCATCAACCAAAAAAATTTCCTATTTTCTGCACATGTATGTTTTTTGCATTATAATATTTGCATTTATTGGTTTCATGTTGTGTGAAGCTTACATGATGATGAGGACCTATTTTGGAACCTTCTCATATGAGCACATAAGGATTGAATGGACTGTTTCAAAGTTAGAGTTGTTTTCCTTATTGCCAGAGCCGTATTTTCCTACTTTTCGTGCACTGATTGCGTGTCGTACACTACTACATTTGGGGCCAATTTTCAACAGAAACTTTTGACGGATAATTCTTTTTTTATGAATTTGGTGTTTTTTTTGTAATAGTCCCCGATGGTGTCAATATTTTGATGGGTTTTAAATAGACCATTGGAATTCTAACAGTTTCGGGGTATAGATGAAAAAAAGTGAAATGACAAAATCATTTTTATTTTGATTGTAGAGAAAAGGAGCAGGAGAAAATGAGTGGGTGAAAGATGAGCGTGAGAGAAGGTGTGTGATTTCTTCATCTTTGATTGGCATCATATTCAACCATAAATTTAAAATGCATTTCATTTTATTTGATCATGAATGCTCACTGAAATGGCCCCATTCTACTAGTGTCGTGCCCTAACCCATGCTTTATCTCCATTATTTGATGTTATTAGTGCTTGTGCTCAAGGTTATCAATTCACTATTTTGAAATGTTTGCATTCACATTTGTTGATATTACTGGCAAGACCATTGTATATTACTAAGATGCTCACTAAAATGACCACATTCTATTGGTATCGTGCCCTAGCCCATGTTTTATCTCCATTATTTGATGTTATTGGTGCTTGTGCTCAAGGATATCGATTCACTATTTTGAAATGTTTGGATTCATGTTTGTTGATATTACTGGCACGACCATTGTATATTGCTAAGATGCTCTCTGAAATGACTGCATTCTACTAGTGTCATGTCCTAGCCCATGCTTTATCTCCATTATTTGATGTTATTGGTGCTTGCGCTCAAGGATATCAATTCACTATTTTGAGGTGTTGACTGTGGTTATCAAATGGATAGCCCGTGAGCTTCTAGCTAGGGGCCATTTGTATTGATAGCTTAGGGCATCAAATATATTGTATCATTGATAGTTGAGACTTTGTTAAAAGGAAATAGGACAAAGAATGATTTTGATTTATTTTCTCTATTTTGACCCCCAAGTAGCTACCGCCATGATTTTTATTTTGAGTGCAATTTTGATAGAATTTTAGTTGGGATTTTCACTAGGGTTTTTAGTATATTGAGCTACAATAGAACACAATTCTACACTAGTAGAATGTGGTCATTTAAGTGAACCAATGACATGTTTACAACATAGAAATATAATGATAATAATATGCTAAAAATTCTATTATGTTTAATACACACCAAAGGACCTGTCCCAATAATTCTTAAACATACTTTATCTGATATGATGAGTTTTTAATAAAGGTCTAATTTTGTAGACTGCTAGCACGAAGGAAGATTTGACCTAGCCAAATCTTCCTTTTACCACACAAAAAACTATGTGATAACTGTCTACTCCAACCTTAATTGTTTAAGAATTCATCATATCAGATAAAGTGTGTTTAAGAATTGTTGGGACTGGTCCTTTGGCGTGTATTAAATAGAATAGAATTTTTAGCATATTATTATCATTCTATTTCTTTGTTGTAAACATTCCATGCACAATCACCAATAACATCAAATAATGGAGATAAAGCATGGGCTAGGGTATGACACCAGTAGAATGCGGTCATTTCAGTGAGCCAATGACATGTTTACAACAAAGAAATAGAATGATAATAATATGATACAAATTCTATTTTGTTTAATACATGCCAAAGGACCAGTCCCAAAAATTCTTAAACATACTTTATCTGATATGATGAATTGTTAATAAAGGTCTAATTCTATAGATTGCTAGCACAAAGGAAGATTTGACCTAGCCAAATCTTCCTTGTGCCACACAAAAAATTATGTGATAACTATGTCTACTCCAACCTTAATTGTTTAAGAATTCATCATATCAAATAAATTATGTTTAAGAATTGTTGGGAGTTCTATTACACCTTTGTTGTAAACATGCCATTGGTTCAGTTTTGTAAATTTGTTTTTGTGTTAAATGCATTTAAATGGAACATTAAACATAGTAATAATATGCTTAATCTATTAGTAATTGATAGATTCAATGCAGATAACACCTTTAGCAGTTTAGCATGTTATTATTATAAGATACTAAAGAAGACTTTCTATTTGTCAGAAAAATCTTCATTGTCCCCCACAATGAAGACAATGAAGATTGACCTCCTGCCCCACAACAAATAACATTGTAATAAGACCTTTTAATCCTAGTGACAAGAACATAAAAGCATTCTAACTCATTTGTAAAGAAAATAAGCTTTCTATAAAATGAAAGGTTCAACCTAATTAATACTAGCACTTGCACTCAAAGGATAGTGATCTGGCTAAAAGAATTAAGAGAGACTTTGACCCAAGAGCTTCATCATCAAGCTCTACAACCTCTTGTAGCTATCTTCATAGCAACAAGGGTCATTGGATACATCAAATTTCTCAAAAGTTTGTACTTATTTTGTAGGTTGACTTTGTACAAAGTAGATTGTAATTGAAAATTTAAAAACTATTTCCATCTAGTCATTATTCATGCACTATGCAATATGCATTGTGCAATGCAATGAAATCAATAATGTGTATAGAAATGAAAAAAACTATATTCCATAATTCTTGGGCTAAACTCTAAATTTATTTTCTTTTTATATCTCTATGCTATTGAGACCACTTCCATTTTATTAAGCACAAATTTTCCCAATTAAAAATATCAATTAGAATAAGATATAATATAGTGTTAGAATAAACTTTGCACAAAGACATGTAATGCTTATATTAATGATCAAACACACATATGGATTCACTATTCTATTCACTGTTCCACGGGATAGTGGATGACCAGAGTTGTAGAGAATTTAATATTTTATTTATATTCCTCTTCTTTGTTTCATACATCTTGATGAAGAGCCCTCTACTATCACCTTAAGGAGACCAACTCAACTCAAGGATTCAACAAGTAACTTGGAATCCACTCAAGGAATTAGCCTCAACTCAAGGATTAAGTAGAGTTCCTTGACTTTGTTAATCACTTCCACAACCCTAGTACACAAGTTCACTTCCTCATTTCTTGGCAATCTCTCCTAGCACCATCTCCATCCTAGGCCTCCTAGTACCTCCACCATGTCAAAACCTCAACTAGGCTTTTCAACCTGATCCTAACATCAAGTATCATCTCATCATGGTTGTGTGTGTGAAAATTGTACCTAGCTATGGACACAACACTTCACTAAAACATTAGAGGTTAGCAAATCAAATAAATATGTAAATAAATGAAACTAAGCTAACCATGTGATTTACTGTCTTCTAGTAGGTGCGAGTATGGTATTCTAAGATTAGACTGAGATCAGTGACAATGCAACACCGAAACAAAGGATTTAAATTATTGAAAGAAATAAAGATGAAATGCAGATTAATCTTTTTTTTTTTGGATTTTGAATGCAATAAGATGAAAAAATTGATATGAAACTAATCTAGAATGATTTGGAATGATATGAAACTTAATCTAACAATGATATTCTATGAATGAATTCTATAAACCCTCAAAAAAAATAACAAAAATCTCACAATCACCTTGTGTGCAAGAGCTTGATTCCTCAGATGTCAATTCGCCAGAGTAACTATGCAAATTCGAGGGATGAGGGATGAAGGATTGAGCCTCCATTATATAGAAATCCATGGCTTGAGGATGCCTTGAGAAAAGCCATAAATCACTCTTGATAAACTCAGGTTGATTTTTGAGTTACCAAGAAATTAGGAAGAAATCAACTCATAAAATCATGCAAAAGTAGATTTTATCTCAAAATAGAGTTTAGTTCTCTTTTTCAACTCATCATCAGATGTTGAGTTTAGAAAGTTAACAAATTGAAATTGAAAATTGATTGAAAGTTAACTGCTTTTCTGATTGTGCATAATTTAATATGAATTAATTTAATAAATAAAGTGATTTATTTTCCACTTAACTGATTTGGAGTTAAAACAACTGATTTATGGGTTAATCAATTATTAAATCAAACTTTATTCCAATTAAATCATTAAATTTGACAACTTTGATTTTAAATCAATTAAATAAATATTCAATTGATTGTTTGTAGGAATTTTGATTTATTGTCAAAATAAAAACAATATTAATTAGGAATAAATGTAATTAAATCTAATTAAATAATTAAATGGTAGAATTAAATTAATTAAATATTCATCATATTCAATTAATCAACTTTAGGATAAATAATGATATTTATCGCCAAATAATATTCAATTAAAGATAATTATGAAAAATTAGGAATATTCAAGGAATATTCCCTGATGCAAAATTAAGATAATCAATCAAGTTTTTGATAAACTGATGTGTAGATGTGCCTTAGGTTAGGACTTTGATGTCAATTTCAATCGATTTGATGATATAGAAGGTTAATGAACCTATAGCCCATTTTTGGGGTATTACATTTTGCCCCTCTTTGAATCACTGTGGGAAGTGTAGTGGTTCAAAGATTAGTCTATTTTTTATGTTGAAACTAATTTGAGAGATAAACCAATTCAATGACAGAAACCGATTGAAAGATTGGAAAAGCTGATTCAGGTCCTGGTTAACCAAGAATCGTGATGATGTCAACTATAGAAACAATGAACCGATGATTACAAAAAAGTATCAAAATGTCTAATTCTGAACTTTATGATTACAAAGAAGTGAGTGACTTGATTCTAGACCTGATTTTCCAAAGGAATTGAAATGGTATCACATCTAAACCCTTCAGTTACGAAGAACCAAGGAAATAACACTAATGAACCAATGGTTACAAAACGTTGATATAGTTTACAAGATTGATTAGGATACTAGATTGATATGGATCTTGATGAATCTAATATGCCCCAAGTGATGAGGTCTTTTCATGAATCAAAAACTAGACATGGTTTTTGTCTTGATTACTGAGGAAAGATTTGATTTATAGACTTGATTGATGTGCAATAACATGCCCCCTTCGGGATGAAAATAGAAATCTGTCAAGAAAAGTCAGCGTTAAATGGTTTAGAAGCATGTTAATTGATTTGAGAAGTGGTTATACACATCCGAGAACACGTTCTACATCGTTTGGAGGTCCTGGAGACCAAGTTTGACTAGGTTTGACCATGAGTTGACCATGGGTGACCAAGTTGAAATTTCAATAGTTTGATGTAAGATAATTAGTTAAGTTGAATTCTAGATTTCTATGATGTCACTTTTTGATTAGTTAAGGAGACCTTTGTGCGATACTTAGTCCTTGTGTCATGTTTAGCACAATTTTTAGAGAATCATTAAGCATCAAGTTGATTTGGCAATCATGAGATAAATGCAATCATGCAAAGTACAAAGTGACATGTAGAATGAAATGCAAACTTAGGACCTAGGACTTAGTCACTGATCATGCATCGGTCATTTTCATCATTGAATTTTTATTAGGTAACTAGATAAATCAATACAACATCCACTAGCTAGAAAACTATGAATATATGAATATTGATTTTTGTGCCAAAGTCAATACAATGCCCACTGGCTAGACAACCATGGACATATGAATATTGATTTTGTTTTCAGAATGTCAAATTAGATATAAGCACCAAGGCATAAACGCCAGGATGACTTGAATATCATGTCCATTTTGATATAGAAATTGGTATAAGCATCAAAACATAAACATCATGATGACCTAAATACACCTTGTGGAACAAACATGCCAAATAGTTTACAGAATTCATTCTTGTCTCCAATGTAAATTACCTGCAATGACCCTTTATAGTTCACATCCTTGGATAATAGCCATTCATAGTAGGATTGAGAAATCATTCAAAAATATTTAAGCTAGATCAAACTTCCTTTGAAATTTTTAGGTATCAATAGTCAAGGTACTCATGGCCATCCAACATGAAATGGAGGCTCTTACAGATGGACACCATTTCAATCCATAATTTCCAAAGTTATTAGATTTTCACTCAAAGTAGAAAACAAAGAAAAGATTATGCTCCTAGTCATCACTCTCTAAATCCTATAAAGGACATAATCAAAGAGCTCAAAAGGACACAATATGCAAAAATCTCAATGCGAATCAGTAAGCATACAAGGAGATAAAAACATGTGAAGCATAGATTGTTTTCATTCGAGTTGATGTTTGTTTGTGTTGTTGTAGATGCAAAATCCTTTCTAGAAAGGAGAGAGATAGACTAAATCAGATGTAGCTTCAAAGGACATTGACTAGATATAACTCATCTTATGTATATTGGAGACCATAAGATATGACATTGATTGCCCCCAAGTTTGAACATTGATAGGAGATAGATTCTTTTGCTAATTGGTGTAGAGACCGACTTTATTGAAACAAGGATATATACAGACTAAAACAGACTGAAAGCTGGGAAAGACCAAAATTGCACTGATAGATGGAGCATTTTGAACAAGTGGCACCCATTTGCCAGGTTTTCACCATGTTGGCAGAGATTCTATTTTTGCTACCAAGGCGCTTGTTTTCAAGTTTTCACCAAGGCACTTTTTCTTTTTCTCATTTTTTTGTATTTTTCATTTTTTTCAATTTTTCTGTGATACATCAAGGTGCCTATTGCTAGGTTTTCACTAGGATGATCATTTTTTTCAGGAAATTTTTTAATACTGAATGCCTTAGGCATAGAATTTCTTTAGATGGAGAATGTTGATTGGTTCTTGGAGTTGTTCTCCATCAGTCGTTGAGAGTTGATAGGTTCTAGAGCCAAAAGTAGCAGTGACAACAAAGGTGTATGGTGAAAATGTGACCACACTTCTATGGATCATTACATGCAAGGAAACTCAAGAATGAGCCCTCCCAAATCGATCCATAGCTCCCTAGGCATGGAGTGCAAGGGTTTTAAGAATGCTCTCAGCTAGAGCTATTTAGCCTATAACCTTGCTAGTAAACCATGCAATGGGAGATTCAATGAAGACAAGGGCAAGAATGCCAATATCCTCAAGAATCAAGAATGAAATGCAATGCAAGCTAGATTAAGAATGGAAATGCAAGCTAAACTATGGAAATGAAAGATGCAAGTATTACAAAGCCTCCTAGTTAAACTAGATGAATTAATCTAAAGCATAAAGGAAATCTAAGCTAAGAATGCCATGAAAATGAAGCTACTATGCAAGAAATGAAATCTAAATATGAAGCAAGAAAGCCATGATGATGCAAGAATGAAGACAAGAAGATAGAGCGTTGATGAAGATCCAAGATGAATGCCAACAATGCTCCAAATATTCAAACTCTAGATGCAAGAATATCTCCAAAAGCTCCAAGATGACCTAGAAAATCTGCAGCATAATATTAGCATAAAAAGTTGGGGTGTGCAAATGAGGAAGAGGGCTCTCCTTTTATAGGGAATGAAAAAGGAATGGGCCATGGAGATTAAGAGGCAAAAGATTTAATCAACGGTGGAGCTTAAAAGAGGAGCAATCCATGTGCACAAGTATCCTCCAATAGGAAAATAAGAGTTGACTTTTGTGTCCATATGAGACAAAAATTGTTTTTTCCCTTTTTATAAAATAAGAATAATGCTTTATTTGTGCAACTTAGGATAAGAGGAAAAGTGGGGGCTTTTTATTTATTAAAAGGGGAGGGAATATTCCTTTTAATAAATAAAGACTTAGGATAGGATGGTTAGCCCATAGAAAATAATCGAATAAATGATAAAGTTAAGATTTGATCAAGAATAAGCAATTGATGATTTTAGCAAAAGGGGCTAATAGTCTAGATGACCATTTTTAGGTGTATACATTTGCCCCTCTTTGACTAATGTGTGATCGATCTGGGAACACATGTAGTCAAAGAATGAAGTTGAAATGTGAGATCGATTTGGGATCACAAAGCAACTCAGATTAGCCAAGAAAGCAAGAGATAGCCAAGAAGGCAAGCAAATAGCAATCTGACTCCAAAGAATGAAGTGCAAAGAGATAGTAAATCCTGCATGCAGCCTGGTAGCGACAGTACTAAACACTTAGGAAAGAGATAGCTAATAAGATATGATGTGTCTACCCCCTCGGGATCAAAAGCGAAATCTGGGTAGAGGGAATGTAGAAGCAAGAGAGACATGATCAAATCACTAGAAATCATAATCGAAATTGAAGAGAATAGAACAACCATCAAGCAGTGAAGATATGCCCCACACATGAGACCCGGGGCACGAACCAAGTGGTCCCTCAACCCGAAAACACCACGGAGGGGGATTTGAACTTGGGATTTGAAAGTGAATGAAAGACTAGAAGTTGAAAGAGATGGGGATGAAGAGGTTATGATGCCCCAGCGAAGATCAAAGGATCAGGCCTCAAAAGGTCAGCCAACTGTGCGGAAAAAGGAGAAAGGGTCAAGGTGAATGTGGATTTCGGTTTGGATCCCGAAATGAAGAGAAAATGATGTGAGATGAAAGACAAGAAAGTGAAAGACATGATCGGGAAGAAGCGAAAGGTGAGCGCAGCTGATTAACAAGTCCATGAAAAATGAAAGGAGAGCTCTCTCCATATGCAAGATGCAAAACTAAACTAACATGAACCTAAGAAATGCAAGCTACATGAAAAGTGGTTTACTTGCAAGGTTACAAAGCCAATAGACATCTAATATTCATCATCGAGCGTTATTGGTAGCGTCGCAAGATCATACAATACACACTAGCATAACTATGTGAATATGAATATGATCTTTATCAGATAGGAATGTGGAAATCTCACCTAGGCATCAAAGACATGTAGGTCAAGATGACTAGTGCAGTGAGATTACCTAAGTTTGATATAGCAAGATTATGCTCGCATCGAGACACAAGAAAGTCAAGATGACTATAAGCATGCACTCGCGAAACAATCAAGGATAATACCTTGTAGGTCCATAGTGTCAAGTAAGACCAGCATAAATGCTCATGGCAGTGAGGACCAACAAAATATACCCACAAGCAGATAAAGAAATAAAACATGTTCTCATACCCTCAGTCTTCTAGCTATGCATCATCGAAAACTTCTCAGGGAGAGACCACTCATCAAAGAAATCTTCATAGACAGCACACAAAGAAAAATAAAGTCAACATATCTCAACAAGTCAAGTGTGTGTGTGTAGGTCATAGAGTCAAACTTTGAGTATCACATCTGCCAGTGAGAAATATTGTATCATACTAGACTGCAGGTAGGACATCTGATAAGTGTTGAGAAACACTCGACGCAAGGGTAGTGTTGAAAAACACCATTGGGGTGGTGTTGAAAAACACCATTGGAACCAAGTTGCCCAAGAAACCCAGATGCACAAAGAGACCCAAGATAAGCTTAAAGCAACATATGCCCCCTAGACTAAGACAAGAATCAATTCCAGGCTAGGAGAGGCAAAGCGAGAAGTGGAGCGAAAGAGCGCCACGCAAGACTGATAGACATAGGTGCAGAGGGTCTCAAGCAGTGCTTGTTTCCAAGTTTTCACCACTTGATAGACTTTTTTCAGGGCTTTTTTATAATTTTTTTGTATTTTTGCTACCAAGGCGCCTGTTTCCAGGTTTTCACCAAGGCACTTTTTCTTTTCTTTTTTTCTTTTTTTTGAATTTTTTTTTTTTTTTTTATTTTTTTGGTGAGACATCAAAGCGCCTATTGCTAGGTTTTCACTAGGATGCTCATTTTTTCAGTACTTTATATGCTTTTTAGGTTTTTTTTCAGCATCATATATGATTTTTTTTGTAATTTTTTCAGGATCATAAAGAATATGCAAGGAATGCCCCAGACTGAAACGGGCATTAAAGATCTGCTTCCTTTGATGTAGAGAACTGATAGGCCCCAGGCCCAAATGCTGCAACTATGACAATAGGAGGTCTCAACCTGTTTGACCAATAATAACCAACCCTAAGCAATGTCTGAGTTAGTGGAGGATCATTAGAATGTGATCCACATATGCCATCGTGGATTTCAGCTAGCACTTTTTTTGACTCCTCTATTTCTAGACACTTAAGGAGAGTTCCATTTAGACCCTTCCTATACAAGTCACCAGAGACAAAGGCAAAGTGTAAGGGATGGCGGAAGGAATGGCATGGTGGATTTGCAAGAGGAATATGAGGTGGAAGATATGAAAAGATGGTAGGATTGTAAGATTTGTGAGCAGGATAGCGTAATTCATCCACCAGGAACTTGAAGCGAGATTTATGCTTTTTCATTTGTAAGATGGATATCAAAGTAACCAAGGCATTAGCAACTCTTTTCTCAGCTTTAGGAATGGGCTGAAGTATAACAGTTATGAGATCATGCTTGAAGTAATGCACCATTTGTTTGTAGAGAATCAACTTCTCATCTTTTATTTTGGAGTCATTATTTTTGAGCAAATTTTTATCTTTACTTTTCTTAGGTTCGGATACTGCCACAATGTGGTTTTCACCATCCGACCATTGCTCTTTTCTTTTGACTTGATGACTGTGATGCTTGATTTCTGATTCAATCTTTTTTGTTGCTAGTTCGCTGGTGGAAGAAGTAATAGGTGTTGATGCGAGATGAAATGAAGTGACTGGTTCAATAGCATTTATGCGACGGATGTCATCTCTGGTGACAAGAGAGGTTGAGCCTATAGGGTAGGCTCCAAAAGTAGCTAGATCTAGATTCGTCATAGGAGGACCAACGTAGACCACTAAGGCAATACGGGGAACAAACTCATCAGATCCAACACAAGACTCATCAACTACGTCGGGATGGTTACTACAAGAATGAACCATATCAACATCCATATCATCAGTAGATATACATTTTTCTCCCCAAAGAAGTGAAGTAGAGGGAAGATCATCTCCCATTTGAACCATAGTGTGTAGTGGTGACTCATCTATATCTATGTCTGAATTACTAAGCATGGGAGTATTTTTGGAATCTTCTCTATAGATCCATTCTTGAATAGCTTGTTCTTCTCTGTCTGCTTCTAAAGGAACGGATGAAGGAACAAAAGTATCAAAGATCACCATAGCAGAAGTGGAAGGCTTCATGTGATCAAAAGGTCTCCCATATGACCTAGGAGAAATAGGTATAGAAGCAAAGGAACCCAGTTTATATTCACCCATACCAAGGCTCATCATCTTAAGTGATTTCTCAGCAGCAGCTAGAGATGTACTAGGATCATCAATAGGTTCATTGTGAGGAACAAATTTTTCAGTAGCAGCAAGAGCATTAATAGCAATAGTATGGTCTCCAGGAATCACAACCTCAGTGCCATTGTATGGAAATTTGACGCACTGATGATAAGTGGAAGGAACAGCCTGCATGTCATGGATCCAAGGACGACCCAAAAGAATGTTATATGCGAGTGGGATGTCCAATACTTGGAAGCTAATATCTTTCGTGATAGGGCCCACTCGGACAGGCAGCGTGACAAGACCTTTGGAAGATCTTTCCACTTCATCGTAAGCTTTTATAGTAATCTTCTTCTTGGAATCCACAGCCAATTTTGAAAAACCCAATTGTTGTATGACATTGAAAGAAACAATATTTAACCCTGCACCATTGTCTATCAGGACTCGACGGACTCGGGTATTGTAGACTAGAACTTCAATGTGTAAAGCTAAATTATGAGGGTGAGCAATAGATATGTCATCTTCTGCGGAAAAGGAGAGAGATAGCGGAGATGAAATGTGGTTGACCATAGCCTGAAATTGATCTGGATCAATGTCATTGGGAACACATGTTGTACGTAGAGCTTTATCAAGAATCTCTCTATGCGAAGGGGATAACCGAAGCAACTCAAGGATAGATATCTGTGCTGGTGTCTTTTGTAAATGTTGGACAAGATCATAGCCAGGGGTGGCTGAAGGAGCCACATGTTTGGAAGGCAAAGCTTGCTTGGGATCTTGTGCAGTTTTAAGGACAATCTTGGCTTGCCCCCTAGTAACAGCATTCAGTGTCTCACTTCGGGAAGATAAACTACCACATGTTTGCAAGACTAACTTTGGCTTACCATGATTGGTGTTATTATCATCTTGAGACCTCATCATTAGAACACTCTCAATGGGCTCTACCATGTTAATCACAAGCGTATTAGAAGGATACGTGTAATTGATCTTTGCATCATGATTCTTTTTATGTGTTTGAGAGGTTTCCCCCTTATCATGCTTAGGTAGAGGATCTTTGAAAGCTGTGTGATCAGAATTTTTAGTTAAGCCATCAGTGGAGATTGTGCCGTTCTCAATAAGATCCTGAATATCATCCTTAAGCCTAAAACAATTGTCTGTTGGATGTCCCTTGTTTCTGTGATAATGGCAGTAATGATCCTCTCTCCACCAATCGGGCTTATTTATCGGATCACAGTTACCAGGTTTATCAGGAAGCGTAAGATATCCATTGTCAACCAAAGTCTTAAGGATCACATCGTAAGGTTCTGCCAACTTGGTATAGACTAGCTTTCGAAATGACTTCTTAGGCTTATATGCATATTGAGGTTTAGGAGCACTGTGAGCGTTGGCAGCTTCTTGTTGTTTTGCTGCATAGATAGCATTGGAAAGATTGAAAGCAGGCTCTTTAACTTTAGGAGCGTCAACAACCCCATCATTAACAACATACTTGTTCTTATTCCAAGGTTTGTTCTTGTCTTTGCCATTGCCTTTAACATCTTTATTAATAACAATATCCCCTTTTCTTATAGCTACATCCTCAATTCGATATGCACTTTCAACCATGTCATTGAAAGAAGGGAATAGTTGTTTCCTTAGATCATAATATAGCTCAAGCACCAGTGTGTTGACGAAAATGTCAATCTTTTCTCTTTCAGGTAGCTGACGAGGATATCGAGAATATAATGACCTCCAACGTTGTAAGTAAGTTGCAAATGGCTCACCTTGATGTTGTCTTAGATTACCAAGATCTATCACGGTGACAGGTTGTTGGATGTTGTATGAATAGTGTTGTGTGAAGTGCATAGCTAACTCATCAAAAGTCTTCAAAGGAGGTGTCAACTTTGCAAACCATTCTAAAGCTTGTCCTCTTAAGCTTCGAGGGAATAATCGTAGAAGATATGTGTCTTCATGAAGAAAGTCCATACTAAGAGCATAAAAGTGACGTACATGATCATGGGGATCACCATTTCCATCATACTTGTCATATTTAGGAACCTCAATATCCTTAGGAAACGGGACCATGTATAGATCTTTATCAAACGGAAGAGCACAAATTGATTGTACAAAAGAGACCTTTGGAGGCTCTCTTTCTAATGCCATTTGGGTAAGGCGTTGATTTGTCCGACGTAATTCTTCTTGAAGGACTTCCAATTCAGTTGGTACTCTTTGTTGGACAATTTGTCTGACATCATACCCAGGAGGAAGCTTGTATCCTCTAGAAGTCATATATTGAAAATATTGATCACCATTACGCTCTAAAAGCTTATGCATCATTCGTTGGAAATCCACATCTTGTTCACGTCTCATAAGATCCTCACTAGAAATCTCATCATTAGCCTCTACCTCATGTTGAGAGGGAGGAGGTCTAGGAGGTGAAGAAGGCATAGCAAAAGTTGGCCTTGGAGGAGATCTTGGTGGCGTGTTGTTGTCATTGTTGCCATTGTTAAAAAGAGGTCTATGCTCATGATTACTAGTCTCAGGTTGCTCATGAAATGTCCCTCTATAAGCCATGCACCTAGTAGCATCCATCCTTTGTTGATTGTGTTATTTGTCTAAGCGCGCTTGATTATCCTTACGCTCAAAGTGTTCTTGTAAGAGTTGAAACTTTTCTTGTTCAGTCAAAGTGAGTGAGACACTGTCTATGTTTTTGGGGGTCTTGAATGCAGAAAAGAGGAAACCTCCTTTATACCATGGTGTAGCCTTAGATTTCTCAGATTGGTCAGAACTAGAACTGTTGTTGCTAATGGGTGCTTTTGAACGTCTAGTTGGAGAAGGTAACTGTGTATAATTGAACGGAGGATGACTCTCCTACTCAAATTGAGACCGAGTTGTAACCGGCATGAAAAGAGATGTTGGTTGACTAATAGAATGGGACAAAGTTTCTCAGATTTGAGATAAGCAAAGCTAATAAAGATCACTTGTCAAAGTAGAACAATAGAGAGATGGCTCGTCAAAAGTGCTCAAGCACTTACAGCAATCAATTGACTAAAGCCAAGCAGCGAGCAAGAAGCTCAATAAGCAAGTAGCTAGAGAGGTAATTGTGATGCGACAAGTGATCAAGAGTAGCATTTGTTAAACTCAAACCCAATAGTTTTAGCTCATTTGTTTTAGTCTAGAACAAATCTAAACATGTAAGTAACAAACCAGTTTCGAGTAAGAATAGAAAAGGACATTATACATCAGGTTAAAGTGCAAGTTTAGCAACTCCGAATTGCAGCAATGACAGGACAACAAAAAGAATCTGGGCGATACTTTCCAGGCAGACAGGGCGATACTTCTTAGTTTGGGTGATACTTCACCCCAAGCCAGGTGATAGACTATAGTATGGTTGGGCGATAGACTCCAGGCTAGCGGGGCGATAGTCCAGCAGGAGTGAACTATCGCGCGATATATCTCAGCAAAGCGTGCGATAAAATAGCAGGGCGCGAAGTATCGCGCGATATTTCACAATAAGGCGTGCGAAACTGTTGCAGAATTGGGTGATTCTTTGACCAGTGAACATAAAAATCTCAATTTTAAAGCATTTTGATCAATTTCAAAGATTGGATAGTGCAATTTCTCAGTTTGACAAGTAGTAGCAGTAGATAAAAGACAGATTTGCAAACAGTGTAGGATCAAACATGTCATAGAACACTTGAAACAAGGGAAAAAGCAACCTTGCCAAGACAAGCACTTGTGATATCAAAATAGAAAACCTTATGAATGCTACCGTTTGTTTGAATGTTAAGAATGTTTACATTGGTATAGCACAATCGAAGACAATTCAAGCAATTACTACCTAGAAGGACAAGGCTCATTACTTAACAATTTGGCCCACAACTTGATGTTCCCTTGCCTCACACCAAGTGGTTGCCCACAAGAGATATTGGCATTGTCATGGAAGTGTCAAAAACACAACCAAAAGAACACATATGGTGAGTGTCTTGGGGTGATCCGGGTAAGTCCACTTGGATCAATCCTTGCACCAAGAAGCTAAGCGGCTAAAATAGGGTGGCCTCTATCTAATGGTTCATAGTAAGGGTTTCCGTTCATAGCACCCCTCTTGCTCCTCATAAAGGACTAGGACCTTGTGGCCTCAAGAGTACCTTAAGCATTCTTGCTTAATGCTTTCCTCATGGTCACAATCCCACAAGTTACTCACATCAAGCAAAGATAAGTACTATGTCTACCAAGGTTTTGTGTCCTTGATAGCCTTGAGATTATAGTGAGTTGGAATCACTTGCCACCAAGGAAAATGATGACAAGGTTGTCCCCACTTGGGTCGTTCCTCTTGATTGCTCAAGAGCAGGCCCGCTAAAGGATCCTAAGCTAAACAAAGAGTGGATTAATTCTTGAGGTTCAAGGTTTTTGATTCACCACAAGGGTGAAGAGCATACTCCCCTATCTCAAGAATCTCTCCCAAACACACCAAGAAAAGATTTAATTACCCCCTTGCTTTCAAAATCTCAAGATGGGTCAAGATTTCTGTTTCACCACAAGGGTGAAGAGCATACTCTCCTACCACCTCAAAATTTCTACAACAAGGTATTAAGTGCCTAATGAAAAAACTAGTATATGCTGCACTTAATAAAGAAAGAAATTAAACAAGCACTTGATTTGGTTTTTATGCTTAGGGCAGCCCTGCAAAAACCATTAGTAGCCCTCTTTGACATGCGATTTTAGCAAATTTCAAGCAAGAAGCACCTACAACCACAACTTGTCAAGAGAACAAGCAAACAAGATATGCAATATATATCCAATTTATGCAAACCCTAAGGTTAGATCTGAAAATCAATTGTTAGGAGCAATGATAACCAGCAAATAATCCAAATGATAACTCATATCATGCAATGAACAATGAAAAATAAGTGCATACCCATCACAAAATTTTATTTTTTTTGCATTTGACCTAGTCAACAAGATCTGACTTTTACCACATGAATTCAGACCCTAAACTCAAAATGTAGAAAAGAGACCTCTATCAAAAAATAGAGAGCTTTTCAAAAATATAAAAATTTCAGAAAAATCTTTTCATTTGTGCCCTAGAGAGCCATTTTATCAAAACAGACCAGATTTTATAAATCAACCAAATGAGCTATGATATGATTTTTAAATTAAAAACACAGTGAATGGAAGCCCTGTATAATTTGAATACCTTTCCAGAAATATAAAAATTTCTGAAAAATATGCTAATTTGCGCCAAAAATTGATTTTTTATGAAAAATAAAGAAAAAATCATAAAAAATACAAATTACCTCTGAAAATTCTGAAAATTTTTTGGGAACTTCTCTGATATGTCGCCAACCTATAAAACAAATTTCAAACTAGAACACCAAGCCGTTTGAGAGATATGGTCAAATCTTTCAAATCTAAGGTTTTTTTCATCTCCAAACAAATCTGCACAAGGGTTAGCTCCAAAAATAATCAAAACCAGCATGCAAGAGGTGGGTTGCCCCACGGTGGGCACCAAAAAAATGTGCTATAAATGTGTCACACTTCTATGAATCATTACATGCAAGGAAACTCAAGAATGAGCCCTCCCAAATCGATCCATAGCTCCCTAGGCATGGAGTGCAAGGGTTTTAAGAATGCTCTCAGCTAGAGCTATTTAGCCTATAACCTTGCTAGTAAACCATGCAATGGGAGATTCAATGAAGACAAGGGAAAGAATGCCAATATCCTCAAGAATCAAGAATGAAATGCAATGCAAGCTAGATTAAGAATGGAAATGCAAGCTAAACTATGGAAATGAAAGATGCAAGTATTACAAAGCCTCCTAGTTAAACTAGATGAATTAATCTAAAGCATAAAGGAAATCTAAGCTAAGAATGCCATGAAAATGAAGCTACTATGCAAGAAATAAAATCTAACTATGAAGCAAGAAAGCTATGATGATGCAAGAATGAAGACAAGAAGATAGAGCGTTGATGAAGATCCAAGATGAATGCCAACAATGCTCCAAATCTTCAAACTCTAGATGCAAGAATATCTCCAAAAGCTCCAAGATGACCTAGAAAATCTGCAGCATAATATTAGCATAAAAAGTTGGGGTGTGCAAATGAGGAAGAGGGCTCTCCTTTTATAGGGAATGCAAAAGGAATGGGCCATGGAGATTAAGAGGCAAAAGATTTAATCAACGGTGGAGCTTAAAAGAGGAGCAATCCATGTGCACAAGTATCCTCCAATAGGAAAATAAGAGTTGACTTTTGTGTCCATATGAGACAAAAATTGCTTTTTCCTTTTTTATAAAATAAGAATAATGCTTTATTTGTGCAACTTAGGATAAGAGGAAAAGTGGGGGCTTTTTATTTATTAAAAGGGGAGGGAATATTCCTTTTAATAAATAAAGACTTAGGATAAGATGGTTAGCCCATAGAAAATAATCGAATAAATGATAAAGTTAGGATTTGATCAAGAATAAGCAATTGATGATTTTAGCAAAAGGGGCTAATAGTCTAGATGACCATTTTTAGGTGTATACAAAAGGGACCTAGCTAGTTGGGTTCAAACTTCCCCTTGCATTCTCTATGTGATTGATTTTTAGGATTCTCTCTCAAGACTAGATCGCCAACTTGAAATTCTCTATGTTTGACTTTCTTGTTGTAGCCTCTAGACATTATTTTCTGATATACTCTGAGATGATCATATGCTTCTTATCTATGCCCATCTAGTAGTTCAAGTTCTTGCAACCTAGACACCCTATAGTCATCATCAGTTACTAGACCTTGCATTCTAATTCTTAGTGATGGGATTTCAACCTCAATAGGCAGTACCACTTTAACCCATAAACTAAAGCAAAAGGTGTAGCCTCAGTAGGCATTCTGATACTTATTCTGTAATAATGATCAGGAGATCCGGCTAGTAGTTTCCAATTGTCGAGAGATCCATAGTCAAGGAAAGATCACTTAAGTGAGACTCACAAATATCCTCGTGGACATGTCTTAACTCTTCGTCAAATTTCCCATGCTCTAAACATTTAGGAAGAGTATGCTCTAGATTTCTCTTAGTCATGTCAATAGAAATGAGGAGATACCCAGATGCACTTTGGGATAGGCAGATGGAGTGAAGAGTAGAAAGTATAAGAGGCAAGGAGGGTGAAATGGAGGAAGGTATGAGAATTTGGAAGCTTGAATAGAAACTTTTTGACATCCAAGTCTTTTATCTTTGGAATCCACATAGCTTTTCACCTTTTTTATCTTTTTCTTCTTGAGAAACATGATTGAAATTTTAATAAGATGGACTTTTAGAATCAACTCTAGAATGAAGCTTGATTCACAGGGATTTGAGTTAGATTACTCAGATACCTAGTAGATATCTTTCGAGAATCATATATAGAACAAAGCTTGATCCTCAAGAATCTGAGTTAGATTTCTCAGATACCTAGCAGTAAGATTTTGAGAATCATCTCCAGAATGAAGCTTGATCCTTAGGGATTTACGTTAGATTTCTCAGATACCTAGTAGTAAGATGGATTTCAAGATCCATTTTTGCTTTGATTTTCTTTTCTCCTTTTTTTCTTGAAGACCTCTGTGGTCTTTTGAATGTTGCCTTTTTCTTAGTAGTCACATGTCAATTAGGTGGGACATAGTGACTTTGAGATATAAGTGGATCTTGATTAAAAAAAAAAACATTTGTTACAAATCCAAGTTACTTCTGAAGACTCAGGAATTATGGATGAAAGATGTTGATACAACTGGTTGAGGTGGAGAGGTGGAGTGGGAAGTGGGTGAGCCACTTATCTTAGGGAGGTGGGTGGAAGAGAGATTGATAGGATGGGCTCAAGTGCAAAGAGTTCAACATCATCCTCATCACTCATGAATGAATTAGATAGATCAAGAAAGTTATCTTCCATAAAACATTTTCAATTGTTAGTTGTCTTAGAATAGTCAGATAAGTTTAAAGGAGTATCATGTGAGTCAAACTAAGATGATCTATTCTGAGAGCTAGGTCCCTCTTTAGGTAGGAACAGTGCATGGATAGGAATCATTTCAATCATGGACCTGCCAATATTCCATGAAGTTATAATTGGATGGGGTCTTATGTACCCATGATCTGGTGGAGCAGCTAGAGTGTAGCTTGAAGTAGATGGCCTAGAAGCCATAGGGATGATTTCCAAAGAAGGGTGGAAAGGATCATCATCAGTTTCTTGCTCTTGAGATTTTGAACTTTCTTCCCTTCCAAAGTTGATAAGAGGAGCATACCTATGTATGACATCAACTTGGATTGTTATAGTAGTATCAAACAAGGAATCTTGTTCTCTTTCTTTTGATTTTTTCTTGACATTGTGATATTGTCTTATGTAATTAGATAGAGACATTGTAGGAGGTAGGTCTTCTTCATCACTATTATTTGCAATAGGAGGAATATTCTTTGTAGTAGGATCTTGTTCAATAGAAACAATGGTGGAATAGTTTAGAATAAGCATACCGCAAGGTATATTCAGGATGTGAGAGATATTAGCAAATGGCCCCCAATCAGGATTGGTAGTATGTTTAGCATTTTGGATGGGAGCAACTTGGGTAAGAGTAGAATCTTCCATCTAGCTAGTAGATAAGTGTGCAAAGTGTATGGTCATGACCAAAAGGGATTCTGGAACACACGCCTGATGCCAGGTCTGATGAAAGGAAATGGAGAGAGGATTGAGTCTTCTCAAATGTCATAGCTTAGAAGGCTGGATCAAACTCAAGAGACTACTTTAGGCAAATAGATTGGATTTTTTAGATTCTCTGCTCTATTCCTGACTCAATGATATTTTGATAGAATCTAGAAGTTGGCTGTAAAAATTGGATTTATGACAAATTTGGAAGATTTCTGACAACTTTGACTTTAGCTTTGATACAAGTTTTGAAATTTCAGGATGACTTTTGACAGCAAAAAAGATTTTTGCTTTAGATTTGCAATTTTTCATTTTTTCAGTATCAGATTGTTTGCAAATTTTTATGTCTAGGTTTGAATATTTTTGTAGCAGTTTGTCTCAGGTTTGTTCATTTTCAATAACCAAATAGATACCAAGCACATAGAACAACAAGCAAGGGAGTTCAAGCTATTAGGATAATAAGCAGAAAATGAAAATATTAACAAACAAGAGAGAACACAATAACATAGAATTTAATGTGGTTCACCCAATCCTTGAGCTATGTCCACCAAAAATGTGTCCAATATCTTTATTATTATCTAGAAATTACAATTTGAAACCTACAACTCAATACCTTTGCAAGAAGCTACAATAATCCCTCATACATTCAATCTCAAACCCTAAGCCCTTTTTTACAAGTATTTTTGACATAACGAGATTAGGGAAAAAATACTCTGACTAATAGAAAATAGATGGCTGACACATTACAATATTATTAAGTCATTCTTAGAGCCCCTTGACCCCATCAGGGGCTCTTCCCCTTGACCTCGCTTGGGGTGCTACCCCAGGACCCCGCAAGGGGCTCTGCCCCTTGACGTCGTGGATAAGTCTGATTAGGCTCCACATACATAACACAAGCAATGAATTGTCTTAAAAAAATGAACAAGGGAAAAAGAAACCTTTCACATGAACAAGTGATAGTGACTTATTGTGCTAATCCCTAGGAATGCTACTTGTGTATGTTCTCCAAAGTTTTTCAATAATGCACATAGTCCTAAAAAATGAAAAAATTTCCCTCACTAGGGTTTTTAGTAATGGTATGACTCTATAAATTTTTGTTAGGAATGAATTTTGAATTTTTGATAGTCATTCTGTAGTAGTTTTTGTTGCATTCATGATTATGATTGTCATTGATGTCAACACAGTGAACTTGTAGAGACTTGTAGAGAAGCAGACAGAGTTTGAATTAGCACACATGGGATATTGCAGTTGGAACTATGTGATGTTGAGGATATACTCTTTGATATGTTATATGTCTATGGTTAAGAGCCCAAATAGTAATTCATTTATTCATGAAAGTTATGAGCATTTTGGTGGAAGCAATATTCAGGCAGTGTTCTTGAGTAGCGGTTTGTGGAAATCAGATGATATCTCCTAATAGGATGGAATCTGGTTTTGCGTAGTTAAAAGGAAGTTGAAGACACAATGATAGTGACATGGATGATAGTGCAAACTTTGAGGTCACATGAGTGGAGAATTGTTGTATTTGGAAGCCGACAATTTTGTTTAATTTTGATGTAGCGTATGGAAACTTTTATTTTGTAATTGTATGCCATCTCATTTATAATTATTTGAGTGTGGTATAAAGGAAGGAATGTTTTTCCTTGTTCTAGAAGAAGGGGACTGATATGAAGTGAAGAAAAGAGCTAAATGTGAAAGCAAATTTGTGAAGGAAGACATGCGAAGTACAGAGATCTAAAATTGAGATCTAGTGTAACAGTGAGTGTGGTTTGGCATAGTCAGAGAAGAGGTAAAATATTATTCTATTGAGTAATACAAAGATTATTTGGACAGTGTGTTCAATGATCTTACCCTAAAGCTATTTGGGTAGTGGGTCCTTCTGTCTTCCATAACTCTTAACAGGGTTATAATATTTTAACAGGGATTTAAAATCGCCTAATAGGGATTCATATGTACTGAATGTATTTCATAAGACTCCTAACAGAGTCCATCCTTTCACAAGGAATATTCATATTAGTGCATCATTCCCACTGGGGTTTACTCTTTGATCAAGAGGTTTCCTAGTCAACATATCTTGTGTCATTGTGTTATTGTGTATGAATATCTTTCTATGGTTGGTAATTATATTGCTTACATGGTTTAATGTTGTTGAAGATGATAAAAGTTATAATTATCTGATAACTGATTCACCCCCCCCCTCTCAGTTATCTTGGTGGACTTTAATTTCTAACAATTGGTATCAACGTGGTAGGTCCTTGAAAAAGAAGTTTAACAGCTTAAGGAGATCCACGGTGAATTTTAGGAAAGAAAGCCCTAAGTTTGATGGAGTAAATTTTGACAACTGGAAAGAAAAGATGAAGACACATCAACTATGTTTAGGACCAGGTTATTGGTTGATTACAAAGAATGATAAGACTATCATTGAAGAGGACAATCTTGAAACATGTACTACTGATGAGAGAGATCTATTCATGTGTAACATACTTGCAAGAGAAGCACTTTTGACAGCCCTTCCGGAGAATGAGTACAGTCAAGTAAAATGTTTGAAAAAAATCTCATGAAATTTGGAATGCTTTAAACTCTACTTTTGAAGGTGATGAACATCCAAAAAGAGTTAGATTACATAATTGGATATGTGCATTTGAATATATAAGAATGTTGGAAGATGAATCTGTTAGAAGCTATATTGGTAGAATGTTAGAAATTGTTATAGGCATAAAATCTTATGGAGGAACAAAGATAGAGAATGAAGTGATATGGAAAATTTTGAGAACATTGACTCCTGTATTTAAGTAGACAACATAGATGATTGAACAAGTTATACCTTGTACTACAAACTTTACAAGAGAGACTCTTCTTGGAAGATTGGAAGTAGAAGAAATGAACCTAAGGTTATCAGGAGACTTACCTAGAATGGAGACAACATTTAGTGTTCTTAGTGTTTGCCCTACTTTTTCAAGAAGCATCAGCGTGAGTAGAGATTATGCTAGTAGTAGTAGATCTAGAAATGAAGAAGACAAGAAGATTAAAGAAGGTATCACCTTGCTTATGAAGAGAGAACCAGACGGTAAGAAAAATTTTAAATGTTGGACTTGTCAAGAATATGGTCATTTTGCATCTAAATGTCCTAAGAGAGTTAAAAAGTATAGAAACAATTTCAAGCCTAGAAGATCTAAGGAATGTTATTATGCTAATGATGAAGATCTTGAAGCTAGTATAGAGAGAACTTTAAGTGAAAGTGATAATGAGAATAATGATGAAATAGGATTTGTAGCAATTAAAGAAGAAAATTCTGAAATTGATGTTAAGGAAGAAAAAGCTTTAGTTTCTCAAGTTGAAAAGAAAGTTGCTTGGATTATAGATAGTGGTTGTTCACATCATATTACTAGAGACAAGAAAAATTTCATAAAGTTTAATGAATATGATGGAGTTGTTAGAGTTGGAAACAATGCACCTTTCTTGATTAAAGGTATAGGATCTATTACTCTTGATGGAAAGACTAATACTGATGATGTTTATTTTGTGGATGGATTGAAATATAATATTTTGAGTGTTGGACAGTTAGTTGATAAGGGATATCAAGTTTTTTTTACTAAGAAAACTTGTGTGATTAAGGATAAAGATGGAAATCTAATTGGAAATGGATCTAGAACTAGAGGTAATGTATTTTAGTTGAATCCTACTGAGATGACATGCTTGATTACTAAGATTGATGACATTTGGTTATGGTATAGAAGGTTTTTTCATATAAACTTTGACAATATTGTGAAAGTAAGTACTACACTTGCAACAAGAGATTTGCCTAAAATTATGAAGCCCACTAACATGATTTGCAAAGAATGTGTGATGGCTAAACAGAAGAGAAGTTCTTTTCCCAGTAAGAAGTTTACATTTGCAGAAAAGCTAGAGATTGTTCATACATATTTGAGTGGTCCTACTAGGACTAGAGGATTCTATGGAGAAAGGTATTTTATGATTCCTGTTGATGATTTTACAAGAATGATGTGGATTGCATTTCTTAAAGAAAAGTCTGAAGTATTTGATAAGTTTAAGATCATTAAGAATAAAGTTGAGGATGAATCTGGAATGAAGATTAAATGTTTGAGATCTGATAGAGGTGGAGAATTTACTTATAGAGATTTTAACACCTTTTGTGAAGAAAATGGCATTAAGAGACAATTTTCAGCCCATAGAATACCTGAACAAAATGGTATTGTAGAAAGAAGAAACAAATCAGTGACTAAAGCAACAAGAGCTATGTTATTTGAGAATGATTTGGAAAAGATATTCTAGAGAGAAGCAGTGAACACAATAGTGTATACAATGAACAGAGTACAAATCAGAGCAGACACAGACAAGACACCCTATGAATTATGGTTTGGACATGCACCTGCAGTTAAGTATTTTAGAATTTTTGGAAGCAAATGTTATATAAAGAGAGATGATGATATTGGAAAGTTTGATCCTAGAAGTTATGAAGGTATATTTCTTGGATATTCTTTGAAAATAAAAGCTTTTAGATGTTACAATAAAAGAACTAAGACTATTGTTGAAAGCGCAAATGTTAAAGTTGATGAAAAGTTCAAAATTTAGGAAAGAATGCTTGATTATGAATCAAATGAAGAACCTCATCCTAAACCTAACACTGTATCAATTGAATTATTTTATGAGACTGATAGTGATTTTTTGAATGAAAGCCACAGTGAAGTCATTGAAGAACCTACACTTGAAGTGAGATCTGAGATAGTGACACCTAACAAGAGTTTATCAACAAATCATCCTATTGGGAAAATTAATGGAGGCATCAGAAGAGGAGTTATAACTTAGAATAAGATACAAGAATAGTTATGTTTGATCTCTAAAATTGAACCTAAATTTACTAGTGAAGCTTGTGAAGATGAAAGTTGGACTAATGCTATGAAAAAAGAACTAGATCAGATTGAAAAGAACAAGACATGGGAATTGGTCCCTAGACCTAAAGACAAGAATGTTATTGGAACTAAATGGGTATTCAGAAACAAGATGAATGAACAAGGAGAAGTAGTAAGAAACAAAGAAATATTGGTATGTAAGGGATACTCACAGCAAGAAGGAATTGACTATGAAGAAACATTTGCACCTATTGCAAGAATTGAAGTAGTAAGAATGTTTTTGGCTTATGCAGCTTACAAGAAATTCAAAGTATATTAGATGGATGTAAAGTTAGCATTTTTGAATGGAGAATTGGAAGAAGAAGTCTACATTGAGAAGCCTGAAGGTTTTCCTTTGACTCGAGAAGGAGACATGGTATGTAAAGTCAATAAAGCTTTATATGGACTAAAACAAGCACCTAGAACTTGGTATGCAAGATTGGACAAGTATTTGTTAAAGTTGGGATTTATAAAAGGAAGAGATGATAGCAATCTGTACACAAAAGAAATTTAAAATGGTTTGTTGGTTATAGTTATTTTTGTCGATGACATTATTTTTGGAGGAGAAGATGAAGCTAGTGACAAATTTGCTAATGAAATGAAGACTAAATTTGAAATAAGTATGATTGGTGAAATGAAATATTTTTTAGGATTGTAGATAACACATAATAATGATGGTATCATTGTAAGTCAAACAAAGTACCTGAATGAATTTTTGAAAAGGTTTGGAATGGAGAATTGTAAACCAGTCGAAACACCTATGGTAACTGGACATAAATTATCTAGCACAGATGAAACACCGATAGTTGACCAGAAGAAATATAGATCTATGATTGGAGGATTGCAGTATTTGACACATACAATACCTGATATAGAAAATTCTATTGGAATTGTAGAAAGATTTCAAGTTGAACCTAGAGAATCACATTATGCAAGAGTAAAGAGGATACTGAGATATTTAAGAGGCACAATGGACTATGGATTGTGGTATGAAAAATCTAAAATTTTACCCTTGGTGCATATACAGATGCTGATTGGGGAGGCAGTGTTGATGATAAGAAAAGCACCAGTGGTGGAGCATTTTTCCCTAGAGGAAGATAGGTTTCTTGGTTGAGCAAGAAGTAGAATTGTATCTCACAAAGCACAATAGAAGTAGAATATGTAGCAGCAACAAAAAATTGTAACCAGATAATTTGGATGAAGAAAATGTTGAAGGATATTGGAATAAAGTTTGTTGAACCTATTGTCATACATTATAACAACACCATCATAGTTAGTATGTCTAAGAATCTTGTATTACATTCTAAGACAAAACATATAGAGATTAAGTATCATGTTGTAAGAGAGAAAGTTTCTTAGAAAGAAGTCAGACTTGAGTACATAAGTACAAAGGAGTAGATAGCAAATATATTTACAAAGCCTTTTCCTAAGGATACATTTTAGTATCTGAGAGGTATGCTTGGGGTTATACCCTAGCCTACTTTTGAGAATTGATGTAGTTGGTTGCATCCGTCCAATGGTATATGAGCCTTATCTTTCTTCTAGACTGGATGTTGGTACTTCCTCTATAGGGGAGTATGTCTATCTAAGCTGAGTCATGAGGACTCTAGTGAATGTATTTTCTAAATAGTGTCTTTTGACATTGGATTTGTTGTTGACATAGTGATGAAATTTTTTTCATTGATGTCAATGGGGGAGAAGTGTACATGAAAAAAAACTATTTGTACTATCTGAACAGGAAAATGAAGCAAGATTTGATTGATGAAGAGGATTTGAAGCAACAATGTTGCAGTATTGGATTTTTGGAACATTGGATGTTTTTTCATCTATGTTGCCATCAATGCCAATGGGAAAGATTGTTAGGAATGAATGTTAAATGTTTGATAGTCATTCTGTAGCAGTTGTTGTTGCATTCATGACTATGATTGTCATTGATGTCAACACAGTGATCTTCTGGAGACTTGTAGAGAAGTAGCCAAAGTTTGAATTAGCGCACGTGGGATATTATAGTTGGAGCTATGTGATGTTGAGGATATACTCTTTGATATGTTATATGTCTATGGTTAAGAGTGCAAATTGTAATTCATTTATTCATGGAAGTTATGAGCATTTTCGTGGAAGCAGTATTCAGGCAATGTTCCTAAGTAGCGGTTTGTGGAAATCGGATGATATCTCCTAATCAGAATGGAATCTAGTTTTGTGCAGTTAAAGGGAAGTTGAAGACACATTGATAGTTATGTGGATGATAGAAAAAACTTTGAGGTCACATGAGTGGAGAATTATTGTATTTGGAAGCTGACAGTTTTGTGTAATTTTGATGTAGCATATGGAAACTTTTATTTTGTAATTGTATGCTGACTCATTTGTAATTATTTGAGTGTGGTATAAAGGAAGGAATGTTTTTCCTTGTTGTAGAAGAAAGGGATTGATATGAAGTGAAGAAAAGAGCTAAATATGAAAGAGAATTTGTGAAGGAAGACATGCGAAGTACAAAGATATGAAATTGAGATCTGGTGTAACAATGAGTGCGATTTGCCATAGTCAGAGAAGAGGTAACATATTATTCTATTGAGTAATACAAAGATTATTTGGATAGTGTGTTCAGTGATCTTACCCTGAAGCTCTTTGGGCAGTGGGTCCTTTTGTCTTCCATAATTTTTAATAGGGTTAGAATCTTTTAACAGGGATTCATATGTACTGAATGTATTTCATAAGACTCTTAACAAAGTCCATCCTTTCACAAGGAATATTCATATTAGTGCATCTTTTGTGGGCATCATTCCCACTGGGGTTTACTCTTTGATTAAGAGGTTCCCTAGTCAACATATCTTGTGTCATTGTGTTATTGTGTATGAATATCTTTCTATGGTTGGTAATTATATTGCTTACATGGTTTAGTGTTGTTGAAGATGATAAAAGTTAGAATTATCTAATAACTGATTCACCCCCTCCCTCTCAGTTATCTTGGTGGACTTTACTTTCTAACACTTTTATGATCTCAAGAGGGAAAACTTCAATCTAGGCACACCGGGGTTTTGACAGAGTCCAAGAATCTAATCAATTAGGAGTTGCTAGGGAGATCTAACAACCTAACAAGAGACCACACTCATGGAGATTTCTTCCATAAAGACATTTATATAGCGGTTCTTGCTACCATGGCGAAAATGGCTATTACTGCTTGAGGTTTCGTCCATGTGGTTGACCCAATAAAGGGAATGTCCACTATGGTTAAACATCACTAAATGAATGACTCACAAAATATACCACATGGGGACTTGGTCCAAATTCAAGGATCTAAGTTTTTGATACTACTCAAAAAGGGAGTAGAGCATAATCCTCTAGCCTTTTCACTTTTACCCAAACATAGCAGAAAAATTATTTGACATGCTAAGATTTAAATCACCTCACCAAGGTTTGTGATGTCAATAAAAATTTCTACCAAGATCTCTAAGTGGGACCAAGAAAGAACGTACCAATCAAAGTTGAGGACCAAACCAAGTAGAATGTGAGATAATAATAGTATCCTTCCCTACCTACAAGGGGATCTATCGTCAACAAGGACTTCACATGCAAAGCTAGTGAATGAAGCCCAATCTCTCAAGAACTCTACAAATAGTGTTCATAGGGCCTATTTACTATGTGTAACAGATATGCAAAAAGAAAATCTATGTTCATTTTATAGCCCAAAATTGAAGTGTGAATTATGAAAGCTGGAAAGGCACTCAAGCTAGACACATGAGATGTTCATTTTATGTCCAAATTTAAATGTTTTCAGATTCAGTAGAATACCTAAATTCCCTCACAACGTTCTTAGTAGATTTTACCTAATTTTTAGCTTTGTTGAGCAATCCCGCGCAAGCAAGCCACAAACTCTCTAACAAGCAAACAAGCAAACAAGCAAACAAGCAAACAAGATATGCAATGTATATTCAACTTATAGAAACCCTAGGGTTAGATCTAAAAACCAATTGTTAGGAGAAATAATAACCATAAAATAATCCAAATGACAACTCATATCATGCATTGAATCATATGAAAAATAAGTGCATACCCATCACAAATTTTTTTTTTTTTTGCATTTGACCTAGTCAACAAGATTTTATTTTTTTAATATGATTTCATCCACTAAAATGGAAATTAAAAATAGAGACCCCTACTAAAAAACAAAGATCTTTCCAAAAATGTAAAAATTTTAGAAAAATCTCTTCATTTGTATGCTAGAGACCCATTTTACCAAAATAGACCAGTTTTTGTAAATCGACTATTTGAGATATGATATTACATCCAAATTTAAAACAAAAAGAATGGACCCTCTGTATAATTTAAAGAGCTTTCCAAAAATGTAAAAATTTCCAAAAAATATGCTGATTTGCATCAAAAATTATTTTTTTTATGAAAAATAAAGAAAAAATTATTAAAAATTTAAACATCTCAGAAAATTCTAGATTTTTTATCGAAGCTTCCCTAATATGTCACCAACCTACAAAAAAACTTTCAGACCAAAACTCCATGCCATTTGGGAAATATAATGAAATCTTTGAAAATTTAGGGTTTTAGTCTCCAAACAAATCTGTACAAGTGGGTTAGCTCCAAAAAAGTAACCAAAACCAACATGTAAAGGTGTGTGGCCCCACAGTGGGTGCCAGAAATGTATGTATGAAAATTGTACCTAGCTATGGACACAACACTTCAATAAAACATTAGAAGTTAGTAAAGAAAAGAAATCTGTAAATAAATGAAACTAAACCAACTGATTTATGGGTCAATCAATTATTAAATCAAACTTTATTCCAATAGCCCATTTTTGAGGTATTACAATGGTCTATTCACCATGTTTCAACACCCCATTCAATCTAATCTATTCAACTTACACCATTCTTCTTCTACAACCCTTCTAGGCCTGTCTTGCTTGCAGTTACTGGTCAAATGCAAATATTTTGTCAAGTTGAAAGGGAAAGAAATGAGTTTGGTGTTTTTGGTTTATGTTAAAATTTGATTTGGTAAAATCCTCAGAAAACACACTACATGTTCTAAAATGTAAATAAGTTGAATTTTAAATGTATGATAAATATCTCATCCATAGTAATCAAAAGAAAGGACATGAAACTAAGGAGATTTACCAATCCAAAAATATAAGTGAATAGAAAACATGATTGGTACCTTATGAATTGGTTTTTGAGATGCATGATCTTCATCAATCTCCTTAGAAGAAGACCCCTCCTCACTGCTACTACTTTCTTGTTTAACAATTGGTTTCGAAAAATGCATTTAACACAAGAAAAATTACAAAACTAAACCAATGGCATGTTTAAAACAAAGAAATAGAATGGTAATAATATGTTGAAAATTCTATTATGTTTAATACATGCCAAAGGACTAGTCCCAACAATTCTTAAACATACTTTATTTGATATGATGAATTGTTAACAAAGGTCTAATTCTATAGACTGCTAGCACAAAGGAAGATTTGACCTAGCCGAATCTTCCTTGTACCACACAAAAAACTATGTGATAACTATGTGTACTTGAACCTTAATTGTTTAAGAATTCATCATATTAGATAAATTCTGTTTAAGAATTGTTGGGACTGGTCCTTTGGCATGTATTAAATACAATAGAATTTTTAGCATATTATTATCATTCTATTTCTTTGCTGTAAACATGCCATTGGTTCAGTTTTGTAAAATTTTTTGTGTTAAATACATTTAAAATAAAGGTCTAATTTTGTAGACTGCTAGCAGGAAGGAAGGTTTGACCTATCAATCTACAAAATTAGACCTCTATCCGTAGCTTTTTCTAATTCTATAGACTGCTAGGTGTGCTATAATTTGAAGATTTGTCTGACAAATAGCAGGTCTTATTTACTATCTTATAATAACATGCTAAATTGATAAAGGTGTTATCTGCATTTAATCTGCCAATTAGTAATAGATTAAGCATATTATTAATATGCTTAATGTTCCATTTAAATGCATTTAACACAAAAAAAAAATTTACAAAATTGAACCAATGACATGTTCTTCATGTGGTACAAGGAAGATTTGGCTATCAAATCTTCCTTTGTGAAAGCTGAGCACGAGAGAAGGTATGTGATTTCTTCATCTTTGATTGGTATCTTTGACAGGCAATGTCTTTCGAGCCTCTGGCATCATATTTGACAACAAATTTTAAATGCATTGCATTTTATTTGATCATGAATGCTCACTAAAATGACCACATTCTACTGGTGCCATGCCCTATGTGTGCTTTATCACCATTATTTGATGTTATTGGCACTTGTGCTAAAGGATATCGATTCAATGTTTTGAAATGTTTGGATTCACGTTTGTTGATATTACTGGCACAACCATTATATATTGGACCTTTATTAACAATTCATCATATCAAATAAAGTATGTTTAAGAATTGTTGGGACTGTTCCTTTAGCATACTGGATTTAATTCATAAATGGATTTAATTTTATTTTGTATGTGAAATTTTGGGAGTCGCATGAGAAGTTTTAGTGTCTAAACACTCAACTAATCCCTCTAACTAATTAGGAGTGGTTGGGGAAGTTGAGAGGAAAGTTTTAAAACATTCATATTCACTTATTGAATCATTTGGAGACTACTAGTTTGACTATGCATGCGTTACTACTGACTAAGATTCATTAAAGGATACAAAACCGTTCATTTTGGGTTGTTATGTGTGGATTCAAATGTAGGTTTGATTTTGTTAATGTTTAGAAGAGATCAATAAAGTAATTAAAGATAGTCTTACATGTTTGGAGAGGTTTGAGAGGCACTTATCATTACTGTACCCTCACAAACAATGACATAGACCGGTTTTACTAAGTTTCCTTTCTTTATTTTGAGGTTTCATTTCTCTGCCACAGGGGTACAGCCAGAGGGTTCATTGATAAAATAATCCTTTGAATGGATACTATGAATATGAATGCTTTGATATAGCATACTTCTCATTTTACTTGAAGTTTGGAATAGCTTGTGCAAGGGTGAAAGGACTTTGATCATTTTGGTCGTGACTGTTCCTCTACACAGTCAGGAAATGTAATTGTCTAATGATTATATGTAATGTTGAATGGATTAAATGATTTATTCTTGGTAGAAGGGAATGGAAGGAATATTGTTTGTGTTAGGTTTCATTTATTATTGAATTCAATGTTTTCCAAGATGTGTTGAGGAGTTCCTCCTTGTTTAATGTTAATTATTCCTGCACAATCCAATCATACAATAGTGAAATGCATGTAGAAGGGATGATTGATATTGTTCCTTGAGGGAAGGGGGATTGTGAAAGACTTGTTATCAATGTATTTTTTATTTCTAATATGTTTGGATGTAGGGAAGACCAGGAGAATGAAGGATCACTTACTGATTACATGATAACCTGGTTTTGAAGGGTCACTGGTTGAGGGGACAGTCAAGGTTGGGATGATTGGGCCATTGGAGGACCCTATTTCTTTGTATGAATGATCATGATATGGTCATAATATGAAGAGCCTCTAGTGGCACAAAACATAGTGTGCACTTTGATAAGGTTTGGTGTTGATAGGATCAATGAGAAGGATCTTGATGAAGATGCTTGGTTGGTGTTGTAGAAACACTTGTGAAGTCCCTCATAACATGGCTGATTGCAAGTCCACCTAGGGCCTCTACAACAAGTTGTCAAATTTGACAATATTAGACCCATAATACCTTTATATCATTGATATAACCTTTTTAGATTCATTTGTCATTGTGGGAAATAGTTTATTTGTGGCTGCTTTGTTAATTGAGCCTATTAGGCCTAGTTGGGAAACATGAATCAATAATTTTAAGGTGTGATGTTCCAAAACACATACTATTAGTTTTGCCATATGTTATATAGCTTGAAAAATGGTATTAAAATATGTAATTATTTTTCTAAGTCATTTGGAATGCTTTTTGAGAAAACCATGAAAAATAGTCATTGTTGTACTATAAAGATTGGGATTTGAAGGCCTAGAATGGACAGATTGAGTTTTGGAGTAAAAAGACCATAGTGTGAGTGCATGGTGAGTGAAGATAGGAAAAAAAATAGGTGTTAAGGTCCTTGGAGGGTTTGGAATCACCATTTGAAGAGGTGATCAATAATTTGGTTGATGGAACCAATTGCAAGCTTAAACAAGCATGAACCAAGAACTTGTTTGATTTTTCTTGGGAAGCTAATTGCTCAGATCTCACCTACTTTATTTATTATGAAGCTAATTTTTGAAGGATCTAGGCCCATGCTAGAATGATGTCTTCCCATTTTGTTGTGGATAGGTGTTTCATAAAACATATATACCTATTGCACGTGCATTCTCGATTCAGAGTGGGAAAATCTTATTTTGGATGCGAGGGAGAGAAGCCAAACATATAAAGAACATGCACATAAAAATGATAGTTGAGAAACATAAATGTAGATATCACAATAGCTGAGAAACATAAATGTAGGCATCATGGTCACAATTTTTTGGAGACACAACATAATTGAATGCTATACCCAGACGATGCAACACAACCACTACTCCAGTTCTAAGTTGACACTGTGGGATCCAAAAAAATATATAGATATGAAATAAATTTGGAGAGTGGTTGAGGGTAGTAATGAACAAAATAATATAGGGGTCCCTAAATTATTTCATTCATTATTTCCCTCCTCCTATGCTCTCCAAATTTACTCCCTATCTTTGGTTTTTGAATCCCACAGTGTCCACTTAGAACTAGAGGAGTAGTGGTTGTGTTGTATCATCAGGGTATAGCATTCAATTATGTTATGTCTCCAAAAAATTATGACCATGATGCCTACATTTATGTTTCTCAACTGTTGTGTCACATGACCCCTTATGACCCTTTATGACCCTTTACGATCCCTAAGAATACATATTAGAGGTCTTAAAGTGTCGTAAAGGGTCATAAGAGGCTCATAGGATGGGCCAGATGAGCTTCCACCTTCATGTGTTGGCCTTGTTATGTAGAGAATGTTAAACTATTCTCAAAACAAAGAGAAGCTCAATAATTTAAGGTCTCAACCCATGGAGATGCTGAAAAAATGACAGGAATCAATGGAGAGTTTTTAGATACTGAGAAGATGTATATGCAGTGGAGTCCAGAAGGGATTTTTGTGAAGATTTTCTAGATGTGGAGATTTGCTAGAGAGGCTTTCCAGATTGAGTACCAGTGAAGAGATGATGATTCAGTAACCTACATCTATAAAACCTTCACAAATATCCCTTTTTTGGCCTCCACTCATACCTCTTCTCAGACTCTGGAAACTTTGGATACTATTTCTCATCCATGCACAAAATGTGCTAGTGATCATATAAAATTACTTTTGTGAGACTGGGATGAATTATGAGAAGGTAAACAACAAGATAATATTATTGTATCTTTCATTTCTTTTATCCATTCATATTTTCTGCCTTCTCTTATATTGGATACTATGCAGTGTACATAAAGGAAAGGTGGTGATTATTCTCGATGATTGATAGGTATAAGTCTTCCAAGCCTTATCCAGTAGCTAGGACTAAAGATAGCAAAGCTCAAGGGACCATCATAGCTGGTCTCCATCTTTGGTCCATATATTGAAAAAATGTTTTACATTTTGTTAGCTCATCAAATGTGGCAATTTGAAAGAATTCAATGGATGATATTTTCATGTATAACATACATTATTTTAGTTTGACACTGAATGAATTTATCTACTTTACACACTTTTAAACATTGAGCACACCCATAAACAAGAATCCCCTTCTATGGCTTGAGTAATGTAGGCCATGGGAGGAGATGGTTCTTTATGGCTATGCTCATAATTTACAAGTGCATGGAGTTGATAAATTCATGCAATGTCAACTCAAATAATATACGTTATCATGAAAATATTATATTAAATTCCTTCAAATCTTCTCATTTGATGAGCTAACAAAAGATGAAATGTTTTGTTAGTATATGGACCAAAGACGGAGACCAACTATGATGGTCTCTTGAGCTTTGTTATCTTTAATGTGACTATCTGTCACTTTTTCGATATTACTTATATTTAGTTTGACAACAATGCTATATGTCCAATGGTATATCTGTCACACTTTCAATAGTTCTAATGTCAAAGAGGGTCCCTTTTCGACAGATAGTTTTTCAGAAAGGCTATATCTCTGATGAGTAGACCTGTCGAAGAATCATTTCATATCCATCGCCAAGCCAACATATTGTTTTTGGAGTTCTGATAGATATTCCATATGAAATCCCATAGTAAAGCTATTTATAATGCGGCCAGTTCTGATGGAAAACTCTGTCAGAATACTGACGAGTTTGACTTCCATTGCAATTTTCAATGCAAAAATTTTCAAGGACATATCTGTTGAAGTGTCGATGGATAGGCGTTATGACTAAGACCGCAAATCCTAATTCATCATGAGTTGGGAGTTATGACTATTTTCCTCGGGTATTGATTTTCAGCTAGTTTCATGTGAAACATGGAGTTTTTTGTCTAGCATGGTTCCGTATGATGAAATGGGATCTTGCTAAGTTAGGGACATGTTCTTGGATCACATGTGCACCTAAATGTAACCTTGCATCAAATTTTGTTCATTCTTTCTTTAGTTTTGGTTTACTCTTCCAAGTTGGACCTATAATGTAATTAAATGCCTGACCGACTTGTGTCTTTAGTGGCTATATATTTGGAGCTTGGGTTGATGTAGGGGGTAGTTCAGGAGGGAGTAATAAGTAGAGGATGGTAGAAAAGAGATTGAGTGCAAGTTGTGATTTTGATTTTATAATTCATTGTATATGGTCGAAATGCGGAAGGCCTCACACTTGGGCATGTTGAAAGATTTAATATAATTGCACCAATGTTATTACCAGTTGCTTGTCTCATATCCATTGTGTTTTCACTGATTTCATGTGGTTTTCATATTGCTTATGTGTGTAACTATGAGCAGGGCTTGTTTGTTGATTCAAGTGGAGTTAATTATTCTTGATTCTACTTGTATCTACATTTCCCTTGCGTAAATTATGCATGATAAAACTTATATTATATACAAATGTAATGATTGTTATTATTTTATGCCTATGTGGAGTTCAATAATGATGCATACTCTTGATATGATTATGTGATTATGCTCTTAACTATATGTAATTTTTTATGATGATCTATATGATTGGACACATGTGATATATAATATTTAATGATCTATGTATGATGATGCAAAACTTACACGAATTACCAAATGAATATTTTTAGCATAATCATGATAAATGTAACTTAAATAACTAAATGCAATGAATGATATGCACACATGTAATTATGATGAGATGCAAAATTTGTTTACTTTTTATTTTATTTTTCATAGCATCCAATGTACTCAATCTAATATTAACAAGATGTTTTAACTCTAGAAGAGTTGTTAGAAGAAGAAGAAGAAGAAGAAGAACATAGGCTTAGAAAGATGGAGAAAACCCATAAAAAGAAGCACCTTATGAATAAGAAAGAATAAGTATTTCACCAAATGATACGATGAACAATGTAATATGCAACTAGAAATGTAATGAGTACAAATAAACTTAATTTAAATATTCCACAACTACTGAAGGAATTGTATATCATATCATGATTTTTATCATCATTTAGCTTGATTTTGTAATAAATACAAGAACCATGGTATAATTAAACTATGATGACTGGAGTATTTATTACATGGATTTTAATATAGAAACCTTGACAAGCATCTAGGTATAATTAAATTGAGATGACCTAAGTATCACTTGCGTGAATTAACAAAAAAATAAAAAAATTTGATGCACGAGCATCTTGGGTCCTTGGCAATCCCATGTCAGCAAAAACATATTTGAGTTAGTCTGTGTTGCTCGGTTCCTGCTTTACGGTGTTGCTTAGTTTCCTTTGTTCGCCAATGTTGGTTGGTTGTCTCTGGCACTCAGTTGGCTTTTCTTACTGATAGGTTTCTTTTGAGTTTCTGTTGAGGCCGACTTGTGCATTTAATTTGGGTCATGGATTTAATATTGGTATCTATTATTGGGAAGCGTGTGGACCTAGATCTGGTCATTCCTTCCATTGATTATGGATTTAAAGGCTGACTTGATTCGGTAGCCTCTTGTATAAATGTAGTTGTTTGGTTAGAGTTTAGGAGGGAGTTTTTTTGGGGGGAAGTTAGATAGAAGATTAGAGATTATTTGTAGATCCTCGCATGTTTGAGGACTGCTATACTTGATTTTTAATATCTGCCCGAAACAGGGAAGGCCTTATAGCCTGGCATGGATGATCAATTTGAAGATAATATATAAAAGTTTTCTACATTCTCTCTCTCACTATTGTGTGTTGTTTCTTCCATGTGTTGTTAGGAAAGGTGGATCTAGTTAGGGTGTGCCATTCTTGGCTCCTCCTATCCCCTCTTTCATCAGGTGGTATCAGAGCGAGGTTAGATCTGGATCTAGGTTTGCAAATCTAGATTTGAAGGTTCCTTCTTGTGAAGCCCTAGTTGAATTGTTGTGGGGTAGTAGATTGCAATCTGACATACAATTGCAGAGGGTTTTCAAGATGGTTCATGGGAGGTGAGATACGAATCCAGGATTGGAAAACATGTTGAGACAAATTGTTGCTAGATTAGAAGTAGTTGAAATAGCCCAGAGAAGAGGAAGACATCTTGAAGATGTTAGTGATGATGAAATTGAGGTGGAACAAGGTGATGCAGAACCTACACCTGTGATGGATCAGCATGAAGAAATATTTTTGAAGGCTTTGACAAGTCTAAAGTCTACACCACATTTTAATCCTCCTGAGTATGGTGGAAAGTTGGATTTTGATGAATTGGTGGACTGGATCATAAAGATGGAAAAGTACTTTGAGTATGAAAATGTACCTATGGAAAAGAAGGTGAAAATTGTAACCACAAAGTTGAAAAGTCATGCATCCTTATGGTGGGAACATCTGCAGCTGGATAGAAAGAGGAAAAGCAAAGACAAAATTAAGGTATGGAGTAAAATGGTGAATAAATTGAAAGGAAAGTTCTTACCTTGTGATTATCAGATTAACCTAGTTAGGTGAATGCAAAGTTTAAGGTAGAAAGATAGCTTGGTAAAGAAGTATACTGAGGAATTCTATAGATTAGAGATCAGATCTGGACATGATGAAGATGATGTGGAAAGAATTTCTAGATACCTAAATGATTTGAGAGTTTCCATCCAAGAAGAAATCAGTTTGGTCAAATTAGAGAACATTGAAGAGGCTTATCAATTTGCATTGAAAGGTGAGGAAAAATTGAATAAGAGACATTAGAAAAGACAAGGAAGGAGAGGTGCTAGATTCCCTAGAGAAAGGGGTAGATCCCATGGTGAAAACAATAGATCTAAACTAGAAAAGACAACTTTGGATAAAGGCAAGATCGAGTGGAAAGGTGAAAGTTCATCTAGAGGTAAAGGTAGTAGCTACCGAGGTGGTTATAATAGAGGTGGTTTCTAAGGAACTTGTTACAATTGTGGAGAAGAAGGACATAGCTCATTTGAGTGTACACATGCAAGTAAGAAGGCTAGTAACAGTAGAAATGCTTTGGTGCAAGAAGAGTCACTGAATGAACCTAAGAAGGAAAATAACTTTATGGTAAGAAGAGCACTTTGGAATGAAGGTAAAAAGGAACATCCATAAGGAAAAGTTTGTTCAAGACCAGATGTAGAGTTTATGACAAAGTTTGGAAGGTAATCATTGACAGTAGTAGCTCGGAGAATTTGGCATATGAGGAAATGGTCACAAAGTTACAGTTGAAAAGGTTGGAACATTCGAAGCCCTATCAAATTTCATGGATCAAGGATAAGCATACACTCTTGGTAAGTGAACAATGTTATGTGAATTTGAAAATTGGAAAGTACTATGATAAGGTGTTATGTGATATCATGGCTATGGATTGTTGTTATATTTTTTTGGGTAGACCTTGGCAATATGATAGACATGCTATATATGATGGGATATTGCATAAGTATACTATTTGGGCTGATGGAAATAGACAAATATTGTTACCTTTGATGGAAGAACCTATTATTAATGTTTGCACATCTGTGAAAGTTTTCTTGATGGAAGGAAGAAAGTTTGTTAAGGATTTGAAGAAGAATGATGTATGTTTTTTTGTAATTCCTAACAACCCAAGTAAGAAAATAGAGGATAGTGTGTAACACCCTCTCCGGTGATTATACTTGGACTGTTTGATTTAGACATTTTACATTATGATGATTAGAGCTATGTATTCATAGTTATGTTATGATGATATGCTTATCAAATATTTAGATATACTTAGCTATGATTATTATTTATTGAATTGGAAATCATTCATCTTGTATATACTTATGAAGATTTAAAGAGCTAACCGAAGGATTTGGAAGCTAACCATTATATATATGTGATGACTCATGCTTAATGTATATGTGATTGATGTGTTTTCATGAATCAAGAGGAAGTCATAGTTACTCACTTAGTCGAGGTCCACACAATGTATCGATCCTGGTCATCTATTTTCAAATGTCTTATTGTATATATATATGCACATGTATCTCTTCTTGATGATGCAACCTTGCAGGTACCGAGCATCATCTCCACCTGGTCCTATAGGTCTGAGCAAGCCCTCAAAATACTTGATTGTTGTTGTTGTTATGGAGATATCACCAAGGTTCTGCAAGAGGGAAATCCTACCTCTGACCCTTTTATGTCCCTTAGGTGGGGAGTTTCTCAGTCAGTCCTTGTGCTGATAGTGAATTATCATGTTATCTTAGTTTGTTAGATTATGTGGAGTATGTTGCTTGCTTCTTGCATTTATGGAGTTTGAGGTTTTGAGTATGGTAGCTCTAATGGTCTTCATGGTATGTTCAATTTTTATTAGTAGATTATTGATGTGAATTATTGTTCATTTGAGGGTATCATTTAGTAATTTATCTTTATTAGTAGTTACTTATTTGTACAAGTGTATATTGTTAGGAATAAGTTAGTATGTGATTTAATCATGTGATTTTAATATCAATAATAATAAATAATTTATAGTATTAATAATGTTTTAATAATAATGGTAAATTCCAACTTATGTTAGTAGTTACCTAATATATATCACTATTATATTTTTTGAAGAATATGAATTAGTAAGTGGGTTCAAATTATAATGTATTTGATTTAAATAATAATATTCCTAATATGTAAATATTTGTAAAATTAATAATAATGTGTCTTACTTATATGTACCATAAGCAGATGGGTGCACACATATGCCTATGAATACATATATATAAATATATATTATTATATAATAATTTAATTATGTGGAGGAAATTATTATGAGATTATGGTAAGTCTATGATATAATTATGCTTGGGAAATACCTTGGTAAATTACCATAGTAAGTAATTAGGAAAGGTATTCCTAAAATCTTTAATATATATATCTTGTCATCCTCAAAATGAGGAGACATAGATTTAAACCTTATTAAACAAAATTTATGTATCCCTTCACAGGAATGGTTTTGAAAACTATAATATTAGAAAATAACTAATATATTTGGGATGGTTGCATTGGTTGGATTACCTGTGCAACCATCATCCCCAATCTATATATAGGAAGGATATCCTGTGCGAAGAGAGGGGGGATAGGAATTAATAAAATTATGTTTATAGTAGAATTATATTTGTGAGGAGAAGATTCATCATTCTCTGAGATTGGTAGAGGCTGGAGATTGCATCTAGAAAGATTGGAAGGAGTGCTAGGAGTGATTGAGAGGATTGGATCATTCTACAACAACCGAATCCAGCAGGACTCCAGGTTAAAATCCATCCTGAGAGTTAACTCTCCTTTATAATATGATGTTTAATGTTTATGATATAATATTTCATTGTTTGAGTTGTTTAATGTTTATTATATAATATCTCATTCTGTGAGTTGTTTATACCTTATTGTTTTCTATCAATATTTTGTATCGTTGTGATATGCCAGCCAATTCTGGCAACCATTTAATGTTACTATATTATGTATTATGTGTGTGTCATTTATTATTGTTCTTGTATTATATATCATGTGTGTAATTTATTAATGTTTCTTCCATTTATAATCATTGTCATGTTTCTTAATTTTGCTACCATTTATAATGTCTATCATGTTTATACAATTATAAGTCATTTACACAAGTAGTATGATGTCGTATTTCGAACTAGGGTTGGTTTTGTGTGATGTATTTGTTAGAAATAGGGAATACTGAGAGGGGGGGGTGAATCAGTATTCTACAAACTTTTAATTTTGCCTAATTATGGATATAACAGATTATCTTTACACATGCATAACATAAGAAGCTAAACAACATGCATAGCAATAAAACTAAAGAACTCATAACACATTGTTTGTTCTCGAGGAAACCCTGGCCAAGGGAAAACCCTGGTGGGTATGGTACCCACAAAGATCCACTAATCAAAAGTATCCTATTAAGGATGTTCACCTTGTTAGGAGTCTTAGTGTATTAGTCTTGATTAAGGGACTATAGGCCTTGTTAGAAGCCTCAACCCTATTAGGAGTTGGCAGTACAAAATGTGATTACCAGATGAGCCCAGTGCCCAAAGAAGTAATGTAAAATATACATTGATTAAAAAATAAGGTTAAGGTACACAACCTTATACTGCTTGCATCAATATCTCTTTTCTATTCTTTCACTATCGCTATTACATATGCATCATATATTTTGCATCATATCACTGCTTCATTACATTTCATTACTTCACTACAATTCATTGCTACTTTCCTTCTTACAATTACAATTATATTTATACAAATAACTTTATCCAAGGGTTAAAATCTAGGATTTCATCTCTTTATATTTTTAGGTCATTATTTTGATAAACAATATAATCCCTTAACTCTTTACCAATTATGTCTTCATATTCTGTCCTGTTGGCTTGACACTGTCTTTGGTAAAACTGTCATAACTTCTTTCGTACATGTCATACTAACTTGTTCTTTGAGATGGGTGTTCAATAGTCATCATAGATTCTATGTTCAAGTGTAAAATTATTGAACTAACTCCAATCAACATCGAAAACAAAAACTGTGCCCAAGTATACTGGTGAAAATACTATCTCATACTTAGACAATTTTGCATTGCGCTCTGTCATACTTTCTCTCTGACCTATGTGATCTTTATGTGGATCATATGTTGCCATAATGAAAACATCTATGTAACCAACTCAGCCAAATTGCCAACAATCTTCCCCTTTGTCATTGGTGGCAACATATGATAAAATTGGCTAAGTGTACAACTTGAAAATCTCAAAATTGTGGCCATAGAATAAAATATATACTATCCTTATAACTCCTCAAAAAATATTATCTCTAATATAGTACTCCCCCTAAGAGTATCAATCCTTATCATATATTATCAATTTTCTACTATATATCTCTCGCCCTTTGACAACAATGACAAAATAAAGGTAAGGAGGATTGCAAAACTATATCACAAAAGATTATACCTCAATTCATTATTGCAAAGCCGGTAGGCTTGCAACACAATCTAAAAAATCAATCTTCATAGCTTCTAACTCCTTCTCCCATGATTTCTTAATGGAATCTACCACACTGAGTAGTGCACTGAAACCATAAGATGCTATTTCACATGCTTGGACATTCTCAAAGTTAAACTTTTGAAAAGATGTCTTAGCTGAAAGACATTCTTCCATCTACTCTTCAATAATGCTTAACTTCATAGAAGTGTGCTCTCTCAAAATAGTGAATCTTTTCATTTTTCTGTCTCTCTCATCTTGCACAACTTTGATTTCATCATATCACTTCCAAATTTTCTTCTCAACATCAAATACCTTCACATTGGGGCTAGAAAGAAGGTTAGTTTCATTCTAAATTTCTACTTCCTTCATCTTCATCTTCATCTTCTGATCTTCTTCTACTGTCAAGGTCTCTGATTTTGTACACTGTATGTACAAAGATCTTCCTATTTCCAAATTCTTCCTCATGTCCTTGATACAAATATCAAGATTGTTGATATCACTCCTGATATTCTGGCTAATGTACAAAAGCATTCTGGCCTCATAGGTTGCTTGTGCTTTCACTTTTGCAATATCAGATAAATTTGTGAATTCATTGTCAAAAGTGCTCATTACCTTCTTTGCTTTCTCCAGAGGGTCTGCTTCTACAATTTGTGTAATTACAATGCTTTGTAACTTCTCAGTAAGTTCCTTCATGCATTCTTCAAGACTTTTCACTTTCTTGTTGTTGCTAATGATTTTATTCAAGGATGTGATCAATTCTAACTAATCATCATCATCTACTTCCTTTCCCAAATGCTCAATCATAGATCCAATCTTATTCTTCTTTCCAGTCTTAGGAGTAAGATTGAAATCTTCTTTGGTGGGAATGGGTACTTTTTTCTTTGTTACTAAGGGTTCTACAACTATTGTCTCTATTGTCTCTTTTCCTTTTGTACTTTTCTATTCTTTAAAGGCCGAATTATCAACAATGTTCTCCAAATTCTTGAATACATTATCATCAGTATCCAAGGTGATCTTTGTTCCTTCTACATTCATGGTTTCATCTTCAATGCTAATGGCTAGAGGAGAGGGAATGTCCTCTTGTTTTGGTTCACCTACTTGCTCTGCTGCAACTGATGGTTCTCCAATATCTTTTGTCATAACCTTGATAATTGCTTGCTTTGTTTCTAAGTTAACTTCTTCATATCTACCTCCCATAATATGAATGGTTCTCCTTTTGGTTATCAGATGGGTGCTTAAGGCTTTCATGATCTGACCAAAATGTGTTTCATCTCTTACTACACAAAGCTTTCTTAAAAGCTTTTCTCTAATAGTTGTGTCTTCCTCTGATGCTCTCTTCTTCCTATTCACAATTTTATTGTACAAATCATTAGGTATCTGACCCTAAATTGTATCAAACTTCTTATTAGCCAAACTCATATGCTTTACCATTGCATTTTCCAGATTTAGTCTCTCTGAATAATCATAAAGTTCATAATACTTATTCATTCTTGTAAAGTCTCCATTCTCAATGACCTGCTCATTAGGCTTCTCAACTTTAGGTTTCCAAGCTTTCTTCTTAACATAAGTGACATCATCTTTTATTTCTGCAATTTTTCTTGGAACTAGTTGCACTAAAGTTTTTTGTCTCTTTCCTGGTCTAGTAACACTTTCCTTCACTCTTTTTCTAGGTGTGGAGGAAGTGGATATCTTTGCTTCTTGATCCTTCTCAATTTCTTCCACTTTCACCTTCACTTGTGTTACTTCATGCTGTGCTGCAATTGATGATAAAGGTGGAACAGACAAAACTTCTTTTTTTCCAATATCTCTGACTGTTGCTGCTATTTGCTTTGCTACCAAAAAATCATGCTCTATCATCCCTGTATCTTTTAGGATTTTCTTTATAGTACTCTGAACTCTTTTCTTAGACTATTTCTCTTCAAGTAAGGTCTTTGTGGAGTTGAAGTTCTCCTCAAAGGTTCCAAACCTGTTAAACTGAGTGTCCAATTTACACTTAAGTAATGTGCTAACATACTCTTCTATCTCCACCTCAGATATCTCATAGCCAAGAGGGTCTATGAACTCTATTCTAAGTTATACTACTTCAATGTAGTTAAAGTCAGTATCAACCATGAAACATATGTCATTTTTATACTTCTCCACAAGAGACTTTGTGATCCTTGATCTGCTAGACACAATACTCTAAAATGTCTTGATTACCAGTACTACACTCTCATTTACTTTGCCAATAACATGTTTTCTGTACACTAGGTTAATCCTTTCAATTGTATTTAGGCCATCATTCTAGTCATTTCCAATGGTGTAAGGAAATCTTCTCAATAGATGAAAAAACATATAGGTGATTAAGGATGAGAACCTAAACTATGTATACTTAGTTTTCTTAATCTTCTCCAGATTCTCAAACAGTTGAATTCTTAGAATCTCACAAATATCAACTTGTACCTTGTCAACACACATTAGATAAGCTGCATGTATCATTCTAGCTGCCATGTCATCCTCTCTTGATTTTGCACAAAACTTAGTGATTAGGATCTTTCATAAGTATCTCACATCATCTTGTTTGATCTTACTAATCGCAATTCCTCTACCATTATAGGATGAATTTTTGTTGTCAATGACTATTTTCCTAATGTTTTTCTTATTTAAAGGAATAGCTCCATTTTTAGATAATCTAGTCACTTCATGAATCAAATCAGCTGTGATATCTATCACTCTATCTTCTAACCAAAACTTCCAATTATGAATTCTACTTAAGACAATCTTAGTACATTCTTCATTGTCAAATTCATACTGTAATGCATATTTAACAATTTCATCATCTTTCAAATGTTCAAATCCTTGTTTCAATGTCATGTCTTGATTGTAAATCTTCTAATATTCATTGGTGAAATCACTATCACTGATAGTCTCTAGTTTGCATCCAAGATAACTTCTGACATTCTCTAGGTGTAAAACCTTGTCTGGCATAGATGATAAAGCTAACCTAGGATCATCTTCCAAGGGTTCTAGTATTTCCCTTTTTAACTTAGGTCTATTCTTATCTCTGACATTATGAATTAAAGAAGCATCCATGATTTCTTCTAATTCCTTCACTGATTAAAGATCTATCAAGTAAAAGACCTTGATTTCATGATTTTAGGGCTTGTGTAGATTCGACACAAAATTCTTCTCCAAATCCTTGAAAAATACTTCCAATCATTTCTCTTTGATCTCCTTATCACTTGAATTCACTTTGATGATCAAATAATACCAATCATGACCTTTTATTAATTCAACCTCACTTAGATTTGACATCGCATTTAATTCTTTTGCCGCTTCTTTCAAAAAATTTGTTTCTGCTAACCTGCAAAACTTAAAACTTCTCACAATCTCACAAACCACAATATTTTTCTTTTCACTCTTAACCATAGCATTAGAACATCATATACTACCTTGCATTAACTGTGCAAGACTCAATTCATGATATATCTACTTCTACACTAATCTAAGTTCCTATTCTACTGCAATTTTCATAAATTTAAGTACTTTGAGATGGGTCAGGTAAAGATTCATTCTTACCTTTTGATACTTCACCTTCCTGATTACCTTCAATGTTGAATATGTCTCCTTGATCTATGCTTTTAATAAAATTCACTTCATCTAATTTACTACAACATCCTTTCTGATTGTTACTTGCATCTTCATTTCTTCTTGCATAATTTCTAGGATTAGGATTAGGATGAAAAAATCTATTGTTCATTCTGAAAAACCTTGACGTATGTCCAATCTTGTTGCATATCTGACAAACAATTCCATTATTTCCATATCTTGGTCCAGGCTGATTGATTTGTGATCTGTAGTTTCTAGCAATGTGTCCAACCTTGTTGCATCTATAACATATTACTCCATTTCTTTTGTTCATATCTTCAGTAAGTTTCTTATCTACATTGTTAGTATTCCTAAACATTCTACTACCATCATTATTCTCAATAAATTTAGGTTTCCTAAGTTCAATAGCTCTATGTCCAAAACCATGACAATTATAACAATAACCATTAAGAGGTTTAAATTGCTTACTTATGCAATCTCTCTTCATATGACCAATATTATTACAAGAAAAACATCTACCTTTGAATTCTCTTTGCATACCTTTAGGTGATTCCTCTTGCTTAGGTGATTCTTCTTCTTTAGTTGTATCTTTAGATTTGTTGATCTCATCAGACTTCTTCTCATCTATGCTTTCAGATGTTTTCAGATCTAGTTCCTTGCTTTCATCATTTTCTTTAAAAGTGTTGAATCCAAGACCAGTCTTATCATAGAATAGTTTTTGATAAGATATTTGTTCATCAATGTTCTCACTAGTTGAATATAGCCTTTCAAGTTGTTTGGACTGAGTCAGTTCACCTTTCACAATCTTATTGTATTTCTCAAGTTCATCATACTGCAAATTGACTTTCTCAAGTTCAGATGTTACTTTACAAAGTTTAGATTTTAGTCCTTCATTTTTAGTCTTTAGACTTTCATTCTCAAATTTCAGATTTGCTTCATTCTTTCCATTTTCATCTTTCAAACTAAGCTTCAAATTTTCTATCTTCAGTTCATGCTTAAGGATCTCATTTTATTTTTCTAGATTTTCATCACAATCTTAAATAAAAACTTCAGATTCCTTTTTAGATCTCAGATCTTCCAACTTGTTTTTCAATTTCTCAATGAGGCTCTTTGCATCATCATAATTTCTTTTCAAAGTGTCTTTTTCAATAGTAAGCAAGTCAATCTATTCAAGAGCTTCTTCAAGATTCTTCTATAGTTGATCCATATCCATAGAGATCTTACTCAAGCTGCTAGACTTTCCTTGAATTATTCTTTTCTGAGTAACTAAGCTCTAATACCAATTGTTAGAAATAGGGAATACTGAGAGGGGGGGGGTGAATCAGTATTCTACAAACTTTTACTTTTGCCCAATTATGGATATAACAGATTATGTTTACACATGCATAACATAAGAAGCTAAGCAACATGCATAGCAATAAAACTAAAGAACTCATAACACATTGTTTGTTCTCAAGGAAACCCTAGCCAAGGGAAAACCCCAATGGGGATGGTACCCACAAAGATCCGATAATCAAAAGTATCCTATTAAGGATGTTGAACCTATTAAGAGTCTATTACAAGCATATAGTGTATTAGTCCTGATTAAGGGACTATAGGCCTTGTTAGAAGCCTCAACCCTGTTAGGAGTTGGTAGTACAAAATGTGATTACTAGATGAGCCCACTGCCCAAATAAGTAATGTATAATATACATTGATTACAAAAGAAGCTTAAGGTACATAACCTTATACTACTTGCATCAATATCTCTTCACTACTCTTTCACTATAGCTATTACATATGCATCATATATTTTGCATCATATCACTGCTTCATTACATTTCATTACTTCACTACAATTCATTTCTACTTTCCTTCTTACAATTACAATTAGATTTATACAAATAAATTTATCCAAGGGTTAAAATCTAGGATGTCATCCCTTTATATTGTTAAGTCATTATTTTGATAAAAAAAATAATCCCTTAACTCTTTACCAATTATGTCTTCATATTTTGTCTTGTCAACTTGACACTGTCTTCAGTAAAACTATCATAACTTCTTCTATACATGCCGTACTAACTTGCACTCTAAGATGGTTGTTCAATAGTCATCATAGATTCTATGTTCAAATGAAAAAACACTGAACTTACTGCAATCAACATTGCAAACAAAAACTATGTCCAGGTACACTGGTGAAAATACTATCTCATACTTAGACAATTTTGCATTGCGCTCTGTCATACTTGCTCTCTGACCTATGTGATCTTCATGTGGATCATATGTTGCCATAATGACAACATTTGTGTAACCAACTCAGCCAAATTGCCAAAAATATTATGTTGGTGGCATGTAGAAGTATATTAGAAGTTGGATTTAAATCCTGAATAAGGGTTATAATAGATTTATAGGGTTATAACAGATTTGTTTATATTAGAAGTTTAATTTATTTCTTGAATTAGAGTAGGTTCCATTTACACAAGTATAACATTTAATTTATACTTGTATAAAGAAATTAGGTACCATTCAGGATGTTTGAGATAGGTTTTGGCCTCGTAGGAATTAAAATGCAACTTCCAAATTTTAGATTTTTTAGAAAAATCAGGCTTATTGAAATTTCAGGCACGGGAATTTTATGGAACATTGCGTTTTGGCACATGGAATTTTGTGTAAACTTTATATATGTATATTATTTTTTTGGTTGAGGTTAGATGGTACATTTAGATGGTTTAATAAGGTTTAGGTATGGTTTGGCATCAGAATTAGGGTTTAGGGTTGTCTAGTGGACTAGGACTACCCCAAGGCTTCCTAAACATTCCTAAATGTTTCTAACTTTCCTATTCTTTGATACATGTTCTCAAAGGTCTTTGGGATGTTTTTTACTTCATGAATGATGTGTTTTTGATGTTTTGGTTAAGGGTAGAAAACCTATGGACACTCACTTAGACTGTGGTTTAGAGTTTCTACCTAGCCTGAGAGCCTTGAGGAAATGTTGGTACCTTGATCTTCTTTTGGTTGCTATTTGGGAAAGATTACCCCAACTCTAGCTATAGGCTAGTTGTTATTGTTGGATACAATTGTCTAAAGGACAGTGTTGGATTAGCTATGTGTTGTCTTTGATGTCACACAAATGTCATATCAATTATCATTCTCAGTGTCTACCGAGCTCATTCCATCAGCTAAGAAGTTCTTAGTGTCTACCAAAATTAGTCGGTCAACTAAGCAGTTCTCAGTGTCTACCGAGTTCAGTCGGTCAACTAGGTGGTTTTTAGTGTCTACCGAGATCTCTCGAGTGTCAAAAGGAAACATGATAGAAAATAGTGTTAATCGAGCCTCCTCGGTTATCGAAGGAAAAGTAGTGGTTACTGAGCTCTCTCGGTCACCGAAGGAAATCTTTTTAGGATTAATGTTTACTGAGAAAGTTCAGCCCTTCAAAGGATTTTGTTATTACAGTTTGTTTATCCAAGCTGACTATTGTAATAATTATTAGTGCCGACTTGACAATCTAAATGTTAATTATAATGGTATATATATATATAGAAGGTCAAGTGGTGAATAGGATATACAGCATGCAAAAATCATTTTGAAGAAGGGCATGTGCGAATTTTGAAGTATGGTTAGATATCCTTGAGGAGCAGTAAAGATTTATTTGATCAGTAAGGATCTAGTGAAGCAGAATAGAGGTCTATATTCAGCAATTCAGTTGTAGGTCATTTCATTGTTACTCTCTTACAATTGTAGCAGTGATATCAAAATCTCTTAACCGAGTTGGTTTAACAACCATTTTGTAAATCCTCTAACAAGGTGACAGTTCTATTGAATTGTTTCAAGACCTCTTACAAGGCCACTCCTAGCAGGGTGATTAAATCCTCTAACAAGGTCATACCTAATAGTGTGTTTTGTAAACCTTTTACCGGGTTGGCTTCTAACCAGGCATCACTTCAAAAGAGTGAAAAATAGTAACTAGTTACATTAGTGGTTTTTCCCATATTGGGTTTCCATGGTAAATTTGGTGTCTCTTGTGCTCATGTTATTTTCTTTACTCATGCATGTTAATCAGTGATGAATGCATAAGAACAATTTAATTATTAAACACTTCAAAGATCAAGTTTCAACATTTCTCTATATGTTTACCGAGTGGCAACAGTAAATAATTTGTTAAGATATCTAAGGGATCAGTGGTAATATTTTTTATGGTTAACTGATTCACCCCCCCCTCTCAGTTACTGCATCTATATTTCCAACAATTGGTATCAGAGCTTTTGGTTCTTGCAAGAAGGGTTTGAAGGACCTAAGCTAAAGATCAAGATGTCTTACAAAAGAGAAATTCCAAGGCTTAACAGAAATAAATTTTCAGCATGGCAAGGTCTCATGAGACTTCATCTGGCTTCCATTGGTGATTCAGGATGCAAATATATTGATCAAGAATATACAATTCCTACTGGCACATTAATTGTTGAAGACATTTCAGAGAAGAAGAATCATAACACCATGATGCTAGACATTGCATCAGCTCTTAGCTATGAAGAATTTGATGAAATCAAAGACTACACAACTGCTCATGAAATGTGGAACAAGCTGAAGAAAATCTATGGTGGTGATGACAATGTGAAGAGAGCCAAAGCAGAAAGCCTAAGAGGACAGTTTGATCAGATGAAAATGAGAGAAGAAGAAAACATTGCAAAATATGTTGAAAGGATCAAAACAAGTGTTAGTGCAATCAGAGCTTCTGGAGGAAAAATTGATGATGAAACTGTTGTAAGTAAGGTTCTTAGAACATTACTTCCTATTTATGCAATAAGAGTTTCTGCTATTCAAGAAAGAAGATGTGAAGAAAATCACAATATAACTTTGGATGCCTTAGTTGGAAGATTGACAGCCTTTGAACTGGATAACTATGACAACTATGTTCCAACTTCTAAAAATATTGAATCAGCTTTTGAGGCCAAACTTTCACTCAAGAAAGGAAAGAAAATCCAATCATAAAGTGAAGAAGAAGTAGAGGAAAGTTTTGATAGTGATCTTGAAGTTATTGAAGCATTACTTGCAAAGAAGTATTCAAGAGGGAGAGGAAAATACAAAGGTAAAACTCCCTTAATCTATTTTTCATGTGAAGAAATTGATCATATTGCAGCTAAGTGCCCAAACAAGCAAGGCAAAGATGAGAAGAAAAGTTACAAGTACAATGGCAAGAAGAATTTCAAATCATTCAAGGATAAAGGTAAGAAAACATGTAATTTAGCTAAAGATCCGGATGATAGTGAAGAAGAAATTGTTTTCATTGTTGTAAAAGATGAATCTGATAATGATGAAAATGAGATGGCACTTATCTCTCATATAAGCAAGAATGATACATGGATTATAGACAATGGATTTTCACATCATATGACTGGTGACAAGACTAAGTTTGAACACTTTGAAAACTTTGATGGTGGTAATGTAAGGTTTGGAAATAATGAACCTTGTTGTATAAAAGGAAAGGGATGAATTTCATTAACCAAAGAACTTATATGTGATAATGCATATTGGGTTGAAGGATTAAAGCATAATATTCTAAGTGTAGCATAGCTAATTAACATTGGATTCAAAATTGAATTCATGAATGGCAAAGCAAGACTATTGGATGACAAAGGAAAACTGATAGGATCAGGCAAACAAACCAAAGGTAACCTATTTTATCTTGATCTTGGTGATTACTCATGTTTTATTGCTCAAATTGAAGAAAGTTGGTTATGGCACAAAAGGTTATGTCATGTAAATTTTGACAACATGATGAAAATAAGAAAATTCAAGAAAGTAAGAGGTATTCATACTTTGAAGAAACCCATTGTTGGTCTATGCAAGAATTGTCAAATTGGTAAAATGGGAAAGTCTAGTTTTAAAAGTAAAAACTATCAGTCTGAAGATATTTTGGAAATTGTGCATACTGATTTATGTGGACCTATTGGAATTGAGAGCTATATCAGAGAAAAATTCTTTATTCTCTTTGTTGATGATTACTCTAGAATGATGACGGTTATGTATTTAAGAGAAAATTCAGAAGCATTTGAGAAGTTCAAATGGTATTTAGCAAGAGTAGAAAAGGAAATAGGAAAAAGAATAAAATGCTTGAGATCAGACAGAGGTGGTGAATTCATCTCCCAAGAATTCAATAATTTCTGCATTGAAAGAGGAATCAAAAGACAGGTATCAGCCCCGAGAACTCCTGAGCAGAATGGAATAGCTGAAAGAAGGAACAGATCTATCATGGACTGTGCAAGGACTCTAATAATTGAAAACAACATTGCTATGAACTACTGGAAGGAAGCTATCAGCACTACAGTTCATACCCTAAACTGAGTACAGCTGAGAAAAGACACATTCAAGACTCCATATGAGATATGGTATGGCTACAAACCAAATGTAAGTTACCTAAAAGTATTTGGTAGAAAATGTTACATCTTAAAAGAATCTAGAAAAGGAAAATTTGATGTAAAAAGTGATGAAGGAATATTTTTGGGATATTCTTGCAAAAGTAAGGCATATAGATGTTTGAATTTGTCTACTCATAAAATCATAGAAAGTGCACATGTGAGAATTGATGAGTTTGCAGAAAAGACTGAAGAAGAAAGCAAAAAGGAACCAAATGATTATAGAAAATTTGTTCACATCGAACCTGATACATTGCGAGACACATCTATCAATAAGGAAACTACATCTACCGAGCCCAGTACAGTAACCGAGTCACAAGAAGAAGTTCAGACTGAGTCACAAAGTACCGAGTCTCAGTCTGAAGCCATCGAGCAAGTATCTACCAAGCCTGAGCAACCTAAACTTGAAGATAAAGAAGATGACAATGTAACTCATTCAAGAAGCAAGGAACCTGAATTGGCCAAGTGCGTCAGAAAGCATCATAAACCAGATTAGATTATTGGAAACAAATCAGATGGTACTACGACAAGAAGTAAACTAAAAGGTACATGTTTATTTGCTGATTTTAAACCTAAAAATGTCAAAGATGCATTGTAAAATTAAATTTGGATTGAGGCTATGAATGAAGAAATAGAGAAAATAGAGAAAAATAAGACATGGACTCTTGTACCTAGGCCTAAAGATAAAAATGTAATTGGGACAAAATGGGTATTCAGAAATAAGTTGAATGAAGATGGTCAAGTATCAAGAAACAAAGCAAGATTGGTATGTAAAGGATATTCTCAAGAAGAAGGAATAGATTATGGAGAGACTTTTGCTCCTATTGCAAGATTAGAAGGTGTGAGGACTTTACATGCATATGTAGCACATAAAGGATTTAAGGTATATCAGATGGATATAAAATCTGCATTTCTTAATGGTATTCTTGAGGAAGAAGTCTACATTGAGCAGCCTAAAAGTTTTATTGATCCAGACAAAATGGATATGATCTGCAAATTACACAAAGCATTGTATGGTCTGAAACAAGCTCCTAGAGCATGGTATGAAAGATTACATAACTATCTTACTCAGATTGATTTCAAAAGAGCTAATGACAACAGTAATTTATACATCAAAGAAGGATCAGATAACAAAATTGTTTTGGCAGAAATATTTGTGCATGATACTATGTTTGTAGGAAATGATGATCAGTGCAAAGAGTTTTCAGAGCATCTGATCAAAGAATTTGAAATGTCTATGTTTGGTCAGATAAAAAATTTTGTTGGACTTCAGATTCAGCAAAACAAAAATGGTATCTACATTACTCAGTCTAAATATATCAGGGAAATACTTAAGAAATTTGGTATGGAAGATTCAAAACTAGTTGGTACACCCATGTGTACTAGACTAAAGCTTACCAAAGATGATGATTCAAAAGAAGTAGATCAGACCTTATAAGATCAGTGATTGGAAAATTACAGTATGTAGTACACACAAGGCCTAATATTGCCTTAGCAGTTGGTATAGTGGCAAGATTCTTGGCTAAACCCAGAGAAAATCACATGATGGCAATCAAAAGAATCTTGAAGTATTTAAGGGGAATTGAAGATTATGGCTTGTGGTATAAATTTGGAAACAATCTAGATTTAAAAGTTTTTACTGATGCTGATTGGAAAGGAAACATTGATGACAGGAAGAGTACAAGTGGTGGAGCATTCTTTCTTGGCAAGAGGCTAGTATCTTGGACTAGTAAAAAGCAAAACTGCACATCCCAATCCACAGTAGAAGTGGAATATATTGTTGCAGTAGTAAACTGCTCTATTATTGTATGGTTTAAATAGCTTTTGGAAGGCATGAAGGTTGAGATCAAAGAACTAGTTGTTATGTTTTGTGATAATACAAGTACAATAAATATTTCAAAGAATCCAATAATGCATTCCAAAACCAAGCACATTGCAATAAAATATCACTTTGTCAGAGAATTGGTGCAGGACAAGGAAATCAGATTGGAATATATTCATACAAAAGAACAAATTGCAGATATATTCACCAAGCCACTACCTAAGGATGCATTCTTGTATCTAAGAGGCAAGTTAGGGGTCACTCCCCTATCCGAGGTTCACTAAATAAAGTTTTAACGATGCATCAACCAGAACATGTTGAAGATCAATCAGTCGATGTAGCATAGTCAGGGAATCATTGCATATGAATCAGTACATAAGGTACATTGATATTTACCGAAACTATGTAAGTTGTCTTTGGCATGTGTTGTCAAAGAGGGAGAGTTTGTTGTCATTTCAAGAAATTTATATAATTTGAGAGGTTAAGAGGGAGAGTTCTTAGCCAGAAAGAATTTTGAAGATGATGGGAATCAGAATGAAGCTAAGGATATGTTTCTTACTCTAGGTTTCTCTATGAAATTTCATTGTGCTATGACATGTTGTGTTGCTATCAATGCCAAAGAGGGAGATTGTTGGATACAATTGTCTGAAGGACATTGTTGGATTAGCTATGTGTTGTCTTTAATGTCACACAAATGTCATATCAATTATCATTCTCAGTGTCTACGGAGCTCAGTCGGTCAACTAAGCAGTTCTCAATGTCTACCGAGCTCAGTCGGTCAACTAAGCAGTTCTTAGTGTCTACCGAGTTCAATTGGTCAGCTAGGCCATTTTTAGTGTCTACTGAGATCTCTCGACTGTCAAAAGGAAACATGATAGAAAATAGTGTTAACTGAGCCTCCTCAGTTATTGAAGGAAAAGTAGTGGTTACCGAGCTCTCTCGGTCACCGAAGAAAATCTTTTTAGGATTAATGTTTACCGAGAAAGGTTGGCCCTTCAAAGGATTTTGTTATTACAATTTTTTTATCCAAGCCGACTGTTGTAATAATTATTAGTGCCGACTTGACAATCTAAATGTTAATTAGAATGGCATATATATATATAGAAGGTCAAGTGGTGAATAGGATATACAACATGCAGAAATCATTTTGAAGAAAGGCATGTGCTAATTTTGAAGGATGGTTAGATATCCTTGAGGAGCAGTAAAGATTTATTTGATCAGTAAGTATCTAGTGAAGCAGAATAGAGATCTATATTCAGAAATTTAGTTGTAGGTCATTTTATTGTTACTCTCTTACAATTGTAGTAGTGATATCAAAATCATTTAACCGGGTTGGTTTAACAACCATTTTGTAAATCCTCTAACAAGGTGATAGTTCTATTGAATTGTTTCAAGACCTCTTACAAGGCTACTCCTAGCAGGGTGATTAAATCCTCTAACAAGGTCACACCTAACAGTGTGTTTTGTAAACCTTTTACTGGGTTGGCTTCTAACCGGGCATCACTTCAGAAGAGTGAAAAATAGTAACTAGTTACATTAGTGGTTTTTCCCATATTGGGTTTCCATGGTAAATCTGGTGTCTCTTGTGTTCATGTTATTTTATTTACTCATGTATGTTAATTAGTGATGAATGCATAAGAACAGTTTAATTATTACACACTTCAAAGATCAAGTTTTAGCATTTCTCTGTATGTTTACCGAGTGGCAATAGTAAATAATTTGTTAAGATATCTAAGGGATCAGTGGTAATATTTTTTGTGGTTAACTGATTCACCCCCCCTCTCAGTTACTGCATCTATATTTCCAACAGTTATCACTTCCTTGTAGACCTTGGTGTTTATCTCCTAGCACAAGGGAGTGGGCCTCTTTGGTATCCACATGGTTGGGTGGTAAATATTTTATCGATCTATCTTTTGTGGTTGCAGTTATGGATTCCTGCTTATACCTTGTCCTAGTTTGAAGAATGAAGACTCTTTGTTTATCCTTCATCATTTCTTGTCAAACATAAAGTAAAGTTATTATTGTAACCTCCTAAGAGGAGATGAATGTAATGTGATCTTCATTGTAAATTCAAAGTGATGTAATTTGGAATGGGTAGGTTTAGAAACACAAGAAAGAAGAGGAATTGTAATCTTTATGCAAAGTATGGTAGTGTTAAAAGAAAGCAATTTAGTAAGTTTCAAAGTAAAGTGGTATGTTGTATATTATTGTTTTTTAAGAAAGGCTAGTAAATCAAATGGGATAATATCATACACATGTTTATTAAAGTCTTAAATGATTCATTCGTAAGGAATTAGTGTTTCAAATGTTATGTTGTACATATAGGAATATTTAGAGAACGTGGTTCGATCTAAGAGTTAGGTTAAATGTTTGGAAGAAAGTATTTATGTTTCCTGTCAATAATCTTTAAATATTATAATATAATTGATTTCAAAATTTATCCATGTTATTCATATCTTTAATGAATCTTGAAAGTATTGTTAGTATACTAGAAGGGAACCACGGAAGTAATCTAAGTTAAACTTTTCTTATGTTATTATCTTTTTAAAGCTCAAAAATTTCCACATTTTGTTTCTTAGGTTTTCTTTCCTAAGAGAATCTTTGTTCTCTTTCCTAGTTCCCCTGTGGGGCATGACATAGTGTCCCTGAGGAGATTGATAAATTACTCACTGAGTATAGTGAAATAATTTCTGAAAATATACTTGATGGTTTGCCACTGAAGAGAAGCATTGATCATTGCATGGATCTCATTCCTAGAGCTAGTTTACCAAATAAGGCACCTCATCGGTTAACACCTACCAAGAATTAGGAATTGAACCAACAAGTTCAAGAATTGTTAGAGAAAGATTTGATCAGATAAAGTTTGAATCCTTGTGTAGTACCTATTGTATTGGCACCTAAGAAGAATGAAGAATGGCGAATGTGTACTGATTCTAGAGCAATCAATAAGATAAAAGTGAAGTATAGGTTTCCTATACTGAGAATGGATGAAATAATGGATAGTTTGACTGGAGAAAAGTATTTTACCAAAATTGATTTGAAAAGTGTTTATCATCAGATCAGAATTAGAGAAGGTGATGAATGGAAGGTTGCTTTCAAGAAAAAAGAAGGTTTGTATGAGTGGTTGGTTATGCTTTTTGGTTTAACTAATTCACCAAGTACTTTTATGAGGTTGATGAATGAAGTTTTGAATAAATTCTTGGGTAAGTTTGTGATTGTATATCTTGATGATATTCTAATATTTAGTAAGACCAGAGAAGAACATTTTTTGCATGTTAGACAAGTTTTGTAGAGATTGAAAGAAGAAAAGTTGCTGATAAATCTGAAAAAGTGTTCATTCATGAAATGGGAGATTGTGTATTTGGGATTTGTGATTTCAACTGATGGCTTGAAAATGGACCTTGAAAAGGTTGAAGCTATTTTGAATTGGCCTACTCCTATGAATGCTAGTGAGGTAAGATCATTTCATGGTTTGGCAAGTTTTTATCGAAAGTTCATTAGGAATTTCAATTCAATTTGTAATGCTAGGACTAAGACTATGAGAGGAGAAAAAAGAGAATTAAAGTGGACACATGGAGTTGATAAATTTTTTGAGACTCTGAAGCATAAGGTTGTTGAATTTACCATTTTGGCATTTCTTGATTTCAATAAGGTATTTCAAGTGGAATGTGATGCAAGTGGAAGTGCAATTGGAGCTGTGTTGAGTCAAGAAGGTAAACCTATTGCTTTCTTTAGTGAAAATTTAAATGATGCAAAAAGGAAATATTATGTGTATGATCAATAATTCTATTCTATTGTTCAAGCACTAAAGAAATGGAGATATTATTTGATGCCAAATGAGTATGTGTTGTATATTGATCATAAGGATTTATAGTATTTAGGTAGTTAGAATAAGTTGAATTAGAGACATATGAAATGGGTTGAGTATTTGTAGAGTTATACATTTGTGATAAAGCATAAGAGTGGAGTCACTAACCAAGTTGTTGATGCATTGACTAGAAGAAGATCTTTGATGACCGAGATGAAAATTGTAATTCTAGGCTTTGATGACATGAGAGATTCTTATGAGTTTGATCTTGATTTTTTTGAGCCATGGAGAAAGTGGAGAATAGCTATTCAAGATCAACAAAGTATTAAATGTGATGAATATTTTATGCAAGGAGATATGTTGTTTAAAGGTATTCAGTTGTGTATACCAAGAAGACCAATGAGAACTAATTTGATAAAGGAGAAACATAGTAGTGGTTTGGCTGGAAATTTTGGTGTGGATAAGATATTGAATTTTATTAAGGAGAAATACTTTTGGCCACAGTTGTATAAATATGTTTGGAAATTTGTGAAAAGTTTTGGAGTTTGTCAAATTGCAAAAGGAGTTAGTCAGAATACTGGATTGTATATATCGATTGCTATACCTGAGAAACCTTGGATTGACATCAGTATGGATTTTGTTGGCTTACTGTAGATAGTAAGAGGTAATGATTCTATATTTGTTTTTGTGGATAGATTTTCTAAAATGGCACATTTTATACCTTGTAAAAAGACATCAGATGTAGTACATGTAGTAGATCTTTTCTTTAAGGAAATTGTTAGATTGCATGGATTACCAAGGAGTATCATCTCTGACCGAGATAGTAAATTTGTTGGATAATTTTGGAAGACTCTTAGGAGAAAGTTGGGTACTGAGTTGAAATATAGTTCTACATTTCACCCACAAACTGATGGATAGACAAAAGTTGTGAACAAAAGTTTGGAAAATCTTTTGAGATGTTTAGTTGGAGACACACCGAGTAATTGGGATTCTATGTTGGCACAAGCAGAGTTTGCATATAATAATTCAGTGAATAGGAGTACTAGAAAAGTACCCTTTGAGATTGTGAATGGAATAAAACCAAGAGGTATATCTGATTTGAGGGATATTACTAATGAAAGAAAGAGGAGTGCTAAAGGAGTAAAATTTTCTGAGTACATGAAGACATTGCATGAAGGTGTGAAGCTTAAGCTGGAAAAGAGTAATTAGAAATACAAAGATAGAGTTGATAGATCAAGAAGACATAAGACTTCTGATGTTGGTGGTGAAGTGATGGTTCATTTGAGGAGAGGAAGATTTCCTATCGGAACATATGGGAAACTGAAAATGAAGAAATTTGGACCTTGCAAGATTTTGCAAAAATGTGACAATGGAAATGCATATGAGGTTGAGTTACCTGATGACATGGATATATCACCTATAGTCAATATTACATATTTATCTGAGTTTCATGAACCTAAAGAAGACATGGTAGTACCGATGGATTATCCTAAGAAATAGAATGAAGAAGTTGAGAAAATTTTGGAGCAAAGAATTGGTAGAAGTACAAGAGGAAAATAGTATATGGAATATCTGGTAAGTGGAAGAATAGACCGATTGATGATAGTTCTTGGATTTCATAGTCTAAGTTGGATGCAGGGAGGATCATAACTATTTCACAATTTAGAGAATCATTTTAAATAACCCCAAGTGTCTAATGCAAGAGCATCTCAGGTCCTTGGAAATCCTATGTCACCAACAAAATATTTGATTTTGTCTATGTTTCTCAGTTCCTACTTTGACCGAGTTGGTCAGATGTCTCTAGCACTCGGTTATGTCCCTGGGGCTCAGTGATGCTTTTCTAGCGCTTGGTTGTCTTTACTTACTGACGGGTTTCTTTTGAGTTTCTATTGAGGCCTACTTGTGCATTTAATTTGGGTCATGGATTTAATGTTGGTATCCATTATTGGGAAGCATGTGGACATAGATCTGGTCATTCCTTCCATTGATTATCTATAGATCCTCGCATGTTTGAGGACTTTTGTATTTGATTATAATAACTGGCCAAAACTAGGAAGGTCTTATGGCTCGACATGTATGAATCAATTTGAAGATAATATATGAAAGTTTTATGCATTCTCTCTCTCACTGTTGTGTGTTTTTGCTTCTGTGTGTTGTTGGGCAAGGTGGATCTAGTTAGGATTTTCCATTCTTGGCCCCTCCTGTCCCCTCTTGTGTCATTTTTCCTCTCCATATCAGTGCAAATATTTTAAGTTGAGGTACCTGTGGCATCTCACAACCAAAGTTATCATATTGGAATTATGTAACACAATTATATCTTGATAGGTATGTGAAGGATCTTATCATAGACACCCCATAAGTGTTAGGATTTGGAAAGACAAAGTATTGAGTGTTGGAGATTTTCCAGAAAGCTAGTGCTGACTATATGTTTGTCATTAATGACAACATATGGTGTGTATAATGCATGGACATGTTATCATCATGATATCATGGGCACAGAGGTTAATTGTTAGTACAAATAGTTATATAGCAGCTTGTATCAGCACTGTTTCTGACAGAGTAACAGGAAGTGTTCTATAAATGGTTGTCCGCATCATTATCATAGAGCCTTGCATGTTTATATATGTGATGAAGACATATTAATGATGTTAAATTCATGGACACAGAGTCTGATGATTAGTAGAAGTTAAGCTATGTAGTCTCTATTCACCAGTAGCAGTTTCCTATGTTTGTTTAGAAGAGCTGATAGAGATTATATTGGTTCTAAAGTTGCACCTATCATTTTGGTATGTGCCCCTTGGATTAGATCTTAGAGAAGAGTTAGTGATGTTCGGTTAAGAGAGCATGATTTAATTCAGCTTGAGGAGAAAGATTGAGTTATTTTGGTAGAGCTAACAGTGTGTAGCGTGCATCTATAATTATCTTATTAGATAGGCCCCAAAATGTGTTGTGTGCTTAGTAGAGCCAACTAAATTATTATTGAAGTTTTTTATGGTTTTTCTAATATGATTTCAAGGTGGTTCTAACAGGTCAACTTGATTATATCATTTAGAGGAAAGATATTTATAGGCAATCATTTGTGATTGATAGGGTGTGGTTCATAGTTGATTTTGAAGAGCAGAGTAGAGTGTTTGAAGTGTTGAGCAATCAGAAGAAGGTCTATGTGACCAAGTAAAGTATTTTTTCTATACATTGGAAGTGATCCAGATAGTAGCTCAAAGAGCAGTTCACCAAGATCCTGATATAGTGTGTATCTGTTAATCAGAAGGTTGTAGCCTTCACCCCTTTGAGCAGTGTGCTCTTGGATAGTGTGTCCTCACCCCTAATAGGGTTAATTGTAAAAGAATCCTAATACGGTCTAACCCTTGACTAGGTCTACTATACTAAATATATTGTAAAGAAACTCCTAACAGGGTTAAGGATCTTCTAACAAGGATCATGATACACTAGTGCAAAATATTAGTGGGTGTCAATTCCCACCAGGGTTTTTACCTATTTGGGTTTCCCAGTAACGAAAATATTGGTGTTGTGTTTGAGTGTTCCTTCATTGTGTTTATGCTTTATGTTTAAGTAAAATTAATTGGATAAATAATTGAAACTTTTAGATAACTAATTCACCCCCCCTCTTAGTTATCTCTTAAGACTATTCCTAACAATTGGTATCAGAGCCAAGTGCCTCAGAGAGAAAGTCTAATAGCTTGAGGTTGATCAGATGGCATACCTCAGAAAATAAAGTCCTAAGTTTGATGGAGAGAATTATCTTGATTGAAAGAACAAGATGGTGACTTATTTTGCAATGCATTTCTTTTGAATTTTTTGATGTAACTATCAAAGTAGTCAAGATCCCTACTTTAGAAGACCTTGCAAATGATGATGCTACTGAAAAAGCAAAAGGAATTGTTTCATTAGAATGCAATAGCCAAAGAATCCCTTATCAATGCCCTATCTGATAGTGAGTTTTCAGAAATAAAGAGAGTTCATACAACCCACAAAATATGGAAGTACCTAGAAGACATATTTAAAGGAGAAAAACAAGCAAAGAATGCACGCATAAAAACATGGAAGAAAAGATACAATGCATTAGAGATGCTACTGGAAGAAAACATCAGAGCTTACAATCAAATGATCAATGAAGCAGTTGTTGGAATCGAGAACAATGGTGGAGAGATTTCAAAGGAAGACATTATGGATAAATTGATGACTACTCTCACTCTAGAATATGAAAATAATATTAACATCCTTAATGAAACCATGCAGCTTACATCAAATTTCAAGAGAGAGATCTTGATTAGAAAAATCTCATCTTTTGAGATTTCAAGATTGAAGACAAAACCTAAAAGTGAGACAACCTTCAAAGCAACAGTCCATGGTAAGAAATCTGCAAACACTTCAGGTAATTTTGATGATTTTTATGAAGAGAAAACACTAGATGATTCCATTGCTATGATTTCCAAAAGAGAAAAGAAAGGAAAAGGAAAATATGAAGGCCAATTGCAATTTAAATGCTTTTCATGTAATAAGATTGGTCACTTTGCATCCAGGTGTCCTACAAGAGCTAGAAAGTTCAAAAATGACTATAAGCCCAAAGACTCTAAGGAATGTTACTATGCTAGAGATGGAGTTTCAAATGATGACTCAGCTGAAGAAGAAATTGGATTCATTTCCATTATGGAGAAAATGAATAATAAGAAAAACCATGAAGATGAGAAAGAGGAACAAGAGCTACATTGATTTCATAAGCTGATATAAGGACAAACAAGATTATAGATAGTGGATGTTCACATCACATGATAGGTGATAAATACAGATTTGTTCATCTTGACAAATATAATGGTGGCATGGTTAAATTTGGAGATAACACTCCTAAACCCATCGTTGGTAGAGGATCCATCACCTTAGATGGAAATAATAGTACTCATGATGTTCTTTATGTCGATGGTTTGAAACATAACCTACTAAGTGTTGGGCAGTTACTTGACAAAGGTTACAGATTTGAATTCAATGGAAACAAGTGTATCATTAACAAAAAAGAAGGAGAAACAATTGTATCAAGATCAAAGACTAAAGGTAATGTTTTCCAGCTTAATCCAGAAGCAATTTGTTTTGTTGCTAAAGTAGATGACAGTTGGTTGTGGCATAAAAGACTATGTCATATCAATTTTGATAATATAGTAAAAATAAGCAATGTAAAAGCAATAAGAGATCTACCTAGCATAGCAAAGCAAGTTGATACTATATGCAGGGAATGTGTGATGGGATGATGTAGGGGCATCCAAGGTTAAGGCGGGGGCATTCTTGTCCTTGGTGAAACTGCATGGGGTGTTGGTATTTTGGCCGATGTTATTCAGTTGCAGCCTTGACCGACTGTCTTAGTCATTGAAGGAAGCTTCATCACTTAAGGAACTTGATAGTCTGTGGTGCTTGTGAAGCCTCACCCTAAACCCATCAAAGCCTTTTTGCATTATCAGTATGATAGACCTAGTAATTGTCCTAAGGTTTTTAATGAATTAATATGATTTTATCTTTTGTTAGGAATTTGATTACAGTAGGTGATGAGACTAAATTTTTGTCAGATGCTTTCCTTACACAAGATGTTGATTGTTGACCTTATGAAACATTATAACTAACATTAAGATAATGATTTAGATAAATACTGAGATGATACAATTTAGGTGATAAAATATATTGATGAATTTTCAGGATTGCTTGATGATCTAGTTACTTGATTTTATGCCATATAAATGATTTCCAATTGACAAAATTAATGCTTATGTAAATTGGCTAAAACTACATCATGATTTATATGGGTCTGGAATGATTTTTGTGACATTTGAGTTAATGAGATCATGTTCTCCTTATTCAATTTACATTGTTCATTTGAAGTAATGATTACATTGACGATTAAAATTATGATGAGGGATTATAGAGACTAAAAGGATGTGCCTCGTGTGATAGAAAAGTAAAGGTTAATGTTGAATTCTGTATTCTGTATTGTTATGTTATCTTTCAGTATAATGATCTTTGATGGAATCATGGTTCTATGTTTAGCTTAAGATTACATGCTTATGTGGAAATTGAATTGATATTTGATTCTTGAAGAATTAGGTTATAGTGTGGATAAGTAAAGGTTCATGGAATGCAGTTATTCATTAATGTCAAAGTTTAGCTATTATTGCTTTATTTTTGAACTGATATTTAATGCAAGATTTTATAATGTACTGACATCGAACTCGAGTGTGTAGGAACATGGTCATGGTTATAAGTCAGGAAAACAAGATAGGATCCAAGTGCAATCAGTCAAAAGCCAAGGTTGACTCTAAAAGAGTACGAACTCATTGTATCATGATTTCTTTCATAAATGTGATGACTGTGTGTATATGGTTGACAATGTTTGTTATATATGTTTGTAAGTAAATTTTTATCTTTGTGAAAATGTTTAAATGTTTTTACACACAAGGCATGCCACATATGTTTTTGATGTGTATTATTGTGATATGTCACTTGACACCTTAGTGATGAAGTGGCATGTTGAGTGGATTTTGGACCCCACATTCTCCTTGTTAGTCTTGAGCATTCCCAAGCTAGGTAGGTGGGTTAAAGGACCAAGAATTGTTGGAACCAAAACTCCATTTTCGGATGCATAATTAATTGAGTTTTTTGAGAGGTTTTGTGGAGTCCTAAGATGAGGTTTAGGCTAAATTTTAGTGCCCCAAGGTTAGTACTTGGGTTGGGGGGCTCAATTCTTCTATTTTTATCTTCCTAGGCCACTTATTTGTCTCTCCAATTGTGCCATTTTTGATATGCACGAAAATGAAAATGTTCCCTACATTATATCTTATTTTCATATGTGGAAATTCATCCCAAACCTTAGAGAGGGGCAAGTGTCATTTTTGTTTTAGATCTAGAAACCTAATAGTTTTGGGAAGGGTGTGGAGAGAAGAATGTTTTTAGGGAGAAAGACTTAGAAAGGATATACACTAGTTCATTCTTGGCCATGCTAGTGGGGAGAAGTAGTGAGAGGAGTTCATGAGAGTCTTTGTCTAGCAGATTTGTAAATAGCAAGTTGGGTGCCAAGGGAAGCTCATCTTCAACTCTCAATTCAGCCTTGTCTTTGAAGGAGGTTGGTGGTTTTCAAAATCTTGTTGTTTATTTGAACATGCTTGAAAAGAATGTGATTATGTGAATAAAAATTGTAATCTATTTTACTATGTGTGAACCTTCTTATTGTTGTTTTCCCTTTGAGTTTTTGTTTCAACCTTGCTGTTTACTTGTAATTGTTCATGTTGTGGGTGTGCAAGTTCAGTCCTCATCCTTGGGAGGAAAGTAGGAGAACTTGGGGTGAAGGGCCTAAGTTGGGATTTCCTTTTTCTTTGAGTGCATGGTTGTATGGGCAACCATGAGAACCTTCTTATGCTATTTGGAGGTCATAAGGGTGTTTAGGGGCCATAAGGGTTGTTGTTGTTGCTCATGGTTTTGAGCTATTGTTGTTGTTGTTCATGGATTTGAGCTATTTGGGTTGGAAGGGCCTTGTGAAGGCTAATGATACATGCTATGTAGGTTGTTTATTATAAGTTAGGTGACTCCATGAGGAAGATTCCACCTTCACCCATTGTATGGATTTTATGTAAGAATCCTTTGTGTAGACTTGGGAAGGGAGTTTATTGTGAAAATCTGTGTTCCTAATTTATGTCAAATACCTATGTTTTGTGTTGCTTGAGTGTATCCTATTCTATCCTTGTTTCCCCAAGCTTAGGGGTGGCCATGTAATGGCCTAGGCTGGGAGGTGAGCCTCCATGGCCATGTGAAGAAAGTCTTATGTTTGCAGGTCTTGGTTCATGGCTTAAAGGAGCAGACTAGAACTAAAGGTTAAAGATTAAGTTGGAAGTCCCTAAAGATGGTTTTAAAATGTCTCTGGTTGAGAGAACATGTTCTTTTTAACTGTTTAGTTACTGCTTAAAGATCCTATAATATTATTTAAGCTGAACTTTAGATTATTTGGTTGATGGATTTCCTGTATTGAGATAGATTATTGTTCTTTTAAAATAGACCTAATTCTATATCTATTATTAGAAGTTTAAATTCAATTCTCTATAGTATAGTTAAGTGGATTAGTTACAAATTGGAAGTGTTAATTTAATTATTTATCTAGAAAATAAAGAAGTTCCTATAGCAAAGTATTTGTTATTAAGTTCCTGTAGCAGATAATTAGTCTTTAAGTTCCTATAGCAGAGAATTGGTCTTTAAGTTCTTGTAGCAGAGAATTAGTTATTAAATTAGTATTTCCAGTATGTTGTATAATTAAATTGTTAGGTATGTTGGTGTTTGAAAATGCTTACGCCAACTAGGGCTGCCAATATGCCTATGATGGATATTAAGGATTGGTTAGTTCCAAATGTGAGCAATCTATAGGCAACTGGACCAACTATAGGGATGGATATTCCCTCTTCTACTTCTGGCTCTGTGAAACAAAGGTGGGTACACCTGATCCAATAGTATTTAACTCTTAACTGATAGTCTTAACTCTGCCCCTTGTTTCTTTACTGGATCTTTCAATAGATAAAAACAGTGAAAAAATACTAAACAACAACCTATTGTTCATTGATCCTCTATCACTGGGTATGACAACACATAAAAGTAAATAAAAGTAAATACTGGTAATGATTTAATGCTTTCTTGCAGAATGTAAACAATCATGCAACACATGTAACAGTACAAGGGCTACTAGCTCATGATCAGTGCCTTATCCATTGGGCATCATATCTAAAGCAGACATGAAATACAAGAACAACTACTAGATTCATCTGAGAAACCAAGCCATAAACATAGTCAAACATCTCTTACACTGCTTACAGATATCCTTCCTGATTGAACTAGATAAATCTATGCTTCACTCTGAGGCTTTTAACCTGATCCTAGATCAGGGCTGAGAGACAAAACACATACACCAGTAATCTAATGCAATGAGTTAGAAAACTCAGAATTCATCAAGAACAACTGAAGGAGAGATCCAAGAATGACAAACTATATTAAGTATGTGGGTTCAAATCCTTGTATTACAAATTGATTCAGTGATACCATAGACAATATGCAAAGGATATAGAAGTTTTCTTCCTAGTGTTGATATAGAAGCAAAAATATTACAACCTAGATTGAGGATACACACTTGGCTTCTCAGCTTCCCGTGTCAAGAAATTCCAGCCAGCCCTTTCAAAATGGTTACAAAATTCCCTTTATAGAAATAGGGATCAAAAATATCAGTTAGGGCACTTTTTAGGGAAACAATACCAACCCTAAAACTCATCAAAATATCTTAGACAATTCTGAAATCTAATTACATTCCAGAATATACTTTACAAAATATCTGCAACTCTAATCCAAACTAGACCCGGATGACTCAGACCATTACTGCTCTCACCAACCATCTCAAAACTGAAAATAAACTTCATCATTGCATTCCTCGTTTCGAGATGATTCCGGCGATATATAATATGTATATATTTGGCCAAAAAATAAGCCTAGGGTGCCATTTTTACTGTGCAGACTGCATATAATAGAAATATTTAAATTTCTATATACTCAGACTTTATTAAATTCGAAAATCATATTATGCAGACATTTGAATTTGAAAACGGGCCCACATGCCACTTGTCACATTCTGACTGGTTGACTTTGCTAATCATGCATCTACCTGGCAGTCGACTGGATGACACATGTCACAATCTCATTAATCCACTATGTTAACTAGTGAGCAACTTCGCTTTACGCTTTAGCGACAACCACTAGATTGGCACACATCCCAAGGCAGCTGACCAACTGCTCAATACCCTGCCTGGTCATCTCTAGTGCCACTTGTCATATTTTGATTGGTCTGCAGATCTACTTGGCGCCAAACTATAACACCATGAGCCACGTCATCAGGTGATAGGTGTCACCATCTTGCGATTTTGCCATGTTAATTCACGTGCAGCTTTGTCTTCATGGAATAGCGAGCACCATTGGATGGGCATGCATTTCAAGGTGTCAATGAGCCTGCACATTCACACATTTCATCAAAACTTATTACCTACGATGTGGGGTCCACCATTTTCGTCAACATTTGTCTTTGGGTTGCGCGTGTGTGAGGCTTCTCACAAAGCCTCCCTCCTTCCAGCACTTTACATTGTTGTTTGAGTGTTTTTTAATATAAACACTAAAAACCTTCAACCCCCAGCGCATGTGGGACATCAAAACATAAACACAAACCTCTGAAATCTTCATTCATTCTACGAAAAACTCTTCGATCCTTTGCTGGGTGTCCTTCCATGGTTGCTGGGCGTTTTCTTTTATTGCTGGGCTTGATTAACTTAGTGCTGGACATTTTTTTGCTTGCTGGGTCATTTTTACATGCTGGGCCTATGTATTTGGACGCTAGGCATGTTTTTTGATTGCTGGGCATTGATTTAAATGTGTTGGGACTGTCTTTTATTCATGCTGCCTAGTCTTTGATCACATGCTTGTGTGTATACCTCTTTTCATTGGTGCAAAACATTTGGAAACATATGTAGCCTTAAATCTAGTGTATTTACATTACTTCTCATTTAATCCAGTATGCCCAGCTCTTGATATCTTGCACAGCACCACACAATGCACAATGCATACACTTGGACAATGCCAGCATATAAAGAGCTCTCTTCTTCTACATGCTTTACTCATAAGAAAAGGAGAAAATATTTGTGTGTGAGACAAATACATTCGTCAACAATCTTGCAGCTTTTAACAAATTTGGTGTATGCTCTGTCTGCAAACACACTTGCAGTCCCAGAATTTGCATATGCACAACATGAAGGGTATTTCACATTGTTTAAAAGAAACTTTGAAGTTCATTATGAAAATGTGAAGCATGCAGCCCAAAGAAAAGTATGTATGCACAAGAGAACCTGGAAAAACTTTACTTAGCACTTTGCAACCTTCATTGCTTGCAACCAGTAGTGCATAAATAGACATCATGCTTTCAATTCCAACTGGAAGAAAATAGAGTAATTTCACTGTGCAAAAACCAGGAAGCCTGGAGCCTTGAAAACTTCAAAAAGTTTATGATAATTTAAATAATCAACTGGGTCATCTTCAGATTCCAAGTAACCAACCAAAATTTAGTACTTCCTTTGTAAAATGGTCCATTCTGGCTTGTTCGGCAAATGCCAAAAAATCACTGTAAACTACCTCAGAAGGGGAAAGATAAAAAATGTCAAATGATGAGCTGAGGGCATGCCATTTGATCTGGAAGAAATCTCATATGCAAGGATCAAAACAAACCAACCGGCAATTGAAAATGATCATTTGGCAAGAAGTTATGAACTTATGAAAACGGTTACTTTGCACTGTTATGCTATCCGCTCTTTTCAACATTATTGAATGCAGTTTGTCTGATCTAGCAATCACAACAAATGGAACTTTCATGTCATGAAACCCTGGATAAATGATCAATATCATATGTAGAAAATAAGCCTACAATCAAATTTAACAAATTATCCACTGGCCATCAATTATTAATTTTTAAAGCTACACCCTCAGAACACCTTGAACTGGAAGACAGTGAAACTGTAGAAAATAGGTGCGATCAATCGGATTCGTCATAGTCTGAAACTCATGATGAAGAAACACTTTCATATCTACATTATGGATCAACCTTCAATTATGGTTGACCTCGATCCGGGCACGAATGACAAGATCACAAACTAAGCCACTCACCAACTGAACTATGCACTATTGAAAAACTTAACATTTTGCAATCTGAACGGCTCCGGAAAACATGTCAAACGGACAGATGGGAGGTTGGAAATTAGCATAGACCTTGTTTCTTATGCTGACAACAAGATGCAATGACTGGAATCTCTTGATCAATCACATGTAACTTTATGTACTCATCCGAACAGGGCCTCTGACTGAAAAGTATAACTGATCACCATCAAAATGTTAGAAATTGCACACAGAATCAGATCAGCAAACTCGGCTAATGGATTCGTCATGACCTATAAACTGGAACATTAGGATTATTTGACCATTAGAACACAAGGCAAAAGGAATTTTATCAATTGAGTCACAGGGTCAGAAATTATAGCCAGTCAAACAGGGTTACTCACTAAAATCAGGTAGATTAGAGAAGTAGAACTAATCTGGAAAGCCAACTTCAGGGGAATAAAAAACCTATCAAACGGACTCGAAAAGACTTGAGCTTCGGAACATAAGCTGTCTGATACACATTGTAAACATCCCTAAAGTGGTGAGCCATGAAACATAACAGGACACCAGATATTCAAATACAGACAGGGCCTGCTATATTGATTTGTCATTTCAGCAAAACGAAGCTTTAGGTGAACACCTCAAAACAACTATGCCCCAAACACTTTAGATTCTTCAATTAGGAGTTGGAACCCACTGCATAGGATAAATGGAAGGTACTGGAGCCTTTTCCCAATTTGTACCTCATGAAATTCATTAGGCCTATTTTAATATGCTCTTGAACTAGGTCATGTGAAACTGCTCCTTTGAAGCACTGAACTTGGGAATTTGAAAACTTTCCGATTTTGGGCTTAAAACCACAAGATTTTTTATAGTACTAACAAGGTACATAAAAGTTTAAATTAGTTCTGTGATAATAATAACCTTTTAAAAAGTTAGTATTTTCTATATCTTTGTTAAGTAACTAGATGTTGTTAAAAGTCACATAAGAAAGTAGAAAAAGGAATCGTTATATATTTTCTTTTCAACAGAACAAAATATATATGCAGATTGGATTTTATGTTTATACTGTACGTTCATATCCTTCTATCAAAGTTGAAATAAAGAAAACTATTGGTTCAAATGTCAAAACTGTATGCAATAGATAGAATTTAATATTAAATCTAGAGATCTGATTATCAATTTATATTATGTATGAGTTATGCCAAATTGAAACTCAAGTGTGTAAAGCTAACCTGTTTATTATAGGTTGAATAAGAACTAAATTTGTACTTAATCCAAATCTGATTTACATTTAGAACTGTCAAACTAATTCCTAAGATTTAGCTGATAAAGAAAAGGATGGTTATAGAGCATGATGCTAAGCTGACATCTAAATTTATGACAGTAAATTACTTCAATAACAGAGACTTGTGTCTTCTGTACTTTTAGAATTGTATGTTTCATTCAAATTGATTGAAATTATTACAAATCTAAACATTATAAATTATTTTTGAAGAGAGTAAACTGTGTAGTGCCCAATGGATTTTTGGGCATTACAGTGCTTGGTGAAATTGTTACTTGGTCATGCCTACGGTGTTCGGTCAACACTAGTGCTCCGTGATGCCTGGTGTGCTTGGTAAATTTACTATTTCTTGGTAGTTCTGCTTTATCAACAGTAGTTCTATGTGATTTATTGAGTTGACTTGGTGCATTTATTGTTGGTAGCCATTGTTATGGGCCGACATGCTGAATTAAATGTTTGTATACATTTGTAAGATGACTTGTATGGTATTTAATTAATTTTTTTGGGGAGTTAAGGGTTTCATCTTGTCAACTTGTGCTTGATGATTAGTATTTAAGGAGTGCTTGGGTAGATGATGAAGGGCCACACCACCCTTACCAACTCATAACAAAAGAAATAACAACATGGAAGACACAATGATACAAGATATGTTGACAAGGGAACCTCTTGATCAAAGTGTAAACCTCGGTGGGAATGATGCCCACAAAAGATGCACTAATATGAATATTCCTTGTGAAATGATGGACTATGTTAGGAGTCTTATGAAATACATTCAATACATGTGAACCCTTATTAGGAGATTTTGAATCCCTGTTAAAAGATTCTAACCCTATTAAGAGTTATGGAAGACAGAAGGACCCACTACCCAAACAGCTTCAAGGTAAGATCACTGAACACACTATCCAAATAATCTTTGCATTACTCTGTAGAATAATATGTTACCTCTTCTTTGACTATGCCAAACCACACTCACTATTACATCAGATCTCAATTTTAGATCTTTGTACTTTGCATGTGTTCCTTCACAAATTCGCTTTCATACTTAGCTCTTTTCTTCACTTCATGCATACAGCATCACAATCGCTACTATCATATCATAATTACACACTTTCAAATTACAACTTCATTCCAACTCACTTCAATAAGGAAATACATTCCTTCCTTTATACCACACTCAAATAATTACAAATGAGTCGGCATACAATTACAAAATAAAAGTTTCCACACGCTACACCAAAATTACACAAAACTATTGGCTTCCAAATACAATAAATATTCACTTGTGTAACCTCAAAGTCTATGCTATCATCTGCATCACTATCAACGTGTCTTCAACTTCCCTTTAACTACACAAAACTAGATTCCATCCTAATTAGGAGATATCATCTGATTTCCACAAACCACTACTCAGGAACACTGCCTGAATACTGCTTCCACCAAAATGATCATAACTTTCATGAATAAATGAATTGTTGTCTATGCTCTTAACCATAGACATATAACATATCAAATAGTATAACCTCAACATCACATAGCTCCAACTACAATAACCCAAGTGCGCTAATCCAAACCGTGTCTGCTTCTCTACAAGTCTTTGGTAAATCACTGTGTTGACATCAATGACAATCATAGTCATAAATGCAACAACAACTATTATAGAATGACTGTCAAACACTTTAGTATTCATTCCTAACAATTTTCCCCATTGGGATTGATGAAAACATAGATGAAAAACATCCAATGTTCCAAAAATCCAATACTGCAACACTTCTTCTTCAAATCCTCTTCATCAATCAAATCTTGCTTCGTTATCCTATTCAGTTCTCTCCAATAGATGTCTCAGATTGTTTTTCATGTACAATTCTCCCCTATTAACATCAATGATAAAAATTTCATCACTATGTCAAAAACAACTCAATGTCAAAAGACACTTTTTAGAGAATACATTTACTAGAGTCCTCATGACTCAGCTTAGATACACATACTCCCCCATAGAGGAAGTACCAACATCCAGTCCAGAAGAAAGATAAGGCTCATATACCACTGGATGGATACAACCAACTGCATCACTTCTCAAAAGTAGGCTGGGGCATAACCCCAAGCATACCTCTCAAATACTCAAATGTATCCTTAGGCTAAGGCTTTGTGAATATATCTACTATCTGCTCCTTTCTACTTATGTACTTAAGTCTAACTTCTTTCTCAACAAATTTCTTTCTTACAACATGATACTTAATCTCTATATGCTTTTTCTTAGAATGTAATATAGGATTCTTAGACATACTAACTGTACTGGTGTTATCACAATGTATGACAACAAGCTCAAAAAATTTTACTCCAATATCCTTCACCATTTTCTTCATCCAAATTATCTGGTTATAATTTTTTGCTACTGCTACATATTCTACTTCTGTTGTGCTTTGTGAGATACAATTCTACTTCTTTCTTAGCCAAGAAACTAATCTTCCTCCAAGAAAAAAAGCTCCACCACTGGTGCTTTTCTTATCATCAACACTGCCTCCCCAATCAACATCTGTATTGTTGGATACAATTGTCTGAAGGACATTGTTGGATTACCTATGTGTTGTCTTTGATGTCACACAAATGTCATATCAATTATCATTCTTAGTATCTATCGAGTTCAGTCGGTTAGCTAAGTAGTTCTCAGTGTCTACCAAGCTCAGTCAGTCAACTAGGTAGTTCTCAGTGTCTACCGAGCTCAGTCGGTCAGCTAGGCAGTTTTTAGTGTCTACCGAGATCTCTTGGGTGTCAAAAGGAAACATGATAGGGAAATAGTGTTAATAGAGCCTCCTCGGTCACCGAAGGAAATCTTCTCAGGATTAATGTTTACCAAGCAAGGTCGACCCTTCAAAAGATTTTGTTATTACAGTTTGTTTATCCCTGCTGACTGTTGTAATAATTATTAGTGTTGACTTGACATTCTAAATGTTAATTCGAATGGCATATATATATAGAAGGTCAAGTGGTGAATAAGAGATACAGCATGCAGAAATCATTTTGAAGAAAGGTATGTGCGAATTTTGAAGGATGGTTAGATATCCTTGAGGAGTAGCAAAGATTTATTTGATCAATAAGGATCTAGTGAAGCAGAACAGAGATCTATATTCAACAATTCAGTTGCAGGTCATTTCATTGTTACTCTCTTACAATTGTAGCAGTGATATCAAAATCTCTTAATCGAGTTGGTTTAACAACCATTTTTTAAATCCTCTAACAAGGTGACAATTCTATTGAATTATTTCAAGACCTCTTACAAGGCCACTCCTAGCAGGGTGATTAAATCCTCTAACAAGGTCACACCTAACAGTGTGTTTTGTAAACCTTTTATCGGGTTGGCTTCTAACCAGGCATCACTTCAAAAGAGTGAAAAATAGTAACTAGTTACATTGGTGGTTTTTTCCATATTGGGTTTCCACGGTAAATCTAATGTCTCTTGTGTTCATGTTATTTTCTTTACTCATGTATGTTAATCAGTGATGAATGCTTAAGAATAGTTTAATTATTACACACTTCAAAGATTGAGTTTCATCATTTCTCTGTATGTTTACCGAGTGGCAACAGTAAATAATTTGTTAAGATATCTAAGGGATCAGTGGTAATATTTTTGTGGTTAACTAATTCACCCCCCCTCTCAGTTACTGCATCTATATTTCCAGCAATTGATATTAGTGCGTTTCATGCTTGCAGAAAGGGTTTCAAGGACCTAACCTAAAGATCATGATGTCTTACAAAAGAGAAATTCCAAGGCTTAACAAAAATAACTTTTCAGCATGGCAAGGTCTCATGAGACTTCATCTGGCTTCCACTGGAGATTTATCAAGAATATACAATTCCTACTGGCACATTGACTATTGAAGACATTACAGAGAAGAAGAACCATAACACTATGATGATAGACATTGCATCAGCTCTTAGCTATGAATAATTTGATGAAATCAAAGACTGCCCAACTACTCATGAAATGTGGAACAAGCTGAAGAAAATCTATGGCGGTGATGACAATGTGAAGAGAGCCAAAGCAGAAAGCCTAAGAGGATAGTTTGATCAGATAAAAATGAGAGAAGAAGAAAATATTGTAAAATACGTTGAAAGGATCAAGACAAGTGTTAGTGCAATCAGAGCTTCTTGAGGAAAAATTGATGCTGAAACTGTTATAAGTAAGGTTCTTAGAACATTACTTCCTATTTATGCAATAAGAGTTTCTGCTATTCAAGAAAGAAGAAGGGAAGAAAATCACAATATAACTTTGGATGCCTTAGTTGGAAGATTGACAGCCTTTGAACTAGATAACTATGACAACTATGTTCCAACTTCTAAAAATATTGAATCAACTTTTGAGGCCAAACTTTCACTCAAGAAAGGAAAGAAAATCCAATCAAAAAGTGAAGAAGAATCAGAGGAAAGTTTTGATAGTGATCTTAAAGTTATTGAAGCATTACTTGCAAAGAAATATTCAAGAGGCAGAGGAAAATACAAAGCTAAAACTCCCTTAATCTATTTTTCATGTGAAGAAATTGGTCATATTGTAGCTAGGTGCCCAAACAAGCAAAGAAAAGATGAGAAGAAAGGTTACAAGTACAATGGCAAGAAGAGTTTCAAATCATTCAAGGATAAAGGTAAGAAAACATATTTTTTAGCTAAAGATTCGGATGGTAGTGAAGAAGAAATTGTTTTCATTGTTGTAAAAGATGAATCTGATAATGATGAAGATGAGATGGCACTTATCTCTCATATAAGCAAGAATGATACATGGATTATAGACAATGGATGTTCACATCATATGACTGGTGACAGGACTAAGTTTGAACAGTTTGAAAACTTTGATGGTGGTAATGTAAGGTTTGGAAACAATGAACCTTGTTATATAAAAGGAAAGGGATGAATTTCATTAACCAAAGAACTTATATGTGATAATGCATATTGGGTTGAAGGACTAAAGCATAATCTTCTAAGTGTAGCATAGCTAATTAACATTGGATTCAAAGTTGAATTCATGAATGGCAAAGCAAGATTGTTGGATGACAAAGGAAAACTGATAGGATCAAGCAAACAAACCAAAGGTAACCTGTTTTATCTTGATCTTGGTGATTATTCATGTTTTATTGCTCAAATTGAAGAAAGTTGGTTATGGCACAAAAGGTTATGTCATGTAAATTTTGACATCATGATGAAAATAAGCAAATTCAAGAAACTAAGAGGTATTCCTACTTTGAAGAAACCTGATGTTGGTCTATGCAAGAATTGTCAAATTGGTAAAATGGGAAAGTCTAGTTTTAAAAGTAAAAACTATTAGTCTGAAGATATTTTGGAAATTGTGCATACTGATTTATGTGGACCTATTGGAATTGAGAGCTATATCGGAGAAAAAAAATTTATTCTCATTGTTGATGATTACTCTAGAATGATGACTGTTATGTATTTAAGAGAAAAGTCAGAAGCATTTGAGAAGTTCAAATGGTATTTAGCAAGAGTAGAAAAGGAAATAGGAAAAAGAATAAAATGCTTGAGATCAGACAGAGGTGGTGAATTCATCTTCCATGAATTCAATAATTTATGTATTGAAAGAGGAATCAAAAGACAGGTATCAGCCCCGAGAACTCCTTGATAGAATATGGATGAAGTGACTGAGAGGGGGGGGGGGGGGGTGAATCAGACAACCATAAATCTTGATTATTAATTCTTTACAGATCCCTTAGGATATCTTAACACTGTTATTTGTTTGGCACTCGGTAAATAGATTGCAGTAACTTAGAAGATGCAGAAAGTATTATCAATATTATCTTTAGATATTCATCAAAACATGTATATGATTGTGAAAGCAATTAAGAACACAGGAGACACAAGATTTAACGTGGAAACCCAATATGGGAAAAACCACCAATGTATCTAGATACTGATTTTCACTTTTCTGAAGTGATGCCCGGTTAGAAGCCAACCCGGTGAAAGGTTACAAAACACACTGTTAGGTGTGACCTTGTTAGAGGATTTAAAACACCCTGCTAGGAGTGGCCTGGTAAGAGGTCTTGAAAATAATTCAATGGAATTGTCACCTTGTTAGAGGATTTATATTATGGCTGTTAAACCAACTCGGTTAAGAGATTTAGAATTCACTGTTACAATGATAAGAAGGTAACAATGAAAAAGTGACCTATATAATAATGCAACTGTCTTGCTGATTACAGATCTTTGTTCTGCATAATTCTGATCCTTTCTGATCGAATAAATCTCTGCTGCTCCTCAAGGATATCTGAACATCCTTCACAAGTTCGCATATACCTTTCCTTCTTTTCTTCTGTAAATCTTCTGCTATTTGTTATTTACTTTTCACTTTTGACCTTTTATTTATATGATTTTGGATTAGTCAAATCGACATTATTTAGTATAACAGTCGGCTGAATTAAGTAAACTCTATTTGCAAAAATCCTTCAAGGGCCGACAGTGCTCGGTGATCATATCTTTCTATAATCTTTCGGTGACCGAGGGAACTCGGTAAACACCGACAATTCTTTACCTCTGATAACCGACTGAACTCGGTAAACACTATCTTTTCTTCGGCAACCGAGTGAACTCGGTAAACACTATCTTTTCTTCGGCAACCGAGTGAACTCGGTAAACACTATCTTTTCTTCGGCAACCGAGTGAACTCGGTAAACACTAAATATTCCTGACTGGTAGACCGACTGAGCTTGGTAGAGGCTGATTGCTGCGGATTATGACATAGTGTGACATCAAAGACAATACATAATTGAGTAGCAATTTCCTTCAGACAATTGTTTCCAACAATCTCCCTCTTTGGCATTGATGGCAACACAATATGTCATAACACAAGAAATTTGAAAGAGTTAGCTCGGTTTAGATTCAAATCTCCCTCTGTCAGCAAACTTCCTGTATCCTGAAAATTTCTCCTTCTGACTATTCCTTCTGACTATTTGAAAATTTCTTGAAGTAATAGTAAAGACATAGCAAACACTCCCTCTTTGACAACATATGCCAAAGATAATTCACATATTACCGGTGAAAATTAATGTACCTCAAGTACTGATTCATATGCAATGATTCCTTTAATATGCTGCATCAACAAGTTGATTTTCAATCATGTTCTGGTTGATGCATCACTAAAAATGTATTTAGTGAGCCTCGGATAGGGGAATGACCCCTAACTTACCTCTTAGATACATAAATGCATCCTTAGGTAATGGTTTGGTAAAAATGTCTGCAATCTGTTCTTTTGTATGAATATATTCTAATCTGATTTCCTTGTCCTGCACCAATTCTCTGACAAAGTGATATTTAATAGCAATGTGCTTGGTTTTGGAGTGCATCACTGGATTCTTAGAAATGTTTATTGCACTGGTATTGTCACAAAATATAACAACTGGTTCTTTGATTTCAACCTTCATACCTTCTAATAGCTGTTTAAACCAAACAATATTTGAACAGTTTACTGCAGCAGCAACATATTCTGCTTCAGCTGTGGATTGAGATGTGCAATTCTGCTTTTTACTAGTCCAGGATACCAGTCTTTTTCCAAGAAAAAATGCTCCACCACTTGTGCTTTTTCTGTCATCAATGTTTCCTGCCCAATCAGCATCAGTAAACACTTTCAAGTCTAGATTGCCTCCAAATTTATACCACAAACCATACTCTTCAGTTCCTTTTAAGTATCTTAAGATTCTTTTGATTGCCATCATGTGATTTTCCTTAGGTTTTGCTGAGAATCTAGCTACTATACCGACTGCTAAGGCAATATCAGGTCTTGTATGTACCACATACTGTAATTTTCCAATCATAGATCGGTATAGGGTCTGATCAACTTCTTTTGAATCATCATTTTTGGTAAGTTTCAGTCCAGTACACATGGGTGTACCAACTGGTTTTGAATCTTCCATTCCAAACTTCTTAAGTATCTCCTTAATGTATTTGGATTGAGTAATGTATATACCATTTTTGCTTTGCTGAATTTGAAGACCAACAAAGAATTTTATTAAACCAAACATAGACATTTCAAATTCTCTGTTTATTTGTTCTAAAAATTCTTTGCACTGATCCTCATTCCCTGTAAATATAGTATCATCCACAAATATTTCTGCCAATACAATTTTGTCATCCGGTCCTTCTTTAATATACAGATTGCTGTTATCATTAGCTCTTTTGAAATTAATCTGAATCAAATAGTTATGGAGTCTTTCATACCATGCTCTAGGAGCTTGTTTCAAACCATACAATGCTTTGTGTAACCTGCAGACCATGTCCCTTTTGTCTGGATCAACAAAACCTTCAGGTTGTTCAATGTAGACTTCTTCATCAAGAATTCCATTGAGAAATGCAGATTTTATATCCATCTGATATACCTTAAATCCTTTGTGTGCTGCATAAGCAAGTAGAGTTCTTACACCTTCTAATCTTGCAACAGGAGCAAAAGTTTCTCCATAATCTATACCTTCTTCTTGAGAGTAACCTTTACATACCAGTCTAGCTTTGTTTCTAGATACTTGACCATCTTCATTCAGTTTATTTCTGAATACCCATTTTGTTCCAATTACATTCTTATCTTTAGGTCTAGGTACAAGAGTCCAAGTTTTGTTCTTTTGTATTTTTTCTAATTCTTCATTCATTGCTTCAATCCAACTTTCATTCTCTAATGCATCTTTGATATTTCTAGGTTCAAAATCAGTAAGTAGACATGTACCTTTTAGCTTGCTTCTTGTCATAGTACCATCTGATTTGTTTCCAATGATTTGATCTGGTGTATGATGTCTTCTGACATATTTGGCTAGTATAGGTTCCTTGCCTTTTGAATGAATCATGCTGTTGTCTTCTAGGATCTCTTCTTCAGGTTGCTCGGACTCGGTAGATATTTGCTCGGTAACTTCAGGCTGAGACTCGGTCTGAATTTCTTCCTGTGACTCAGTTTGAACTTCTTCCTGTGACTCGGTCTGTGACTTGGTAACTGTGCTTGGCTCGGTAGATATAGCTTCCTTATTGATAGTTGTGTCTGTCAATGTTTCAGGTTCAATGTAAATGAATCTTCTGTAGTTCTCAGGTTCCCTTTTGCTTTCTTCCTCAGTCTTTTCTGCAAACTCATCAAATTTCACATGTATACTTTCTATGACTTTGTGAGTAGATAAGTTCAGACATTTGTATGCCTTGCTTTTGCTAGAATATCCTAGAAATATTCCTTCATCACTCTTCACATCAAATTTATTTCTTCTGGATTCCTTTAAGATATAACACTTGCTACCAAATATTTTCATGTAACTTACATTAGGTTTATAGTCATACCATAATTCATAAGGAGTTTTGAATGTGTCTTTCTTCAGTTGTACTCGGTTCAAGGTATGAACTGCAGTGCTGATAGCTTCCTTCCAGTACTTTATAGCAATGTTCTTTTCTATCATTAGAGTCCTTGCACAATCCATAATAGATCTGTTTCTTCTTTCTGCTATTCCATTCTGCTCAGGAGTTCTAGGAGCTGATACCTGTCTTTTGATTCCTCTTTCAATGCAGAAGTTGTTAAAATCATGGGAGATGAATTCACCACCTATGTCTGATCTTAAGCATTTCAATCTTTTCCCTGTTTCTTTTTCTACTCTTGCTAAGTACCATTTGAACTTTTCAAATGCCTCTGATTTTTCTCTTAAATACATAACAGTCATCATTCTAGAATAGTCATCAACGAAAAGAATAAAGAATTTATCTCCAGTATAGCTTTGTATTCCAATAGGTCCACATAAATCAGTATGCACAATTTCCAAAATTTCTTTAGACTGATAATTCTTACTTTTGAAACTAGTTTTACTCATTTTGCCAATCTGACAATTCTTACATAGACCAGTGTCAGGTTTCTTCAAAGTAGGAATGCCTCTAACCTTCTTGAATTTGCTTATTTTTATCATGTTATCAAAATTCACATGACACAAACTTTTGTGCCATAGCCAACTTTCTTCTATTTGAGCAATAAGGCATGAATATTCATTGAGATCAAGATAAAATAGGTTACCTTTTGTTTGTTTGCCTGATCCAATGAGTTTTCCTTTTTCATCCAGCAGTCTTGCTTGACCATTCATGAATTCAACCTTGAAACCAGTGTTGATTAGCTGTGCTACACTTAGAAGATTATGTTTTAGTCCTTCAACCCAGTAAGCATTATCACATATGAGTTCTTTGGTTAATGAGATTCTTCCTTTTCCTTTTATACAACAAGGTTCATTGTTTCCAAATCTTACATTACCATTGTCACAGTCTTCTAGATATTCAAATTTTGTCTTATCACCAGTCATGTGGTGTGAACATCCGCTGTCTATTATCCATATATCATCCTTGCTTATATGAGAAATAAGTGCTATCTTATCTTCATCATCATCAGATTCATCTTTTATAGCAATAAAGACAATTTCTTCTTCACTATCATCAGAATCGTTAGCCATAAAACATGATTTCTTACCTTTATCCTTGTATGATTTGAAATTCTTTTTGCCATAGTACTTGTGACTTCTCTTTTCTTCCTTGACTTGCTTGTTTGGGCACCTAGCTGCAATATGTCCAATTTCTTCGCATGAAAAATAGATTAAAGGAGTTTTACCTTTATATTTACCTTTCCCTCTGGAGTACTTCTTTGCAAGTAATGCTTCTACAATTTCAAGATCACTATCAGAACTTTCTTCTGATTCCTCTTCACTGTCTGTCTGAACTTCTTTAATTTTCTTGTTTTTCTTTAGTGAAACCTTGGCCTCAAATGCTGATTCAATATTTTTGGAACTAGGAACATAGTTGTCATAATTGTCTAATTCAAAAGCTGTCAATCTTCCAACTAAAGCATCCAAGGTTATACTGTGGTTTGCTTCACATCTTCTTTCTTGAATAGCTGATACTCTTATTGCATAGATAGGGAGTAGTGTTCTGAGTACCTTACTTATAACAGTCTCATCTGAGATTGTTCCTCTAGAAGCTCTGATTGCACTTACACTTGCTTTGATTCTTTCAACATATTTTGCAATGTTTTCATCTTCCTTCATATTCATCTTGTCAAACTGTCCTCTTAGGCTTTCTGCTTTGGCTCTCTTCACATTTGCATCACCACCATATATTTTCTTCAGTGCCACCCACATTTCATATGCAGTAGTGCAGTCTTTAATATCATCAAATTCTTCATAGCTGAGAGCAGATGCAATGTCTATCATCATGGTGTTGTGAGTCTTTTTATCTGCAATGTCTTCAACAGTTAATGCGCCATTAGGAATTGTGTATTCTTCATCAATGTATTTGCATCCTGAATCACCAATGGAAGCCAGATGAAGTCGCATGAGACCTTGCCATGCTGAAAAGTTATCTCTGTTAAGCTTTGGAATTTCCCTCTTGTAAGACATCCTAATCTTTGGCTTAGGTCTTTGAAACCTTTCCTGCAAGCACCAACAGCTCTGATACCAATTGATAGAATATGGATGAAGTGACTGAGAGGGGGGGGGGGTGAATCAGACAACCATAAATCTTGATTATTAATTCTTTGCAGATCCCTTAGGATATCTTAACACTGTTATTTGTTTGGCACTCGGTAAATAGATTGCAGTAACTTAGAAGATGCAGAAAGTATTATCAATATTATCTTTAGATATTCATCAAAACATGTATATGATTGTGAAAGCAATTAAGAACACAGGAGACACAAGATTTAACGTGGAAACCCAATATGGGAAAAACCACCAATGTATCTAGATACTGATTTTCACTTTTCTGAAGTGATGCCCGGTTAGAAGCCAACCCGGTGAAAGGTTACAAAACACACTGTTAGGTGTGACCTTGTTAGAGGATTTAAAACACCCTGCTAGGAGTGGCCTGGTAAGAGGTCTTGAAAACAATTCAATGGAATTGTCACCTTGTTAGAGGATTTATATTATGGCTGTTAAACCAACTCGGTTAAGAGATTTAGAATTCACTGTTACAATGATAAGAAGGTAACAATGAAAAAGTGACCTGTATAATAATGCAACTGTCTTGCTGATTACAGATCTCTGTTCTGCATAATTCTGATCCTTTCTGATCGAATAAATCTCTGCTGCTCCTCAAGGATATCTGAACATCCTTCACAAGTTCGCATATACCTTTCCTTCTTTTCTTCTGTAAATCTTCTGCTATTTGTTATTTACTTTTCACTTTTGACCTTTTATTTATATGATTTTGGATTAGTCAAATCGACATTATTTAGTATAACAGTCGGCTGAATTAAGTAAACTCTATTTGCAAAAATCCTTCAAGGGCCGACAGTGCTCGGTGATCATATCTTTCTATAATCTTTCGGTGACCGAGGGAACTCGGTAAACACCGACAATTCTTTACCTCTGATAACCGACTGAACTCGGTAAACACTATCTTTTCTTCGGCAACCGAGTGAACTCGGTAAACACTATCTTTTCTTCGGCAACCGAGTGAACTCAGTAAACACTATCTTTTCTTCGGCAACCGAGTGAACTCGGTAAACACTAAATATTCCTGACTGGTAGACCGACTGAGCTCGGTAGAGGCTGATTGCTGTGGATTATGACATAGTGTGACATCAAAGACAATACATAATTGAGTAGCAATTTCCTTCAGACAATTGTTTCCAACACTCCTGAGCAGAATGGTATAGCTGAAAGAAGGAACAGATCTATCATGGACTATGCAAGGACTCTAATGGTTGAAAAGAACATTGCTATAAAATACTGGAAGGAAGCTATCATCACTGCAGTTCATACCCTGAACCTAGTACAGCTAAGAAAAGACACATTCAAGACTCCATATGAGCTATGGTATGGCTACAAACCAAATGTAAGTTACCTAAAAGTATTTGGTAGTAAATGTTACATCTTAAAAAAATCTAGAAAAGAAAAATTTGATGTAAAAAGTGATGAAGGAATATTTTTGGGATATTCTTGCAAAAGTAAGGCACATAGATGTCTAAATTTGTCTACTCACAAAATCATAGAAAGTGCACATGTGAGAATTGATGAGTTTGTAGAAAAGACTGAAGAAGAAAGAAAAAAGGAACCTGAGGATTATAGAAGATTTATTTACATTGAACCTGATACATTGACAAACACATCTATCAATAAGGAAACTACATCTACCGAGCCCAGTACAGTAACCAAGTCACAAAGTACCAAGTCTCAGTTTGAAGCTACTGAGTAAGTATCTACCAAGCCCAAGCAACTTGAACCTGAAGATGAAGAAGATGACAATGTAACTCATTCAGGAAGCAAGGAACCCATATTGGCCAAGTATGTTAGAAAGCATCATACACCAGATCAGATCATTGGAAACAAATCAGATGGTACTATGACAAGAAGTAAACTAAATAGTACATGTTTATTTGCTGATTTTGAACCTAAAAATGTCAAAGATGCATTGGAAAATGAAAGTTGGATTGAGGCTATGAATGAAGAAATAGAGAAAATAGAGAAAAATAAGACATGGACACTTGTACCTAGGCCTAAAGATAAAAATGTAATTGGGACAAAATGGGTATTCAGAAATAAGTTGAATGAAGATGGTCAAGTATCAAGAAACAAAGCAAGATTGGTATGTAAAGGCTATTCTCAAAAAGAAGGAATAGATTATGGAGAGACTTTTTCTCCTATTGCAAGATTAGAAGGTGTGAGGACTTTACTTGCATATGCAGCACATAAAAGATTTAAGGTATATCAGATGGATATAAAATCTACATTTCTCAATGGTATTCTTGAGGAAGAAGTCTAAATTGAGCAATCTGAAGGTTTTATTGATCCAGACAAAAGGGATATGGTCTGAAAATTACACAAAGCATTGTATGGTCTGAAACAAGCTCCTAGAGCATGGTATGAAATATTACATAACTATTTTACTTAGATTGATTTCAAAAGAGCCAATGACAACAATAAGTTATACATCAAAGAAGGATCAGATAACAAAATTGTTTTGGCAGAAATATTTGTGCATGATACTATGTTTACAGGAAATGATGATCAGTGCAAAGAATTTTCAGAGCATATAAACAAAGAATTTGAAATGTCTATGTTTGGTCAAATAAAAAATTTTGTTGGACTTCAGATTCAGTAGAACAAAAATGGTATCTACATTACTCAGTCTAAATATATCAGGGAAATACTTAAGAAATTTAGTATGGAAGATTCAAAACTAGTTGGTACACCCATGTGTACTGGACTGAAGCTTACCAAAGATGATGATTCAAAAGAAGTAGATCAGACCTTATACAGATCAATGATTGGAAAATTATAGTATGTAGTACACACAAGGCCTAATATTGCCTTAGCAGTTGGTATAGTGGCAAGATTCTTGGCTAAACCCAGAGAAAATCACATGATGGCAATCAAAAAAATCTTGAGGTATTTAAGGGGAACTAAAGATTATAGCTTGTGGTATAAATTTGGAGGCAATCTAGATTTAAAAGTGTTTACTGATGCTAACTGGGTAGAAAACATTGATGGCAGAAAGAGTACAAGTGGTGGAGCATTCTTTCTTGGCAAGAGGTTAGTATCTTGGACAAGTAAAAAGCAAAACTGCACATCCCAATCCATAGTAGAAGCAGAATATGTTGCTGTAGCAATAAACTACTCTAATATTGTATGGTTTAAACAGTTTTTGGAAGGCATGAAGGTTGAGACCAAAGAACCAGTTGTTATGTTTTGTGATAATACAAGTACAATAAATATTTCGAAGAATCTAGTAATGCATTCCAAAACCAAGCACATTGCAATAAAATATCACTTTGTCAGATAATTGGTGCAGGACAAGGAAATCAGATTGGAATATATTCATACAAAAGAACAAATTGCAGATATCTTCACCAAGCCACTACCTAAGGATGCATTCTTGTATCTAAGAGGCAAGTTAGGGGTCACTCCCCTGTCTGAGGTTCACTAAATAAAGTTTTAGTGATGCATCAACCAAAACATGTTGAAGATCAATCAGTTGATGCTGCATAGTTAGGGAATCATTGCATATGAATCAGTACATAAGGTACATTCATATTTACCGAAACTGTGTAAGTTGTCTTTGGCATGTGTTGTCAAAGAGGGAGAGTTTGCTGTCATTTCAAAAAATTTCTAAGGAGAATAATTTAAAAAGTTAAGAGGGAGAGTTCTCAGTCAAAAAGAGTTTGAAGATGATGGGAATTAGAATTAAGCTAAGGATATGTTTATTACTCTAGCTTTATCTATGAAATTTTATTGTGCTATGACATGTTGTGTTACCATCAATGCCAAAGAGGGAGATTGTTGGATACATTTGTCTGAAGGACATTGTTGGATTAGCTATGTGTTGTCTTTAATGTCACACAAATATCATATCAATTATCATTCTCAGTATCTACTGAGTTTAGTCGGTCAGCTAAGCAGTTCTCAGTGTCTACTGAGCTTAGTCGGTCAGCTAGGTGGTTTTCAGTGTCTACCGAGCTCAGTCGGTCAGCTAGGTAGTTTTTAGTGTCTACCGAGATCTCTCAAGTGTCAAAAGGAAACATGATAGGGAAACAGTGTGAACCGAGCCTCCTTGGTCACCGAAGGAAATCTTCTTAGGATTAATGTTTACCAAGCAAGGTTGGCCCTTCAAAGAATTTTGTTATTACAGTTTGTTTATCCCTGCCGACTGTTGTAATAATTATTAGTGCTGACTTGATATTCTAAATGTTAATTAGAATGGCATGTATATATAGAAGGTCAAGTGGTGAATAAGAGATACAACATGCAGAAATCATTTTGAAGAAAGGTATGTGCGAATTTTGAAGGATGGTTAGATATCCTTGAGGAGAAACAAAGATTTATTTGATCAATAAGGATCTAGTGAAGTAGAACAGAGGTCTATATTCAGCAATTCAGTTTCAGGTCATTTCATTGTTACTCTCTTACAATTGTAGCAGTGATATCAAAATCTCTTAACCAAGTTGGTTTAACAACCATTTTGTAAATCCTCTAACAACGTGACAATTCTATTGAATTGTTTCAAGACCTCTTACAAGGCCACTCCTAGCAGGGTGATTAAATCCTCTAACAAGGTCACACCTAACAGTGTGTTTTGTAAACCTTTTACCGGATTGGCTTCTAACCAGGCATCACTTTAGAAGAGTGAAAAATAGTAACTAGTTACATTGGTGGTTTTTCCCATATTAAGTTTCCATGATAAATTTGGTGTCTCTTGTGTTCATGTTATTTTCTTTACTCATGTATGTTAATCAGTGATGAATGCTTAGGAATAGTTTAATTATTACACACTTCAAAGATTGAGTTTTAGCATTTCTCTGTATATTTACCGAGTGGCAACAGTAAATAATTTGTTAAGATATATAAGAGATCAGTGGTAATATTTTTGTGGTTAACTGATTCACCCCCCCTCTTAGTTACTACATCTATATTTCCAACACTGTATATGCACATAGGGTAAAATCATCAAATTTTTCATACCATAGTCCATAGTCCATTATGCCTCTTAAATATTTCAGTATCCTCTTTACTGTTGGATAATGTGATTCTCTAGGTTGAGCTTGAAATCTCACCATAATTCCAACTGAATGTGCTATATGAGGTCTTGTATGAGTCAAATATTGCAATCCTCCGATCATAGATCTGTATTTCTTTTATTCTACTATAGGAGTCTCATCTATGCTAGATAACTTATGTTCGGTCACCATAGGTGTTCCAACTAGTTTACAATCTGCCATTCCAAATCTTTTCAACAATTCATTCAAGTACTTTGTCTAACTTACAAAGATACCATCATTTTTTTGTGTTATCTGTAATCTCAAAAAGTATTTCATCTCACCAATCATACTCATTTCAAATTCAGTCTTCATTTCATCAGCAAATTTGTCACTAGCTTCATCTTCTCCTCCAAAGATAATGTCATCAACAAAAATAACTATAACTAACAAACCATTTTCAATTTCTTTTGTGTACAGATTGCTATCAACTGTTCCTTTTGTAAATCCCAACTTTAACAAATACTTATCCAGTCTTGCCTACCAAATTCTAGGTGCTTGTTTAAGTCCATATAAAGCTTTCTTCAATTTACATACCATATCTCCTTCTTGAGTTAAAGGAAAACCTTTAGGCTTCTCAATGTAGACTTCTTCTTCTAATTCTCCATTTAGAAATACTGACTTCACATCCATCTGATACACTTTAAATTTCTTGTAAGCTGCATATGCCAAAAACATTCTTACTGCTTCAATTCTTGCAATAGGTGCAAAGGTTTCTTCATCGTCAATTCCTTCTTTTTGTGAGTAACCCTTACATACCAATCTTTCTTTGTTTCTTACTACTTCTCCTTGTTCATTCATCTTATTTTTGAATACCCATTTAATTCCAATAACATTCATGTCTTTAGGTCTAGGGACCAATTCTCATGTCTTATTCTTTTCAATCTTATCTAATTCTTCTTTCATAGAATTAGTCCAACTTTCATCTTCACAAGCTTCATTAGTAGTCTTAGGTTCAATTTGAAAAATCAAACATAATTGTTCTTGTGCCTTATTTTGAGTAAGAACTCCTCTTTTGATGCTCCCAATAATCTGTTCAAAATGATGATTCCTTAACAAACTCTTGCTAGGTGTCACTGTCTCAGATCTCTCTTTAGTTTCATAAAACAATTCAGTAGATACAGTGTTAGGTTTAGGATGAGCTTCTTCATCAAATTCATAATCAAGCACTCTTTCCTGAATTTTGAACTTTTCATCAACTTTAACATTTGCGCTTTCAACAATAGCCTTAGTTCATTTATTGAAACATCTATATGCTTTTCTTTTCAAAGAATATCCAAGAAATATACCTTCATCACTTCTAGGATCAAACTTTCCAATATCATCATCTCTCTTTATATAACATTTGCTTCCAAAAATTCTAAAATACTTAACTAAGGGTGCATGTCCAAACCATAATTCATAAGGTGTCTTGTCTGCGTTTGCTCTGATTTGTATTCTATTCATTGTAAACACTACTATGTTAACTGCTTCTCTCCAGAATATCTTTGCCAAATTATTTTCAAACAACATAGCTCTTGCTGCTTCAGTCACTGATCTATTCCTTCTTTCTACAATGCCATTTTGTTCAAGTGTTCTAGGGGCTGAATACTATCTTTTAATGTCATTTTCTTCACAAAAGGTGTTAAACTCTCTAGAAATAAATTCTCCACCTCTATCAGATCTCAAACATTTAATCTTCATTCCAGATTCATTCTCAACTTTATTCTTAACAATCTTAACCTTATCAAATGCTTCAAATTTTTCTTTAAGAATTACAATCTACATCATTCTTGTAAAATCATCAACAATAATCATAAAATACATTTCTCCATAGAATCCTCTAGTCTTGGTAGGACCACTCAAATCTATATGAACAATCTCCAGCTTCTCTGTAGATGTAAACTTCTTACTAGGAAAAAAAATTCTCTTCTATTTAGCCATTACACATTCTTTGCAAATCATGTTAGTAGGCTTCATAATTTTAGGTAAATCTCTTACTGCAAGTGTAGTACTTACTTTCACAATGTTATCAAAGTTTATATGACAAAACCTTCTATGTCATAACCAACTATCATCAATATTTGTAATCAAACATGTCATCTTAGTAGGATTCAAATGAAATACGTTACCTTTGGTTCTAGATCTAGTTCCAATCAGATTTCCATCTTTATCCTTTATCACACAAGTTTTCTCAGTAAACCAAACTTGATATCCCTTATCAACTAACTATCCAACACTCAAAAGATTATGTTTCAATCCATCCACAAAATAAACATCATCAGCATTAGTCTTTCCATCAAGAGTAATAGATCATATACCTTTAATCAAACAAGGTGCATTCTTTCCAACTCTAACAACTCCTCCATCATATTCATTCAACTTTATGAACTTTTTCATGTCTCTAGTCATATGATGTGAACAACCACTATGTATTATCCAATCAAATTTTTTTTCAACTTGAGAAACTAAGGCTTTTCCTTCCTTAATATCAATTTCAAGATTTTCTTCTTTAATTGCTACAAATCCTATGTCATCATTATTTTCAGTATCACTTTCACTTAAAGTTCTTTCTATACTAGCTTCAAGATCTTCATTATTAACATAATAACATTCCTTAGATCTTCTAGGTTTAAAATTGCTTTTGTACTTTTTAAATCTCTTAGGACATTTAGATGTAAAATGACCATATTCTTGACAAATCCAACATTTAAATATTTTCTTACCATTTGGTTTTGTTTTCACAAGCATGGCAATACCTTCTTCAATTTTTTTGTCTTCTTCATTTCTAGATCTGCTATTGCCAGTGTAATCTCTACTCACACTGATGCTTCTTGACAAAGTAGGGCAAACACTAAGAGCACTGAATGCTATCTCCATTCTAGGTAAGTCTCCTGATAATCTAAGGTTTATTTCTGCTACTTTCAATCTTCCAAGAAGAGTTTCTCTTGTAAAGTTTGTTGTACAAGGTGTCATGTGTTCAATCATTTGTGTTGTCTACTTAAATACAGGAGTCAATGTCCTCAAAATTTTCCATATCACTTCATTCTCTTTTTTTGTTCCTCCACAAGATTTTATACCTGTAATGATTTTTGACATTCTACCAATATAACTTCTAATAGATTCATCTTCCAACATTATTATATCTTCAAATGTACATATCCAATTATGTAATCTAACTCTTTTTGCATGTTCATCACCTTCAAAAGTAGAATGTAAAAAATTCCAAATTTCATGAGATTTTTTCAAATATTTTACTTGACTGTATTCACTCTCTGGAAGTGCTGTCAAAAGTGCTTCTCTTGCAAGTATGTTACACATGAATAGATCTCTCTCTTTTGCTGTACATGTTTCAAGATTGTCCTCTTCAATGATAGTCTTATTATTCTTTGTAATTAACCAATAACCTGGTCCTAGACATAATAGTTGTGTCTTCATATTTTCTTTCCAACTATCAAAATTTACTCCATCAAAGTTAGGGCTTTCTTTCCTGAAATTCATGATGGATCTCCTTAAGCTATTAAACTTCTTTTTCAAGGACCTTCTGCTCTGATACCAGTTGTTAAAAAGTAAATTCTACCAAGATAACTGAGAGAGGGGAGAGGGGTTGAATCAGTTATCAGATAATTATAACTTTTATCATCTTCAATAGCATTGAACCATATAAGCAATATAATTACCAACCATAGAAAGATATTCATGCACAATAACACAATGACACAAGATATGTTGACTAGGGAACCTCTTGATCAAAGAGTAAAGCCCGGTGAGAATGATGCCCACAAAAGATGCACTAATATGAATATTCCTTGTGAAAGGATGGAATCTGTTAGGAGTCTTATGAAATACATTCAGTACATATGAATCCCTGTTAGAAGATTTTGAATCCCTGTTAAAAGATTCTAACCCTGTTAAGAGTTATGGAAGATAGAAGGACCCATTGCCCAAATAGCTTCAGGGTAAGATCACTAAACACATTATCCAAATAATCTTTGCATTACTCTGTAGAATAATATGTCACCTCTTCTCTAACTATGCCAAACTGCACTCACTATTACATCAAATCTCAATTTCAAATCTTTGTACTTTGCATGTCTTCTTTCACAAATTCGCTTTCATACTTAGCTCTTTTCTTCACTTCATGCATACAACATCACAACCGCTGTTATCATATCATAATTACACAATTTCACATTACGACTTCATTCCAACTCACTTCAATAAGGAAATACATTCTTTCCTTTATACCACACTCAAATAATTACAAATGAGTTGGCATTCAATTACAAAATAAAATTTTTCACACACTACACCAAAATTACACAAAACTGTCGGCTTCCAAATACAACAAATCTTCACTTGTGCAACCTTGAAGTCTACACTATCATCCATGTCACTATCAATGTGTCTTTAGCTTTCCTTTAATTGTGCAAAACTAAGTTCCATTCTGATTAGGAGATATCATCTGATTTTCACAAACCGCTACTTAGTAACACTGCCTGAATACTATTTCCACCAAAATGATCATAACTTCCATGAATAAATGAATTACTATCTGCGCTCTTAACCATAGACATATAACATATCAAAGAGTATAACATCAACATCACATAGCTCCAACTGCAATAACCAACATGCGCTAATCCAAACTATGTCTGCTTCTCTTCAAGTCTTCGGTAAATCACTGTGTTGACATCAATGACAATCATAGTCATGAATGCAACAACAACTGTTACAGAATGGCTTCCAAACACTTTATCATTCATTCCTAACAACATCCTCAAAGCTTAAAATCCAAGAGCTTCAACATGAGAGCTTCTTCCCCAATACAAGATCCTACAACTTGAGAGCTTGCAATGTGAGAGCTTGTTCCCCAATACAAGATCCTACAACTTGAGAGCTTGCTTTTGAATGTTCCTATACTTTTTTTATGTAGACATTTACCACCCAAGATATTACAACACAACCAATGTGGGATAAAAGATAGATGAAACTACCTTGATACAAATATTAAATACCCACCCAATTAATATTTAGCACCACCATGTGGGCCAATTAGAAAATTACATTGTCTTTGTGGGCTAATAAGAAAATAGAAAGGTGTAACTACCTATCTACAAATATTAAATGCAAGAACTTTCTACAAATTTCTAAAATGCCACCTACACACCTCAATAAATGAAATGATTTATTTTTTAAATTTTTAATTTATCTTTCCCACCTATGCACCTTGGTAAATGAAATTATTTTTATTTATTTTTTATTTTTTCTTCTCTATTTATTTTTTCTTCTTTTTTTTTTTCCCTACTTTTTTTTTTCTTTTTTCTTCTTTTTTTTTTTTCCTTTTTTTTAATCATGCCCCATTTTATTTTATGATGCAAGATGCTCCTACATTAGACACAAGGTAGGAAAAATTTTGTGAATATGGATTCACAAAATGAAGTAGCCACTGCTGATATTTTTTTTTTTCCTTCTCTTCCAACATCTTGCTGGAACAAGTATCTATTACTGATATATTTTTTTTCCCTTCTTTTCCAATACCTAGTTGGAACAAGTATCTGATGTTAACAATACTCCTTTGCAATCAACTTCATCCATCTATAACTCTCATTCTCCTCCAAACTTGTAGGATCTAATACACTTGTAATAAACTTTGTAATGACATACAAATCTTCTATTGCATACTAAACATCACTTACAAAGTCCTCATATAAAACATCATCATTATCTTTCAAATTCATCTCAAAGTTAGCATCCCATAATTCATAAAAAATTACCTCTTTCATATCTTCATCTTTGATTTCTTTTTTCATATCTTTAAGAAGGCATGTAACAACTTCTCTACTTTGACCTCCAACCAAGGTATTCCACTCTTCCTCAACTGTAACAATCTTCATTAATAAATTATCTTCTTCAATTGCAGGTTCATGAATCTTTGCATCTTCATGCTCTACCCTTCTTTTGTATCGCATGCATGATACTCCAATGTATATTATTTCTTTCCTTCATCTAAAGAATTGACATCATCTATTTGAATCACTCTTCTCTTTTTAAGCTCCGCTTCTAATTCAGCCACTTCTTCAAATCAAGTATTGCAACTCTTGTCTCTTCCTGATATCTCTCTCTAATTTTTTCAAGTCTAAAAATTTTAAAAATCTATCTAATCACAAAAGTCATCTTCTTCTTTCTCTTCTCCATACTCGCATCCTCTTACATAAAACCTCACCCAATACAAGGTCCTGGTGCAAACTGACTCATGCTCGATGATCTGTCTACACACTCAAGAACTTCCACTCTGATACCACTGATGAAGGGCCACACCACCCTTACCAACTCATAACCAAATAAATAACAACATGAAGACAAAGAGAAGACAAAATGCTTTACAAAGCATACATTAATATTTGAAAAATTATTACAACTTGAGAGATCATACAACATCAGAGCTTTATCCAAATATGAGATCTACAACATGAGAGATCTTACATCCTCCAAGCTTACAACCCAAGAGCTTGCAATCGAAGAGCTTGCAATGAGAGAGCTTCTTCCCTAATATAAGATCCTACAACTTGAGAGCTTCCTTATGAATGCTCCTATGCCTTCTTTATATAGGCATTTACCACGCAAGATATTACAATACAACCAATGTGGGATAAAAGATAGATGAAACTACCTTGATACAAATATTAAATATCCACTCAATTAATATTTAGCACCACTATGTGGGCCAATTAGAAAATTACATTGCCTTTATGGGCTAATAACAAAATAGAAAGGTGTAACTACCTAGCTACAAATATTAAATGCAAGAACTTTCTACAAATTTTTAAAATGTCACCTGCACACCTCGATAAATGAAATGATTTATTTTTTTAATTATTTTTTTAATTATTTTTTTAATTATTTTTTTTAATTTTTAATTTATCTTTCCCACCTATGCACCTTGGTAAATGAAATAATTTTTATTTATTTATTATTTTTTCTTCTCTTTTTTTTTCCCTCTTTTTTTTCTCTTCTTTTTTAAAATTTTTTTTTTTTATCATGCCCCATTTTATTTTGTGATGCAAGATGCTCCTGCATTAGACACCCAAGATAGGAAAAATTTTGTGAATATGGATTCATAAAATGAAGTAGCCACTGTTGATATTTTTTTTTTCTTTCTCTTCCAACATTTAGCTAGAACAAGTATCTAATGCTGATATATTTCTTTTTTTTTTCTTTTCCAACACCTAGTTGAAACAAGTATCTGATGTTGACAATACTCCTTTGCAGTCAACTTCATCTATCTATAACTCTCATTCTCCTCCAAACTTGTAGGATCTAATACACTTGTAATAAATTCTATAATGCCATACAAATCTTCTATTGCATATCAAACATCACTTGCAAAGTCCTCATATAAAACATCATCATTATCTTTCAAATCCATCTAAAAGTTAGCATTCCATAATTCATAAAAATTTACCTCTTTCATATCTTCATCTTTGATTTATTCTTTCATATCTTCAAGAAGGCATGTAACAACTTCTCTACTTTGACCTCCAACCAAGGTATTTCACTCTTCGTCAACTGCAACAATCTTCATTAATAAATCATCTTCTTCAATTGTAGGTTCATGAATCTTTACATCTTCATGCTCTACCTCTTCTTTTGTATTGCATGCATGATACTCTAATATATATTCTTTCTTTCCTTCATCCAAAGAATTGATATCAACTATTTGAATTGCTCTTCTCTTTTTAGCTCCACTTCTAATTCAGCCACTTGCTTCTTCAAATCTAATATTGCAACTCTTGTCTCTTCCTGATATCTCTCTCTAATTTTCTCAAGTCTAGAAATTCTAAGAATCCATCCAATCAAAAAATTCATCTTCTTTCTCTTCTCCATACTCGCATACTTGGAGACAAAGAGATTTCTTGGAGGCTTGCGAGATCAAGTTTAGATTTTCCTTAGGGTTTCCATAAACTTCTGATTATCTTCAGAGCTGAACTAGCTAGGATTGTATTGGATCTAGTTGTGGATCTTGCAGAATTATTTCATTTTATAATTGGCCCTAACCCAAAAGGCCTTATAATCGGGCATGTTAATGCAAATTACTTGAAAGATTTATGGTGTTATCTGTTGTGTTGAGTATTTCACTATGTAATTCTATTGGCTGCAAGGTTTGGACTGTCCACCATCCTTGACTGCATCAGGTGGTATCATAGCGAAGGTTTGTTCCTATTGGAGCTGAACTTGAAGGTTAACCTAGCAAGGCTAATCTTGTGAAGTTGATCCTATTGAAGTAAATATTATGCACAATCTGGATCGTAGATCCAAAGTACTAGACTTGTGGAACTGTGCCCTAGTTGTTTGCAAGATTGCAAGTTGAGATCTTACTTGTTTACAACTTATAAATTGTGACAAGGTGGTCAGTGAGGGTTTGTTGCAAAGAGTTTATTTTCATATCTTTAAGGATGCCATCAAGAAGATTGGACCCTAGAGTTATTTTAGATCTTTGTGATACTGTTGAATCCCAGATCATAGAGAAGGTGAAATCAAATTTCAGATTTGAGATAGAATTGATGAAGAATGATATGATCACTGAGATCATGAGAACTGTTGCTAGTATACTTTGAAATATTGGTACTAAGGATGGCTATGAAGAAGCTACTGAAGAATTTGAAACTACTAGATCTAGTGGTGATGATTGAAGGAAAAAATTTGGTGAAGATAGAACTACTCGGTTACCTTGATTTGTTGCTCGGTTTAGTAATTATCGAATGGAAGTTTCTACTTTCTCTGGTACTTTGAAGCCTGACAATCTAATTGATTGGATTGGTGAACTTGAAGATTTCTTTGAGCTAGAATAAATTGAAGATCATCTTCAGGTGAGATTAGCACAGACAAAGTTGAAAGGACATGTTGCTCTTTGGTGGAAAGAATTACAAAGAGACTGAGAAGATGAAGGTGAAACAAAGATCAATCGGTGGAGGTTGATGTTGACTAAGTTGAAAGCTAAGTTCATACTAGCTGACTATGAGCTTGACTTGTTTAAGAAGTTACAGAATCTAAAATAGAAGGATTTGTCTATGGAGGATTATAACGAGGAGTTCTACAAACTTACTATTCAGTCTGGACACCAAGAGCTTGGTAAGGAAAAGGTAGCTTAGTATGTGAATGGTCTGAGATTCAATATTTAGGATGAGCTTGGTATGCTAAAGATTGACTCTATAGAAGATGCTTATCAGTATGCTCTGAAGGTAGAAGATAAGTTGAAGAGGAAACAACCTAGTAACTCCTGAGGAAAAGAAAAGGTTGATCACTTGGTGAAGGATAAGCTGACTGATGCAAAAGATGAACAAAAACCTATGGAACCAAAGAAGAAGAAATGTAGAGTTATCTTTAAAGGTACTTTCTATAACCATGGAGAGGAAGGAAACCATTCTTTTGAGTGTACATAGAAGAAGGTTGACCGACAAACTGTTGTGATGAATGATAAAATTTTGAATAAACCTGAATCAGAGAACTTACTGCTTCAGTGAACATTTCTCGATACAAAGGATGAACCTTGTTAGAGGAGTAACTTGTTTAGGACTTGGTGCAAGACTAAAGGGTAACTCTATGATGTTATTGTTGATAGTGGTAATACTGATAACCTTGTTGCTGAGGACCTGGTTCAGAAACTTGGTTTGAATAAAATGAAGCATCCTTGTCCTTATAGGATTGGCTAGTTACAAGATGTTCATGCTTTTGAAGTTAGGGAACAATGCTTCATTGATGTTCAAATTGGCCAGTACAAGGATCTTGTGTTATGTGACATTGTGAAGATGAATAGTTGTGATATATTGCTCGGTAGACCTTGGCAATATGATTGTAGAGCTATTTATGACTATGTCTTAAGTGTGTTTACTGTTGATAAGGATGACATGAAGTTTTCACTAATGCCTTTGATGGATACAACACTCAGTAGGAGAAGCCTAATTATTGGTTCCCAAGTTGAGATTGTGGATCCAAAGAAAATGAATGATCAGTATGGAGAACTAACTTGTGCATTGTCAAGAAAAGACTTGAAGAGATAGAGGAAATTGAAGTGGAAGAATTTGCAAGCAGAAAGGGTGGAGGACTTGTATCTGAAGAACTAGTTCAAGATTTATGTGTTGAATCCCGAAAGAAGTTCTTCTCACATATGAACATCTTTTGGAACTTGGGTGTTTGATGTAGGGGAATCCAAGGTTAAGGCAGGGGCATTCTTGTCCTCATTAAAACTGCATGGGGTGTTGGTATTTTGGCCAGTGTTATTCTGTTGTAGCCTTGGATCACCATCTCGGTCATTGAAGGAAGCTTGGTCACTAAAGGAACTTGGTAGTCTCTGGTGCTCAGTGAAATTGTTACTTGGTCAAGCCTATGGTGCTCAGTTGACACTGGTGCTCAGTGATGCCTAGCGTGCTGAGTTAATTTACTATCGCTTGATAGTTCTGGTTTACCGACTAGAGTTCTATGTGATTTGTTGAGCTAACTTGGTGCATTTATTGTTGGTAGCCATTGTTATGGGTTAACATGCTGAATTAAATATTTGTATACATTTGTAAGTTGACTTGTATGACATTTAATTATTTGTTTTGGAGAGTTAAGGGTTTCATCTTGCTAACTTGTGGTTGATGATTAGTATTTAAGGATTTCTTGGGTAGATGTTTAGGAGGGTGACTTAGTAGATCTAGGATATCAGATGTGAAGCTTGAGAGCTGAAGTTGGAAAAGTTGTGGAAAAGTTCTTGAGGAACTTGCAGATAATATTGTTATCTGATAGCTATTTGTAGCAGAGCTAGGGGTTGCATGCTTAGAGACAAAGAGATTTCTTGGAGGCTTGTGAGCTCAAGTTTAGATGTGCCTTAGGGTTTCCATCAGCTTCTGATTATCTTTAGAGCTGAACTAGTTGAGATTGTATTGCATCTGGTTGTGGATCTTGCAGAATTATTTCATTTTGTAATTGGTCCTAACCTAGAAGGCCTTAGAGCCAAGCATGTTCATGAAAATTACTTGAAACATTTTTGGTGTTATTTGTTGTGTTGAGTATTCCATTGTGTAATTCTATCGGCTGCAAGGTTTGGACTGTCTTTCATTGGATCCACCATCCTTGACTGCATCATGGGAAAGCATGTGAGAAACTCATTCAAGAGAAAGCACAATTCAATAGAGAATAAGTTGGATCTAATTCATATAGACCTATGTGGTCCAACTCAAAAAACATCATACTCTAGTGAAATCTATTTCATTTTGTTTGTTGATGACTATACTAGAATGACATGGGTTGCATTCTTGAAAGATAAGTCAGAAGCATTTGAGAAGTTCAAAATATTCAAAGCTAAGGTTGAGAATGAATCTGGACTAAAGATAAAATGTTTGAGATCGAATAGAGGAGGAGAATTCACCTTTCATAGAGTCTATGAGTACTAAAAAGAACATGGCATCAAGAGGCAGTTGAGTGCACCTAGAACCCCTTAGCAGAATGGAATTACAGAGAGAAGGAATAGGATCATCCTTGATACAACACACAACATTATAATTGAAGGAAAAGTTGCACACACCTATTCAAGAGATGTAGTCAATACAACATTCTATACCATAAATATAATTCAATTAAGGCCTAGCACAGACAAAGCACCATATAAGCTATGGTTTGGTAATGTTTCCACAATAAAATACTTCAGAATCTTTGGAAGCAAATGCTACATCAAGAGAGATGAAGCAGTAGGCAAGTTTGATGCAAGAAGCAATGAAGGTATAATCCTTGGTTACTCTACTAAAAGCTAAGCTTATAGATGTTTCAATTTATGATTAAACAAAAACCCAGACCCTCTGCCAATGAGATAGTTATTGAAGAAATGTTTGACAGTATTGATGTGTTATTCAATGACCCTAAGAAAAGTGAAGAAGAAACTCCTAAGGAAGATGAGACAGTATCACCTAAAGTTCCAAAGTTTACATCTAGAAACCATTCCAAGAAAGACATCATTGGAGATCAGAGCGACAAAGTCTTAACAAGATCACAAGAAAAGAACTCAACTAGTAATAAGGTGGTATGTTTACTATCTCATATTAAACCTTTAAGTGTTGAAGATGCATATAATGATTCAAATTGGCATGATGCTATTAAAGAAGAACTTGATCAAATTATTAAGAATGACACTTGGGAACTCATCCCAAGACCTAGTGATAAGAATGTGTTTGGAACAAAGTGGATATTCAGAAACAAGATGAATGAAGATGGTACAGTAGTAAGAAATAAAGAAAGGTTAGTATGTAAGGGATATGCATAAAGGGAAGGCATTGATTATTCAGACACATTTGCACCTGTGAGTAGATTAGAAGCTATTAAGTGATTTCTAGCTTATGCAATAGTAAAAAACTTTAAAGTTTATTAGATGGATGTCAATTCAACATTCTTGAATGGAGATTTGAAAGAAGAAGTATACATTGAGAAGCCATAATGATTCACCTTATTAGATAGACTTGATATCATATGCAGATTCAAGAAAGCACTTTATGGACTTAAGCAAGCCCCTAGAGCCTGGTATGAGAGACTTGATGTATATCTAACAAATATTGGATTCAAGAAAGGAGTAGGAGATTGTAACCTATTCATAAGAGAGACATCTGAAGGACTACTACTTGTAGCTATATTTTTTGATGACATTATCTTTAGAGGTAATGACAAACTTAGTGTTGAATTTGATAAGGAGATGTAGAGCGAATTTGAGATGATCATGATTGGACCTATCAAGTACTTTTTGGGATTGAATGTGCAGTAGATAGAGAAAGGTATTTTCATTAATCAGTCCAAGTATGTGAAAGAGATATTAAAGAAATTCAAGATGGATTATTGCAAGCCAGTAGGGACACCTATGATAACTAGATGCAAACTTACAAAAGAAGATGACTCACCAGCATTAGATATAACATTGTACAAGTCTATGATTGGTAAACTCATTTATCTTACTCAAACTAGAGCTAATATTTCCAATACAGTTGGCATAGTTGGAAGGTTTGTATAAAATCCTAAACAAAGTCACCTCATGGTAGTAAAAAAGATATTCACATACTTGCAAGGCACTATATACTATGTTCTATGGTATCCTAATTCAAAAAATGTTGAGCTTCATGTGTATACTAATGCAAATTGGGGTGGATGCATTGATGATAGAAAAATTACATCAAGTGGAGTATTGTTTCTTGGTGTCAGACTTGTCACTTGGATGAGAAAGAAAAAAAATTGCATTTCTCAGTCAACTGCAAAAGTTGAATATGTTTCAGCAGCCTTGAATTGTTCTATAATTGTTTGGATCAAGTAGATGGTTAAGGATTTTGGAATTTAGATTGATTATCCTATTTTTATTCACTTTGATAGCACAAGCACTATCAACATGTCAAAGAACCCTATGATGCATGCGAAGAAAAAGCACATTAAGATCAAGTATCACTTTCTAAGAGAGAAAGTGGCAGAGAAAGAAGTCAAGTTGGACTATGTGAGTACTAAAGATTAGTTGGAAGACATATTCAAAAAGCCCTTGCCAAAGGATACTTTTGAGCATCTCAGGGAGAAATTGGGAGTACTTCCCTTCCCTAATTTTGTTAAGAAGAAAGAAGAAAGAGCATCAATCTTTAGGGACTGATGGATGGTTGACTAGTCTACCTCAGGAGTAGTACCAGTACTAAAACTATTTGGTGCCCTTTGCCATTGATGTCAAAGGGGGAGTAATATATAGTCATGAAAAATAGAAGTAAAAGAAGGAATAATATACTAAGGGGGAGTTGTATGCAGTTATGGAAGTGGTTTAGTTGAGGAAATGAAGAATGTTGAAAAATATTGCAGCAGATGGAGGATTCATCCTTGGGGAAGTTTTGAAGAGGAAATGGAGAATGTTATAAAAGAAATGTTCATTTGGATTGGTGAAAAATCTCCAACAATGGTAAGTAGCATTGATGACAACATATGGTAAGTAGCATGCATGGAAGACTTATGCAGTAAGATTTTAGTATATGTAGCATGGACATGTTATTAACATGATATCATGGGCCTAGAGGTTAACTATTAGTATAGACAGTTATATAGCAGCTTGTATCAATAGTGTTCCTGACAAAGTAACAGGCAGTGTTCTATGAAAGGTTATCCATACAATTGTCATAGAGCCTTGCACCTTTGGATATATGATGAAGACATATTAGTGATGTTACATTCATGGATGCAAATTTTGATGATTAGTAGAAGTTAAGCTATGTAGTCTCTATTCACCAGTAGTAGTTTCCTATGTTTGTTCAGAAGAGCTGAAAGAGATTATATTGGTTCTAAAGTTGCACCTATCATTTTGGTATGCACCCTTCGATTAGAGATTAGAGAAGAGTTAGTGATGTTTGATTAAGAGTGCATGAGTTAATTCAGCTTGAAGAGAAAGATCCAGTTATTTTGGTAGAGCCGACAATGTGTAATGTGTGCCTACAATTATCTTATTGCATAGGTCCTAGAATGTGTTGCGTGCTTAGTAGAGCTGACCAAATTATTATTGGAGTTTTTTATGGTTTCTCTAATATGATTTCAAGGTGGTTCTAATAGGCTAACTTGATTATATCATTTAGAGGAAAGATATTTATAGGCAGTCATTTGTGATTGCTAGGGTGTAGTTCATAGTTCATTATGAAGAGCAGAGTAGAGTGTACAAAGTGTTGAGCCATAAGAAGAAGGTCTATGTGACCAAGTAAAGTATTTGTACTATACATTGGAACTAATCTAGACATCAGGTCAAAGTGCATTTCACCAAGATCTAGATATAGTGTGTATCTATTAATCAAAAGGTTATAGCCTTCACCCCTTTGAGTAGTGTGCTCTTGGACAGTGTGTCCTCACCCCTAACATGGTTAATTGTAAAAGACTCCTAACAGGATCTAACCCTTGACCAGGTCTATTGTACTAAACATATTGTAAAGGGACTCCTAAGAGGGTTAAGGATCTTCTAACAAGGATCATTATATACTAGTGTAGAATATTAGTGGGTGTCAATTCCTACCGGCGTTTTTACCTATTTGGGTTTCCCCGTAACCAAAATATTGGTGTTGTGTTTGAGTGTTCCTTCATTGTGTTTATGCTTTATGTTTAAGTATACTTAATTGGATAAAGAATTGAAACTTGAAGATAACTGATTCACCCCCCTCCCCTCTTAGTTATCTCTTGGGACTATTCCTAACACTGATATGGGAGGGGTGAATCAGTATCCTCTAAAACTTTTAACACTTAACAATTTTCAATAGGAGATATCCATTAAGTGACTAATTCCATTGTTTGTCACAGACATTAATATAACTGGAAATGTAAAGTGCATGTAAACAAAACAATAAATCATACATTAAAATAAGTACTCATGACTCAGATATTTTGGTTATGCAGAAACCCTTGTTAGAAGGTAAAAACTATAGTGGGGTTGACACCCTTAAATTCTTCACTATTGCGGTAAATAAAGTATGCCGGTTAAGGCTACAATTGGACATCATTTCTGATGATCTTACCCTCTTAGGAGTAACAAAAGATCAACTAGATATACATGGTTAAAGGATTTAAAAAAGATAAAGTATGTGTGTACTCGGTTAAGAGATTTACAATGAGAATTGTTAAGTCCACTCTGTTAAGATATTTTGATCTGCTCAAATGGTTAAATTGATAACAGTAAAGTATCTGTAAAATGAAAACTAATAATTGCCTGATTCAGATATATGAAGTACAAAATAGTTATCACCTCAGTGTGATGTATATTTCCTTTTGTACTTCTCTATAGCCTTGTATGTGTTCTCATAAAAATTGATTCTACCTCTCATAAACCTTCTATCATAAAACCCTATGTCTGATCTCTTGATGTCCTTAGTGCGGCTACTGCTTCATGATACATGAATATAATGACATCTTTAAAATTATATATCAAACAATATTGACCTAATTAGGGCTTACATCATCTTAGAAAACCTAAAATCAACGGTATACAAAAATAAGCTAGATCTACCATTACATAGGAATCATCACAAAAGTTAATGGTTACATCCATATTAAATATGTCTTGATCTTGGTAAATCATTTATGATCAGTCTAAACTATTTGCATATATATATATATATATATATATATATATATATATATATATATATATATATATATATATATATATATATATATATATATATATATATATATATATATATATGTCATTCCTGATTACTATGTCATTTCTAGTTTCACTCGCTAATCACTGCATTCACTATTTGGTAAATTATTGATCCTCGATACGTATGAATGCTCGGTGATCACTAGCTGGGTACACAGTAAATTACTGTCACCTAGTAAGTGTGCTCAGTCAAACTTGTATTCAGTTAGCTTGAAGTTCTCCCTTGTCTCTTCTTGTTGTATAGGCTTTGTCTATTTAACTGAATGAATTGTTGTCTCCTTGTACCATCCTTCACCGACCAAATAGCTTATTGATACTAATGACAATCCATTAATTATCAAATAGAGATAACAATCTCCCCCTTTTCCATTAGTATCAAAACCTTATGTATATAGTACTGATTGCCAAAATATAAACAAACTCAAAATTTACTAACTGTACATTGACTTCCTTCTTCTCTTGACTTACAAATTCCCCCTTTGTGCATGCTCTTGGTGGTGTGATGCGAAGTACATAGTGGCATATATACATAGCTTTCACCCTTTTTGAAATTAATGCAAAAAACAAAAAAATGTACTTAAAAGTTATGAAAAATGTGTTTGTGAGTTTTTTGAAGGGATGCTCAGAGGTTTTCCCATTCCTCTTTGAAGTTATCAAGAGCAATGTGCTCAAGATTGACATGTGCATGCATGTCAAAAATGTTTTCCAAAATTGAAATCTTAGGAGTAGAAACTAAGGCCTTTTCCTTCTCAATATGTCTCTCCATTATCTTTAGGTGGGGAAGAAACTCAACTTGTAGCTCAGTGGCCTGGTCACTTATAGTATCTTCCCACTTCCTCAAATCAGATCTCAACTGCCTAGTTCTTGAACTTTTATTATATGCTTGTAAAAAGTATTTGGCTCGGTTAGAGATAGTTTTTCACTGGCATTGATCTCTTCATCCAACTTTTTAATTTTCTCACTAACCTAAGTAGTGAAATGTTCAATAATGCATAATTTAAACAAAATTTGAATAATCTTTTGAGTAATAGATTCCAACTCAGTTATTACCTCAGATAGCTTCGCCTTATTGTTTGCCACTTATTGGTTGATCTTCTTTGTAAGTTTCAGTTGTATCTTTGCTTCTGCCATTTCCTCTATTTTATTTCCTACATCTATGTCTGGGGCATTTATGTGACTAGTTAGAGAAGAAAGTTGATCAAGGATACGAGTATCCTTGTCTACATTAATCTCTAGAACTACTTCTTGTAATATGTCTCTAACTTCCTCAAGTATCTTCTTACTTTTTCTTTCTTTTCTCAACTTTTCTTGTGCATCCTTCCTAGTGCACAATTCCCCATATTTCTAAGTTCTTCAGGGTCTAAAGTTCTAGGGTCATAGTTTGGTATCTCAATTACTTCATCTAGTTTTATGAGACCCTTTCCATGTTTCTTCTTCTTCTTTTCAGGTGTGGAGGCTTTGATAAATGTAACTAGAGCTTTAGTCTTTAGATTTACCTTTTTGGGCTCAGTAGACACACTCTCCTCTTTAAGTTTCCCTATGATCGGTGTCTTAGTTGATTGTCTAGGGGTGTTGGTAGTGGTTTCTTTTTGTGTTGTTTATGTTGGTTTACTTTCCTCAGGTACTTGTGATACAACCTGTGTTTGATTAGGCTCATTTGTCTCTGTTGTACCCTAATTTTTTGGTCCTTGTTCCTCTATTGTCCCCTAATCCTCTATTGTATCTTGTTGTTGTATGAGGGTTGAGCCTTCGGGTTCCTTCTATGATATTATTTCAACCACTTGTACTAAGATTGGTAGATCACCCAGTATCACACTATTTGATGCCTCAGTGGGTGCAATTTATTCAATTGTATCTATAGCAATATGAAAATCTTCATCGTCCTTGATATCATTAGGATCTCAATTTTTTATGCCTTCAATAAGAATATCATCTGTCCCTGTTATTACCAATTTCTCAAGAGGATCCTTATACTCTTCTGTGTAGCCTACCGTATAAAAGTCAATAGCAATTGTAGTGTCTGGTACCTCAGTATCTAATAACTCTATGGGTTCCTTGGTAGCTAGATCTATATCATCCAAGTGTATACCTTTCCCTTTCTTCTTGATTTTCTTGTCCAGTATCACTACCAATGCTAGCTTATCAGCTTTTGCTCAGGTAGTAAGAATTGTAGTCTAAAAGAGTTGACTATTTTCATCAACATCCTTGATTTTTCCTTCTAGGATGTTTAGTGCTCTACCTTTCACAAAAAAATATCTTTGAATATTTTGTCATCATTTCTTCAATCTCAAGAAATGATAATGTAGGCACAACCAATATTAGTGAGTGTTCCCTCATCTTTTTCTCAGTGTGCAAGGCATAAGTCCATCTTGTAGACACTTTCTCATACAAACTTTTAGGTACATATTTTTCAAAATCAACTGGTACCTTTTTAAACTTGATCACCATTTTTTATGACAACCTCTTCTATCTTTTTTTGATCCTTGGTAGACATGTGTACATATTATCAACTCATCTTGGGGTTGTTGAGACCACCGGTTTCCTTTATTATTTCAGCTAACTCATCAATAGTAGAATTGTTATTTACAACTACCTTACATTTGTCTTGATCCTCTTCTTCATCTTCTTCATCAATGTCATCCTTTTCCCTTCTTAGTTTTCTCCCTTTCTTTGGTAGCTCAGAGGTGGTTTGTGCACCTCTCTTTCTCTTTTGGTATGACTTTGTAGGAGTTGACCTAGAAATATTCACAACTCCTTTCTTAAAAGGTAGAGAAATAGTTGTTGTAGACCTTGTCCTTGCTCTTGTCTATATTTATTCTTGCTTCCTCTTACTTGTTTCTTTGACTGGTGATGACTGTATCTCTTTATCAAACTCAGTGGCATCTTCATCATGCTCACTATTACCTATTAGTAAATGTTCCTCGATTTCTACTTCAATCAGAATATCCTCAAATACCTTCTCCTCTTTTGTATCATCATCAAATTGTTTTAGTAAATTTTCCATTATTTTATTAGACTTCTTTGTCACCTTGACTCTGACTAGATCCATCTTAATTCTTTGATTGGCCTCTTCATAGTTCCAAAGCTAGTTGTCTATGGATCTTTGGGCTCGACTAGTAAAGCCTTTATTGACCTAGAAGCTCAGTCAATTTCAATTTCATAGTCCATTGGTGCTAGCCATGTTTTTCTTGGTTCAACAACCTTTATCAAATTGTTTTTAGTGTCTACTAAGAAACAAATCTCATCTTTGTACTACTTAATTGGTTGTCCTAGTATTCTTTTTCTTTGGTTCATTCAATCCTTGAGTTGTTCAAAATATACATCCATGATGTTGAAAAAATATTGTCCCAAACTTTGAATATAATTATTTATTTGTAAAGTGACCAGTCGGTCAATGTTCCAATCAACATTACCAATTGAGGGGGAAAAGTTCTAAACATAGAAAAATATGCATAATAGAAGTGATCCAAACTTACATGTGTTATACTTCACCGACCTAATGGTTTTCATGTTTTTCTCTAATTGGTTCAACAATAACTTGGTGAGGTCCATTTCAAATCCTTTCTTTATAATTTTATAAGCGATTTTGATAGATGCACATGGTATGCTGTTAGGTCTACTAGATTGAAATATTTTGTAACCAATGGCATATGCACTTAACCTAGTCTCAGGATCAATAATGGTGTTGATTCTCATGCCTCTACCATCCCATTTGGCTCATGTATCTTTTTCAATCTCGGTCCTCGATGGACTTATCAATGCTTTGACCTTTTTGGTTATGGGATAATAAGTGATTGCATGTATTATATCCCTCATGATCTTCACAGCTTCATCCAACCATAACTTATCCTCATTTACATGACTCAATACTATCCTTATCCATTCATTTTTAAATACCCTTGGAAAATATAGGGTGTTGACCAAACCTTTAACCTCCAAATGTGTATGCTCATCTTTGAGTTTCCCATTAAAACTGAACTTGTGGAAGGTGGATTGGAGCTCAAAATCACCTACCTCTCTGATTTTGTAGTTAATATATGCTTGAATATTTTTGACTAGTGAAACCCTAGGTGGTATGCTAAAAAATGCTCTGGTTTTTTCAATTTGCAATACAACCTTGGGGTGTAGTTTATACTTTGACTCATTTTAGGTTGCTGACTTGATTACATTCACATTCTTCTCAAGTCTGGTCTTAGATTTCTCAGCTTTTGATTAGGAGGCCATCATTTTCCAGATTAGGGCTTCAAGAGAAATCAACAATATATCTCGATGAAAATAAGACTTAATTGTGACTATAAATTCTCAGCTCAAAAATTCTTCAAATCTATGCTCAAATTTCTCTTGAATATTTCTTCTCAGTTCTTGCTGGAAATTGCTTTGTTCTCTATTTTTGCAAAGTGAGAAATAACTAAGTCCACCGTGTATTTATAGTAAAATTCAAATTCCCACTCAAAATTTTTGCATTAAATGTGTGACCTACCACAACTCGGTTAAAGTAGTTGTGTTCGATGTATACTTCAAAAAATCATAAGCTTGGTTAACACTAATATAACACTCTGTTAATATAACAACTCAATTAACCTTTCCAACAGTTACCAACTAGAAAATACATACTCAGTCTTGCTTATACTAACTAAATACATTTAAAGCTCAAAACATATAAAACCATAGTGCATCTTGTTTCATGTAGATTTGGTATTCAAACACTAGATATAAGGAGCTATTTGTTAGGTATAATAGATTAGAAATATCAGTTCCATACATCTTATTTATCATAGTAGTCCTTCGGTCACAAAATTCCTTCTATGTACATTCAAAATATCGATGTCCTTCTTCACCACAATTATAACAAGTACCCTTAAAATAACCCTACCTGTCTTCTTTTTCAATTACACAAGTTTCAGTTCATCTTCAATAGTCGGTTTATCCTTCACCGAGTGATCAATTTTCCCCTTCCTTCAGGGATTACTATGTTGCCTCCTTTTCAACTTATCTTCTACCTTCAGAGCATAGTGATAAGCATCTTTGATTGAATCAATCTTCAGCATACCAAGCTAATCCTAAATATTGAATCTCAAACCATTCATATACCGAGCTACTTTTTCTTTACCAAGTTCTCCGTGTCCAAACTGAATAGTCAATTTATAGAACTCCTCGGTATAGTCCTCCATATTCAAATATTTTTGCTTTAGAGTTTGCAACTTCTTAAACAAGTCAAGTTCATAGTCGGCACGTATGAACTTAGCTTTCAATTTAGTCACCATCAACCTCCACTGATTGATCTTCATTTCACCTTTATCTTCTCTATCTCTTTGTAATTTTTTCCACCAAAGAGTAGCATGTCCTTTCAACTTAGTATGTTCCAATCTTATTCTAAGAAGATCTTTAATTTCTTTAAGATCAAAGAAGTCTTCTAATTCACCAATCCAATCAATCAAGTCATTGGGTCTCAAAGTACCAGAGAAAGTAGAAAATTCCATTCGGTAACTAGTACTTAACTAAGCTCCAGATCTATGCAACCGACTAGTTTTGTCTTCACTAGATCTATCTCTCTGATCATCTCCACTAGATCCAATAGCTTCAAAGTATTTAGCAGCTTCCTCATAACCATCATCAGTACCAAGATTCATCAACATACCAGTAATAGCTCGCATGACATCAACCATCATGTCATTCTTCATTAATTCCATCTTAGATCTGAAATCAACTTTAACCTTCTCTATAATCTTTGATTCCACAACATTACAGAGATCTGTAATCTGTCTAGGGTCCAATATTCTTGGAGGCATCCTTCTATATTTTCAAAAACCCAAAGCAATAAATCACCAACCAAGGTCCTGGTGCAAAAAGCCTCAACTCGGAGATTAGTTTACACACTCAAGATCTTCAAGCTCTAATACCGCCTGACGTAGGACAGGTAAGGAGGATCCAATTAAGGATAGTCCAAACATGCAGCCAAACACCACAATGTGAAATAACACAACAACATAATTTTTTTAATTGAATTTTCATTAACATGCCTAGCTGTAAGGCCTTCCAGGTTAGCGCCAAATACAATCAAAGTATTTTTTCAATCTTCCAACAAGTCCAATTCTTAAACAATTAGAAACTGATGGAAACCCTAAGGTAGATTTGAACTTGAGCTCATAAGCCACCAAGAAATCTCCTTGTCTCCAAGCATGCAAACAACTAGCTTTTCTATTACAATTATCAGATGAAAAATCTAATCTTCAAGATCTCACGGGATCCAAGTCTATCCTTATTCAAATCTCACTCCCCTAAACATCTACCCAAACACTCCTTAAATACATTTCCTCAAACATGAGTCAGCTAGAAGAAATAAATAACTCCTAAGCTAAGTCAGCTTCTATTACAAAAAAATATTAAATACAACAATAGTTAGCTAAAAAATAGCCTTACAAATAATTGATTCTCCATGTCAGCCTCTAGATCTACATAGGAGAATACAAAAAATGCTACCAACAATAAATGCACCAAGTCGGCCAACCAAATCTCCAAGAAATCTAGTGAGTAAACTAGAGCTACCAAGTACCAAAGAAACAATCAAGCACCAATGAAACAACTGAGCATGCCAAGCAACACTGAGCAACACAGGCATCACTAAGAAAGCACGTCAACCGAGCACCATAGGCATCACCGAGTACAAGTTACAATGAGTGCAAGAGGTTTTATCGAGTTCCTTCAGTGACTAAGCTTCCTTCAATAACCAAGGCCATCATTTAAAGTTGCAATTGAGTAACACAGAACCAAATCAACACACCACCATGCAGATTCACCAAGTACCCTAGAATGCCCTTGCATAAGAAGACCTAAGGAATTGAGGTGAGGAAAAAAATTAAGTGTAAGGTCCACTCACCAATCAATTTTTACCACCATGGTTTGCAAATAAGAGGGAATTGATCAAATAAACATCATTAATTGTGCACTTGGCATTTGGAGACTAGAGTTAGAGTGATAGAGTGAACAAGATGGCATTCCCATTTTACAAACACTACTTTGAGAAAGTTTTTTGATGTTAGGGGCCTATTGATTATGGAGAGTTGGTAAGTAGTTCTACCCCACCTTGTGTTTTGATAAATTTAACTTTTTTTTTTAATAAATTTAGGTAGGATTTTGATTAGAATTTTCATGATTTTCATAGCTTAATTTTGGATTTTTAGGGGTTTTTACATATGTGCATTTTTTTCACTATGCATGCATAACTATATCCTGAAATGTATATGTAGAATAGTTCAATGCTTACTTAGATACGTTAATTTTTAGGTGTGTTGTGCAATTGTCTAGGGTTTATGCACAAATGTTATTATTGTGCAATCATAGATATAAGTTGCACAAGCATAAATAGTTGTTGCACAAAAATAGTTTCAATGCAAGTATTTGTATTTATTGTGCAAGCATTTATAATATGTGTACATATAATCACTTGGTACAACCAGAGGTCTTTTCTACAAAAACATAGAGAAATGTTAATTAGAGTATATAAACTACTTAGATTAGGATAAGTGTGATGTTGATAGGATATGAATTTCTCTATTTCATAATTAATAGATTGATATAAAGTAGACAATGTCATTGTAATGCTTTCTATTTGACCAATGTAGGATATGTATAATTGATAAAATTACTTGATAGGATAGTTGATTAAGATGAATCACTTGATACATAGGATAAATAGATAAATCATTGATAGAGTAAATTTTAGTAGTCTACTTGATAGACTAAAAGGGTCCTTATTGCATGCATAGGATCAAATCATGTCATCTATACACCCGAGATCATGGAGAAGTTGGGTATATTGACCACACTCATAGAGCATTGGCATTTTGAGATGAGAACATTCTGCCTCATGATAAGTGAGATGACAGTTATCCTTGAGGATGTGTACCACATTCTCATATTACCTATCACTAGAGAGTTAGTACATCATGATCAACATAGTGGACTGCTAGAGTGTCAAGAAGTGTTTTGTGATTATGAGATTGAGGGTACAGAGATCAATTGGGAGGATATGGTAGAGTTATGTGAGACACTACCAGTTTCCCTCATGGGTGATATTGGTGGACATGCCTACCCAGATCATAGATCACATGGTTTTGTAGTAGGATGGTGGATGAGGGTACCTATGTTTCTTAGGGAGTGTTCCTACTAGGGCACTTATATCATGACTTATATCACATTGTTTATGATAGGGAAAATTCTCTTTCAATAGGTGTCACATTGCTCCATGTTTGGGCATAGGAGCATATAGTGATCACTCAAACAATTTCTATGAGATTTAGAGGTATATGAAAATTGTACATTTTCTTATACACTCCCATCTATTCCTAGCCTAAGCTAGGAAAGCTAGAGTACTGGCGACCTGAATTTGATACATTAGATGTACTTACATGGAGGCTATATTTGGATTGTGAGGAGTGGGGACATGAGAGACATCATGGATATTAATGTTAGACATGATGTTTGATAGGATAGACTCCCTATGTCATAAAGAGATAGATTATCACATGTGTACTCTAGCAGTTCAATTGTATCCAAGAGATGCCCCTCAGTACTATGAAATTTGATAGGATGACATGGAGTAGAGGGAGTGGGGGACTATGTTGACATTTGAGATAGTGTGAAATGATTTATTGTCATTACCATTCCAAGCATGGACCATTAGGAGAGAGGTAGTGGATCCTAGGATGACTGGTGATTACTAGAGATATCTTCAAGATCATCCATTTATGAGATTGACACCATTAGATGAGGTACCACCATGTTTAGAGGAAAATCAGCATGACTGGTAAAACAAAAAATAAATAAATAAAAATTGTTGTGTGTGTTTTGCCTTAATTTTGGGCATGACAGATGGAGAGGATGAAGAACGTAGACAAAGGAGGAGGAGAGTGGAAATGGTTGCACAACATGTAGAGGGACATGATGGAGGAAACAATAGTGGTGGTAATGGATAGTGAGAGGTTATGGGTCATGGGGTGTGAGGAATAGAGAGAAAAGAGGTAGATAGGAGCATTAGAGACCTCCTATCATATAGGTTTTGCGATTGGGATAGGTACCGAGAGAGGAAACTGTTAGGAATGGGAACATTGAGAGGGGGGAGTGAATCACTACTCTATAATTAATTTTTGATCCATGAAACTTAACTCAATTACTTAAATACTGAAATGAATAGTAAAGTTATGGGGAAACCTTGGCCAGAGGAAAACCTCGGAGAGAATTAGTACCCATGAATAATTGTACTTTGTATTATGAACATGTTAAGGTTTCTTTAGCCTCTTAGGAGAAGTCATTAAAATGATGAGTACAATGACTCAGTTAAGATTCTATAAGTAAGAAACCCTGTTAGGGGTGGATGGCTCACTACCTGAGCTCACTACTCAATGAAGAAGGCTACAACCTCCTGGTTATCAGATACACACTATATCTGTAAGGTGAACTTCTGCTTTGACACTGTTGTCTGATCAATTCCTTTTGTCCACAGATGCTTTAACCTCTTGTAAAGTTCAATATCATTCTTACTTCTCTAATACATACTTCTCATACTTCTTCTCTTCTCTATATGCCATTCCATGCTCAAATACAAAAGCACATGTCACCTATATACGTGTTGAATTGACGCATCCAAAACTAACTACTAGGTTAGCCTATAACTTAACACATAGAATGCTTGCAAGGTAATTGGCTCAACCGTGTTTACATATAATGATATTAACATGTTTATAACATAATTAAAATAGGTTCATATCCTTTACAAAACAAAATGATATACACTAATCAAAATACTATATGTCATGTCCATGCTCTATTCTATTTTGCCGCTTACTAGCTATTTCACTTTGACTTGTTGTAAATTCTTCATGTTATCATATATGACCATGCATTCTTAGAATTTTCATAGTAACATACTTAAAATCTTATATCTAAGGGTGCATACCTAAACTCAATCATACACAAGTTCACTGATGCTCTGATCATCGAGTGCTTCTCTGTCTACTCTATCTTCAATACTTAGCTAAATTATGATTTTCTAAGTTAGTGCACTGACTACAAAACTTCATATGACTTGGTTTCCATAATGAAAAAATAAATCTTAGTCATATATACTAGTAAATTTAAATTTCCAATAATCTCCCCCTTTGTCATTAATGGCAACAAAGGAATGTGGCAAAGTTACTAAACTTAACTTATAGACACAACTTGCTAACAAACTGTACATCATCTTCTTCTTCTCTATACACTACTATCTCCTTTACTATATCCTTTATATCATATAAATTACTCCCCCTTTGACATTAATGACAAAGGTGCTCAAAAAGGAAAACTTAATACACTTACATAGAAAGTACATCCGGGTATGTAATTTGAAGGTTCTTGATTTCTTACTACTGGAAAACCTTGAGTGCATCCACTGTCTGAAGATGGGTGCATAATGCATAAGTGAGCTTCTCCATCTTTTCTAGATCTATGAAAGGACCTTGATCATATGTTACTATTGTGGAATCTATCTTCTTGATATTCTGATGCAATACATCTAGAGAGGGCACTAGTGCATGTCTTAGTTGAGTTTGTCTAGCCCTTATCTTTTTCGTCTCTTTTTCTACCTTCTCAATCTTATCCAACTATCCTTGATAAACATTATTGCACATGTTTATGTCTTGAGATTGATCTTACAATGATTTTCTTACTACTTCCATTGGAGATTCTGCTTCCTGAATCTTTTTAGAGTGGTCTGCAGTTAGTTTTTCCTTATTCATGCAGTCATCAATTATCTTCCTTCCTTTTGTTGCTAACTCTTTTAGCATTTCTTGACCAATCTTAAGTGAATTAAGGTAAAGTGAGAAATTTCCTATCAATTCATTCAGCCTTTTCTTGATATATTTCTCTTCTGCAATCTTTGATGTTGATTCTTCTAGACTTGAGAAATTTTCTTTGAAGCTTGACAAGATGGTGCTGACATCATCTATTGAATGAATACCAATTACTTTCTTATCTTTAGAAAGTAGATTGTTCAGTATGCTGACAGATTAAAAAAATAAAGGATTTCTCATTACTTTTTTTTCTTTGGCTTTCTCCATAGCCAATACACTTATTTTCTTCAGATCTTCTTCTCCCCAAGAGTCTAGGCTTGTTGTATCAGGTGTCAAACTCGACAACAATGAAATAGATGACTTAGGAGTAAGGAGTGTGCTATCCATAATCTCACTCTTTACCTTCACTAAAATTTTAGTAGAAGGCTCTTCTTTAGGTTCATCTTCCTTCTCTTCTTCCTATCTTGTGTAGGTGCACTTTTAGTACACCATTTTTTAAACTTTTAAGTCATCTCCCATGAAGATAAATTCTTCTAATGTATTCCCCGATTTTTCTCTTCTAAAAATATTTTTGTGAAAGATGAGAATCAAAGTTCTAATGCAGATGTGAGAGTTCCTATGCCACAATTCAAAGTTCATTGCCTCAGTTTAAAATTATAGATTTAAAATGAAATCCTGAATGAGAAGAAAAATTGGAAAGCAGAATTGGAATTGGCATTTTCCACAAAATAGAATTGGAAAGTAGAATTGGAATGCAAAAGCGGAATTTGAATGTAGAAGCACTTTTTGAGTTTTCCACAAAGAGGAAGCTGAAAATGATTTCTCCTAGTCATTTTCCACCAAGGAGAAGCCATATTTCCTTTTTTCATAGGGAGAGGCTCTTTTCCCACTTTCCGCAACAAAGAAGCGAAATGGTCATTTTCTGCCAAGGCATGAACATGCCCAATTGCAAAGTGAAGTTTGATGAATTTGATTGTTTTGACAATTGAAGAAGCAAATAGATTGATCTAAAATGTAAGAAAGAATAAATTGAGAGAAATTTTGAGTTGTGGAAAATGAAGATTCTGGTGCGCATTTCACAGTCAGTTTGGGATTTTCTACTAGGAGCAGTCAGTTTGCAATTTTCTGCAAAGGACCTTTGGAAACCTATTATGAGGTATCAAATAACCGAGATGATCATCGATAATTAGCTTGAAGTGTTTAAGATGATAATTTGATTTGATCAGAGCGAAGAAGAGGTTGTAGCAGAAAATCCAATTTTTGCTACACAAATGGAGAAGCCTATGTTAATTTCTCCGCTAAGGAGAAGCTTAAATCCCAAATTCTACCATGCCAAGCAACAATGACATGCTAAATGAAAGAAACATAATGAGCTCGGTCCTTTTCTATACATTGGATTCTATCTTAGATTTAGAAGCTTCCCTTGAGTGAGAAATGGTAATTAAATGGTGATGGAGAGGGATGCTTGCAGCCACATGAAATGGAAACTTACATAAAGCACCTTTCTCTGAATTTAGGAAAGTTTCACAGCATGAACAACAGTGAAGGTATTCTATCCAAATGAAGATATTCCACTGATGCTTTGATTACATAAGATAGAGTTCACAGGGGCCAAGAGATAAAAAACATCAAAGAATTTAGGCTAAAGATCAAAGCGTAATAGAAGAAATGCATTGAATCATTGTGTACCCGAGCTTGGTATACAACCATGATAAAATAAGATGAGCCAATGCACAAAGTCTCATCCGAGAAAGGATATCAAATGATAAAATTTTTATTCATGACCAAGCATTCTAGAAAGCCCATGCTTTGCATTGAACACGGTGTCAAGTAGGAGAAACAAAGGAGGTTTGTCGCGTATGATAGCTTGAAATACAAGTTTGCAGAGGGCCAAACTCTAGCGGTCTAATAGTGGAGACAATGGAAATAGATGTAAATTCTAATAATTCCTTTATCATAGAAACTGCATCCTCCAGAATCAGCTACAAGAATTGTTATCAAGTGTCTGAATAGTGGAATCATATGCTCAATTGGAGGCTTAGATGCTCAAATTCAAGAAATTGAAGAAACAATGAAACTTCCTCTGATCCACTCAAAGTTTTATCTTCTCTGTCACAATTGTAACATGTATTCAGGCCATGAGTAATGAAGTGCAAATCTCTGAACAAGCTCAGTGGATTTGAATGATTAGTAACACTTGAACAGAGTCGAGCATCATAAAGATGAAGCCCCAGAACCAACTGCATTGTGAGTTGAGCAAGACATAGGGAATGCATGCATATGTTTGATGTCTTGATATAAATTGCTAACCTCAAAAAGGTTCATAGAGTTGTGCTACAAGATAGAGAACCATTTACTTTGAAGGCCCAAAATTTCTATCAAAATAGTGAAACTCTCGGTGGTCTAATAATGAAAGTATTGACATTAGAGTATGTTTGAGGCTTCAAAATAAAAAACATATAACTTCTTAATGCTAAGTACAAGAGGTCGATCTTGATAGTCAAATCATGGATGAATATGAAGGAAAGCCATTGATGCAGGGGACCCAAGAATATAAAACTGACATTCACCAATCATGGGAGGAGGAGTTTGTAAATGTTGTTGAGAGGCCCCATCTTTCCCAGTGATATGTGCCAAATGTGATAACATTGACATGATAGACCAAAATATTGACATCAGTAAAAGCATGTGTCTACTATGTGACATGTGGCATACTCATCCACATAATTGGTGACAAAGGTTGAAGACTTTTCTTTCTAATCAAGAAGGTTTCAGATAAATAAAGATAGATAAGAATGACCCATGTCTTCATTGGAGATAATACTTATCTTCAAAGTATTCTCTCTAAATGCTAAACTACAATATACCAAAAAAAAAAAAAGGCCAAGTAAGGTGGAGAGAAAAGGAAAGATCTTTATTCATTAAAGATCAATTACAAATGAAGAAGAATTAAATAAAGAGGGCTTTGCAATAAAATCATTCGATCCCTTATGACAAAAGGTAATTTGAAAGAGTTTCTCAAGAAAGAAGGAAATAATATGAGATTAGAAAAGACATTGAAAATTTTAAGTGGCAAAGAATCGGTTACAAAAAACTAAAAAGGTAGAGGAACCGAATGGTCATGGAAGAATCAAGCGATCACTTCAGTCATTATTTATTGTAAACACTTTTCAAGAAGAGGGGGTTGTTCTTTTCTACAAAATTCAAAATGTTGGAGTAGAGGGGAGACAACATTTTCATTTATGCATTTCATTTCATGCATTTAGGGGTTTTATGTTATGAGTTTTGTAATTGATTTGGCAAGGAGATTGCAAGTAAATAAAATCTGAGTATTGGATTTATTGTGTTCAATACAAAGAGAGGTTTTATTCTGAATCAGAGCATTTGGTTATTACTTTTTCTATTATAATCAATTGGAGCATGGTTGTATTCAATTTTGAGCACATTCTTGCATCTTGAGTCAAATGGTGAATGGGTTGTAGATTGGAGTATTTTCATCTGTTCCTATTGCAAAGATTAGGATATTTAATCTTCTTTTCATTTCATTTTGTATTTTCACAAATAACATTCATATTGCATTACCAATGCTGAGGAGTCATAGGAAATGTGAATCCTTGGAGTTGGCTAGGTTTAGAACTGAATTTAATGCCCGAGTTAGTTCTATCTAGGGATGGCTTGGTTTTCCCCTTCTATTCTTAGGTTAAGAACGTACCCAACTAGTTTAGGAATAAAAAAATTCATTGAATATCATTCATAAGGGAGTTGTACCTTTCAACTAAGAGGAAATCTATCAACCTAGTGATAGATTATCCAACTATTGGTATCAAATTGTTTCTCACAGATTTGGGCATTTGAGAGTTAAATTGAAAAGAACAATCTATTTACCAACAAATATTTTATGACTCTGTTGGGGAAGCGGAAAAGAAGATTAGTACATAATTAATGTTCCTTAGTTTTATTATTATCTCCACTATGTAGAGATTGGTGACTCTATTTTTATTCTCAGAATTTTTGGTCAAGTAGTCTAGTGCTTTCATTTTAAAGAATTTGAGGTACCTTCCCTAGGATGGAGGTTTGTTTCTCTATTGAAGAAGTTTTTCTGAAGTATTCAGAAATTTTGAAAGATTGGGTTCCAGCAAGAGATGAGGATGTCTTAGATATCTTTATTTTTATTCCAGGACCAAGATTTAAAGAAAATCTAATTAGAGAGGTTACTAAAGATATGGCGGTGGATGTGAATTGGTTGAAGGCTGCCTATAGCTCTATTCTAATCAAGGAGAGACCTCACGTGAAAGAAAAAAAATAGGAATAACATGCATGTGAAGAAGAAGAATCAAATGAAAACCTAGAAGATGGCGGATATCTTGATGCCTTTCAGCCGCATATATTTCCTATCTTCACACCACCTCTGGTAAATGCTGAGAAAGAGTTACCATCAAGGGTTTTGACAAAGACATTACCTTTTGAAAGGGAAGTCATGCCTTAGTTCTCACTGATCATTGAAGAAAAATATGCTCATGTAATAGCTTGAGGTATTTACTTACCTTATATCCCTATTTTGAATGAAGAATTTTCAGATTTAATTTATGAGAAGAATGATGAACTTACCTCAGTCAATATTTATGCTAAAATTAGGGATGTATGTCCAAACTTTGAGGCTATCACATATGATAAAAATCCTTTAAATATGGAAAGTTTTAAATGTTTAAATAACAAGGATAATGAGGTGTTTCCTTTAGGGAAGTTTGACAATTGTTTGTTTGAGCGGAAAGTTGAGAATGATCTAAAACATTCCATACAAAAAGATGAAGGAAGGTCATAAATTTATGATGAAGTGTGGTTGTTTGGAAAGTGTTTTCATCTTACTAATTGTAGGCGCAATTTAAGTGCACCATTTTTAAAAAAAAATTCAAGTCACCTCCAATAAATTTTCCCCTAACATGTTCTCAAATTTCCCTAATAATATTTCTTTGAAGAATGAATATGTTCAAAATGCAAATTTCCATCATGAAGATCATCAAGGCTAGATTCAAAGAGGTAAAGATCAAGACATTATGATCATTTCATGAAGAGATGTATGCAAGCATGCTATGTTAAAAAATGCTTCATATTTTTAAAGAGGTTGATGGCATGAAGATTTCATTATAAATATGAAGTCATGTGTGATAATAAGCACTCAAGCTCTCAAAATGATTCTTATAGTTGGCCATGTTCAATGCTTGAAAGAAAGAGATTTATGACATTTTGCATATGCCCTAGAAAGAAAGGAAGGAATGAATTCATATGAATCAAGTATGGAAGCTTGAATTAAAACCATTGATGCAAATGGATCATACTCACACGTTAAAGTCAAGTATTTCCTAAAGTGTTAATCTCAAAAGCAATGCAAAATTAGAATTGGGATGTAAAGTGGATTTTTCATTTTCTGCTAGGGAGAAGCTAAATGGTGATTTTCCGCTATGGAGTAGTGGGATGCAAGAAATCTAATTTATGGTGAAAAAGTGTGAGTTTTGGAAATTAAATTGCTCCAACAGTGAGTTTTATGGATCAATCAAGCAAGGGAGTAGGCGTAGTGAAAAACATAGTTTTCATTGCACCTTTTGCAGTCTATTTCCACTTTTCCACTTTGGAAAAGCCAATGTCTAGATTTCCACCAAAGGCCAAAAGAAGTCAAATTCTGGAATCCTGTTCGAGTTGAGCTTGGCATTTGAGGATGAATTTAAACAATATAAGACACAAAGGTTTATATAGAAGCCAAATGCACCAATTCCTTTGAGAGTTCATGCTTACAGTAGAAGGAGGCAGAAAATGAAGCTTCTGCTACTCTGAAGTTGTCAAATATGAGATTTCTACCACAAGGAAGCACAAGCTTGAAATGCCACCAGCGGTGAATTTGATCATAAGATTCCTAATAAATTGAATGAGTGATTATCATGTGTGTTTGATTGTACATTGAGGAAATTTCTTGTATCTCCATGGTTCAGGCAACATCTTGAGGCTGATCAAGTGTGCAAAGAAAAGGTTATAGATAAAGCCACCATCAAAAATGATTGATATACCTCCACGATGCTCATGGTAGAGATATGGGGAGAATCATTCCTTCCCATGCTCCCAAATTCAAGACAATGCTTGGGCTTTTATCTTTGAAACCTCAAATTCGATGCTCTAACAAGTTTAATGTTTAATTGAATTGGGTTCTATCTATTGAAACCAGTTTTATGACAGTCCGGAAGAGAATAAGGAAATGGGTCTATTTGAGAATAAAGCAAAGCTAAAATGCTAAGTATTAACTCTTGTTTATATATATTGAATAGTCCAAAGAACTATCACACAAATCGTAGGCTAGCTTCACAAGGAATCAATGTGAAAGAAATCGAATGGGGTTTAACCATTAATGGTTTTCAATAATATTTGTTTAAGTAATGTGGATCATAGAAGAATAGATATATGAGCTCAAAATATTTGGTGTAGTGAAAGCCTATGTGAAGGATAGAGCCATCATAAATGTTTGTGCTTTGATAGTCTGTGTTGTGATACATTGCACTCACGGTTCATGAATAAACCATAAATCTTGATACAGTCATCATGGATTGTATTGAAGAAGTGTGCAGGTTTGCATCATAGTTTGTGAAGTGTCTGTTGTTGAGTTTGTTTCATTGATTGGTTGTGAAGAATAATACTTAATCGCTATTGTTATATTAAGTTTATATTATTGTGAATTGGAAAGCTTGTGAGCCTCCAATCATGCTTAATCAATGCAAGAAATATGCTTGAGCTCGGTACTCATAATGAAACTAAAAATATGCAAGAAAGGACATCAACACATTATTTAATGAACACAGGGGTTCTCTATCCATAAGTTTCTCAGGGGGCGAAAAGGAGAAAAAGCTTGCATCTACTATTAAAGGACAAATGTCATATCTTGAAGACTGGGAATCTTTGAAAGAGATCAAACTTTCCATTTGGGGTGGAGTTAAATACTAGATTCAGTTTGAGAATGATTGGAAAAGTTGAAGCCAAACCTGACCACATCGATCTATGTGTTTGGTACTTGTGCCTTCCTAAACAAGTGTACAGGAGTCGTAGTTTGTATTCTCTTATCGATGATAGATGAGTGAATCGCTTGATGTAGAAGTCCAAATCTTTATCATTTGTCATACTTTCGAGCCAACAAGATGGATGGAATGCTCAAGCATGATATAATCTCCTAAAGTTAGCTAAATATGAAGAAAAACATGTTGAAGATGGTCTCAATGTCGGGTACATGAATCTTGATCCCAATCAAGCACTGAGAGGATGGTGTCAAGTGAGCTCAATTAATAGTATGGTGCTACACTAAGCCACTTTTCTTGGAAAAATCTAAGAGATTAAATCCAAATAAACACTATGGTCAAACATTGAGATGAATAGAGTCGATGAGCATTTGACCATCAAGAAGTTCAATGCTTGTAGACCCTGCCTCTCTTGACTCAAATATCTGATCAAAAGAATAATATGCATTGATGGTGATCTTTAGCAATAGAAGACATGTTAATCAAGATCATCTCTATCTGTGGAGCAAGATAAGTAAAAACCAATTGATTTTATAAATCAAAATGCTAAAGCTCGAGATCAGAACTAGAACAAGGAATCCATTCAAGATTAAATGGTAGATTAGTGTGAGACATTCCTAATTGAGTTCAAGCAATATTGAAATAACACTAAAAGAAGAAGATATCTCATGAAGGTCTTGAAGTGAAAGTTGAGCAAGTCTCCCACAACATGTAGAGGCTCATTACTTTGAGTCTCTACTCAAGTTCTCAAGTTTCAAGTATGATATGGGATAGGAAGTTCATTCACAAATTTCATCTCACTCGGTGACTAGGGCAATGAAGAATCTTGAGTAGTTTATGTTAATCTTCTTCCCTTAATTTTGTGATAGTTATAAAAGCTCTAGAAACCAAGGATTCATCGTAAAGTAGAAATGCAAGAACTTAGGTGTTGAAGAATCTCATAAGTGGGAATAGAGACTAAGACTAGAAGCTCTCAGAATCTGACAAGTGAATGCTAAGATGAATGAATTAGGTGTAGAATGATAGGTGTTGGAGATAAATAATCTCATTCAAGGAGAAGTCTTTATTAATCATCAATCTATAGTATGAAAGTGCATGCTTTTTATTGAATATAAAATATCATGTATTAATAAAAAAGGGGCATGCAAATATGGAAATGAATAGACATGAGCTATTTATATGATTTTGAGATTAACATTTGGAATAGAATCAAAAGTTGAATAATGTTAATCAAAGGATGAGTTTCTAAAAATGGAGCCTTTTCTTCTAAAAAGCTACAGAAATTAGAAAAGACCAAGAATCAGTTACAAATTGAATGGTTACAAAACTAAATAGATATGGAAAAACTGAATGGTTAGGAGAGAAAACTATTTATTGTAAAACCTTTGAAAAAGTTAGGGCTCTTATTTTCTGCAAAAGTTGGAGTGCTGGAGTAGAGGGGAGACATCATTTTCATTTATGCATTTCATTTCATGCATTTAGGGTTTTTATGTTCTAAGTTTTGTAATTGATTTGGCAGGGAGATTGCAAGTAAATAAAATTAGAGTATTGTATTTATTGTGTTCAATACAAAGAGAGGTTTTATTTTGAATTAGAGCATTAGGTTATTACTTTTTTTATTATAATAAATTGGAGCATGGTTGTATTCAGTTTTGAGCAATTTCTTGCATCTTGAGTCAAATGGCGAATGGGTTGTAGATCGGAGTATTTTCATCTATTCTTGTTGCAAAGAATAGGATATTTAATCTTCTTTTCATTTCATTTTGAATTTGCACAAATAACATTCATATTGCATTACCAATACCGGGGAGTCATAGGAAATGTGAATCCTTGGAGTTGGCTAGGTTTAGAACTGAATTTACTGCCCGAATTAGTTCTGTCTAGGATTGGCTTTATTTTCCTCTTCTGTTCTTAGGATAAGAACGTACCCAGTTAGTTTAGGAATACATGACTTCATTGAATATCATTCATAAGGGAGTTGTACCTTTCAATTCAGAGGAAATCTATCAACCTAGTGATAGATTATCAAACTGTTGGTATCAAATTGTTTCTCATAGATTTGGGCATTTGAGAGATAAATTGAAAAGAACAATCTGTTTACCAACAGATTTTTAGTGACTCTACTGGGGAAGCGAAAAAGAAGATTAGTGCATAATTAAGTTTCCTCAATTTTATTGTTATCTCTATTGTCTAGAGATTTGTGACTCTGTTTTAATTCTCAAAATTTTTGGTCAAGCAATCTAGTGCTTTCATTTTCAGAATTTGAGGTACCTCCCCTTGGATGGAGGTTGGCGGCTCTATTGAAGAAGTTTTTTTGAAATATTGAGAAATTTTAAAAGATTGGGCTCTAGTAAGAGATGAGGATGTCTCAGATATCTTTATTTTTATTCTAGGACCATGATTTAATGAAAATCCAATTAGAAAGGTTACTAAAGATATGGCGGGGGATGTGAATTGGTTGAAGGCTGCCTATAGCTCTATTCTCATCAAGAAGAGACCTCCTGTGCAAGAAAAAAAAGATAAAGAACATGCATGTGAAGAAGAAGAATCAAATGAAAACCTAGAAGATGGTGGATATCTTGACGCCTTTCAGCCGCATACAGTTCCTATCTTCACACCACTTGTGGTAAATGGTGAGAAAGAGGTGAACTCTTTGGACTTCCCATTTCTATTTTCATGTAATGAAGATTTTAGTTGCATTATTAATGAAGATGATCTCAATTTTGAATTTGACCCCATGGTAATAGAAAGTGGTATTCAAGATGCATTAGTTTCAGTAGTATGTTATGAGAAAATTCCATCTCATGAGATGCAAAAAGAGTCTTTAAGTTCTGATTTTTCTGTTGAGTAACAAGATGAAAGTGATGCTGAAGTTGTAAAAGTTAAGAGGTTGTAGCAGTTACCATCAAGGGTTTTGAAAAATACATTATCTTGTGAAAGGGATGTCATGCCTCATTTCTCACTGATAATTGAAGAAAAAGATGCTCATGTAATATCTTCAGGTATTGACTTACCTTATATCCCTATTTTGAATGAAGAATTTTTAGATTTAATTTGTGAGAAGAATGATGAAGTTACCTCAGTCAATATTTATCCTAAAATTAGGGATGTATGTCTAGACTTTGAGGCTATCATGTATGATGAAGATCCTTTAAATATGGAAAGCTTCAAATGTATAAATAAAAAGGATAATGAGGTGATTCCTTTTGGGAAGTTTGATAGTTGTTTGTTTTAGTGGAAAGTTGAGAATGATCTGAAATGTTCCATACAAAAAGATGAAGGAAGTTTAGAAATTTATGATGAAGTGTGGCTATTTGGAAAGTGTTTTTGGCTTACTAATCTCTAGCACTATGATAGTTTTTCTCTTAGCAATGAAGATACTGTCAGAGAGTCTTCATTTTGGTTCAGCTTGTTGAAGCACAATCCACTTTATCAAAAAGGCTCATACTTCTCTTTGCCAGTCAATGGCCATGTGAGTCATCTGTTCTCTCTTTTCTTTTAGTGAGGTCTCCTCATCCCTTGTTTGTAAATAGTTTTGCTTCAACAATTTTGGCTTTCCTAGTATAGTTTTTTCCCTGCTTTGTGTTGTTGGTTTTTTCCCAATTTTGGTTGGCCTTGCTCCCCTCCACCCTCCCGATAAGTAGCTCTATGTTGCCCTCTTTATGCCTTGACTCTATAGCCCAATGGATATTTCCAGAGATGGTGGATTCTTTATGTACCTTGCAGCACATAATCCCCATTTAGAGCTAGCTATAGGTGCACTTTCAGTACACCATTTTTTAAACTTTTAAGTCACCTCCCATGAAGAGAAATTCTTCTAATGTATTCCTAGATTTTTCTCTTCTAACAATATTTCTATGAAAGATGAGAATCAAATTTCTAATGCACATAAGAGATTTCATATGCCCCAATTCAAAGTTCTTTGCCTTAGTTTAGAATTACAGATTCAAAATGAAATCCCGAATGAGAAGCAAAATTGGAATGTAGCACTTTTTGAGTTTTCAGCAAAGAGGAAGAGGAAAATGACTTCCCTTGGTCATTTTTCACTAAGGAGAAGCCATATTGCCTTTTTTCATAGGGAGAGGCTCTTTTCCCACTTTTTGCAATGAAAAAGTGAAATGGTTGTTTTCCACCAAGGCACGAATATGCCCGATTGGAAAGTGAAGTTTGATGAATTCACTTATTTTGACAATTGAAGAAGAAAATAGCTTCATCTAAAATGTAAGAAATAATAAATTGAGAGAAATTTTGAGTTGAGGAAAATGAAGATTCTGGTGCGCATTTCATAGTTAGTTTGGGATTTTCCGCTAGGAGCAGTCAGTTTGTGATTTTCCACTAAGGGCCTTTGGAAACCTATTATGAGGTATCAAATATCTAAGATGATCATCAATAATTGGCTTGAAGTGTTTAAGATGATCATTTGATTTGATTAGAGTGAAGAAGAGGTTGTAGCGGAAAATCCAATTTTTGCTACACAAATGGAGAAGCCTATGTTAATTTCTCCGCCATGGAGAAGCTTAAATCCAAAATTCTGCCATGCCTAGCAATAATGAGATGCTAAATGAAAGAAATATAATGAGCTCGGTCCTTTTTTGTGCATTGAATTCTATCTTAGATTTAGAATCTCCCCTTGAGTGCAAAATGGAAATTAAATGGTGATGGAGAGGGATGCTTTCAGCCATAGGAAATGGAAACTTACATAAAGTACCTTTCTCTGAATTTAGGAAAGTTTCATGGCATGGGCAATAGTGAATGTATTCTATCCGAATGAAGATATTCCACTGATGCTCTGATTACATAAGATAGAGTTTGTGGGGGCCAATAGATAACAAACATAAAAGAATTTAGGCTAAAGATCAAAGAGTAATAGAAGATATGCATTGAATCATTGTATACCCAAGCTTGGTATACAACCATGATAAAATAAGATGAGCCAATGCACAAAGTGTCAGCCAAGAAAGGATATCAAATGATAAAATGTTTATTCATGACTGAGCACTCTAGAAAGCCCATGCTTTTCACTGAAAATGGTGTCAAGTAGGAGAAAGGAAGGAGGTTTGTCACATATGATAGCCTGAAATATAAGCTTGCAGGGGGCTGAACTCCAATGATCTAATAGTGGAGACAATGGAAATAGATGTAAATTCTAAGAATTCCTTTATCATAGAAACTGCATCCTCTAGAATCAGCTACAAGACTTGTTATCAAGTGTCTAAACAATGGAATCACATGCTCAATTGGAATCTTAAATGCTCAAATTCAAGAAATTGAAGAAATGATGAAACTTCTTCTGATCCACACAAAGTTTGATGTTCTCTATTGCAATTGTAGCATGTATTCAGGCCATTAGTAATGAAGTGAAAAGCTCTGAACAAGCTTGACTAATTTGAATGATTAGTAACACTTGAACATAGTCGAGCATCCTAAATATGAAGCCCCAAAACCAATTGGATTGTGAGTTGAGCAAGACATAGGGAATGCACGCATATGTTTGATGTCTTGATATAAATTGCTAACCTTGGAAAGATTCATAGAGCTGTGCTACAAGATAGAGAACTAGTTACTGTGAAGACCCAAAATTTCATTCAAAATAGTGAAACTCTCAGTGGTCTAATAATGAAAGTATTGACATTAGAGTATGTTTGAGGCTTCAAAATAAACAACTTATAACTTCTTAATGCTGGGTATGAGAGGTTGAGCTTGATAGTCAAATCATGGATGAATATGAAGGAAAGCCACTAATGTAGGGGACCCAAGAATATAGAACCAACATTCACCAATCATGGGAGGAGGAATTAGCAAATGTTGTTGAGAGGCTCCATCTTTCCCAGCAATATGTGTAGAATCTGATGAAATATCAGATTCAACTCCAAGATCCAGCTGCATGCAATAAACCTGTTACAAAGAATGAAGCTAAAACTTGAAAAAGCAAAACCCTCTTGTGCTCAAAAATGTTAGAGCTCAAAATGTATTAAGAGAGAATGAAGGAAATAATTACAAAAGTGGCTTATAAGAACAGAAACCCTAAAGCCACAAAAAACTAGGTTGTGCAATAATAATTAATAGAAATATTAATTATTATGCACCTAAAAGAGATAGCTTAAGTGAAAAAGAATAATAGAGGACTTAAGTAATTAAATCGAAATGATTTAATTATAAAGTCAAATATATCTATTACTCTAACACCCCCCCTTAAGCGTAGCTGAAGAGGAAGCTAACCTAACACAGCTAAGAAAGCAAGAAAAAAATAGGTCCCGGCAACAAGGCCTGATCAGGTACCCAGTACAAGGAAATCTCTATAAACCGGAGTAAAGGAGAAAACCCAGTGGGAAAAACTCCTCTCCAAAAAGAGATGAAAAAGCAAGAAAAGACAAAAAGGAATGACTTCAAGAGAATCTCTCAAAGCCATAAGTACAATGTGTGCTACCAACCCCCCCGTGAGAGAAGGTTGAGGCTCCAAAGCCCCCCTGGAAGGAAAGAACCCCTGGATCAATGAACAAGCCACTTTGACTCCAATGCAGAGGAGTGAAAGTTAGTGGACACTGAAGAGGTAACCTCAAAAGCTAAGGTGTCACTGGAAGGCCGAGCTGATGCTCAAAGGAGTAGATAGGAGGATCCTGAAAGGGAATCCCCAATGTAGGTGGTATGACAGGTGTGCTGACACTGTCATCAAAGAGGAGATGAATGTCCTCTGTAGAATCCTCAACAACTGCACCTGGTGGCTCGATGACTGGAGCTGGAGGGTCAGGCAGTGTTGTAGGAGAACCGTGCTGAACAGAGAAGAGCTCAACAGGTGGTGGCATGGCAGTCATAACAGTAGTCTCAGGAACCACACAAAGGTTCAAGCGACCTGACTGTACCACATGATGCTCTCTCAAAGTAGGAGAGTCATGCTCTGGCAAAGGTGGACCAAAGTGTGAGAAGGAGTAGAGACGGGTGGAATGATCAACTATCCCTGTAGCAACAATACTTCCTGTCATACTATCTTGGATGAAGACTGAATCTGGAGTGAACTCAACTGTCTTCCCTGACCCACTATGAGTAATCTGAAAAACTGAGAGAAGGTTTGAAGACAGAGATGGAACATACAACACATCATTGAATGTGCCATCCTGAATGCATACAGTGCCTTTCCCACAGACAGTCATAACAGTGTTATTCCCAATGATAATATGGGAAATAGGAGAAGCCTCAAAAGAAGAGAAGATCTCTTGAGAAGATGCCATATGGTGAGAAGCACCTGAATCTAGTATCCAAGGGACCTGTGAAGGGGATGCAACAGAAGCCCGTAATGCATGACCCTTTCCAAGATCCTGTCCAGCTGTAGAATAGATAGAGGAAGACTGATAAGCAGACCCCTGTGAGCCAGAAGAGGATGGAGAGGAAAGATTGCTCTTTTGAAGAAGAGCTTGCAAATCCGCTATCTGTTTCTCATAACCATCAAACTTCTTCTGATAGCAAAGTGACTCATCATGTGTTCCCTTCTGACAATAGGAACATGAAGGGCTCTCAGTCTTCTGTTTCTCCTTCTTAGAAGAAGATGGTGGGCCAGTAGAGTGATGAGAAGAGGAATCAAATATCTGCTTCGGTTTCTACTTCTGAGAATCCTGAGGTGTCTTGGCAAGCAATGCTTGTGACTGTGAACCTACAAGGGAATCCATCTGAGTGATCTTGGACTGCTCACGAGTCAACCTGTCACAGAAATTCTCAAAAGAGGGCATAACATGTCTGGTACCCAAAGCATCCATGGTGGAGTAGAAAGTGGAAGAAAAGATCTGGTACTGTCCTCGCAACTTTGAGAGTATCAAATAGATACACTCATCATCTGTCTTGATTTTTCCACATCCCTGCAAAACTGTACGCAAAGACTTGAACTTCATCAAGAAGTCCTCTATAGTGGGGAAATCAGAAGGAGTCAAAGAGGTCAACTCTGCATCAATCTGAAGCTTCCAAAATTCATTGACTGTACCAAACAAGGTTGAAAACTTGCTCCAAATAGCCCTAGGAGTGGTCAAACCTTCCAGGTGAAATAAGAGACTGTCAGAGATGTTCAGTGCAATCAAACCCATGGCTTCATCCATTTTGTTCCTGTGCTGAAGAACTTCAAAGGGACACTGCAGAACAGGTTGGTGTTCATCCAGACATGACCATAAGCCACGTGACATGAGCAGCCTGGTCATGTGTGCTTTCCATGTATGGTAATTATGCGGTGTCAGCCGGGCCACAGAGGGGTCCGACATTGAGAGAAGAAGAAGACAAAAGTAGAAGAGTCTTTTTTGAAGTAAATTACAGAAATGAGAAACACCCCCCCACAAAGTATAAATCAAACTCCCATACAGTAAATAACTGAAAGCATAAAAAAAAGGGAGAAAACCTGGACTCCAGATGCAGAGGAGGAGGAAAATAGAAGTTTCTACTTTGACACCAAGAAAAAGAAGTCAAATGGTTGAATCAGAAAACCAAACTAGCATCATTGCGTCTGTCTCAGAAAGACCTTTCCGGCGATATATCATATGTCGATTTTCGAGTCCGTATGAACCCTGTAGGAGCAAAAAATACCCAAGTACCCCCAAATGTAAGCTCTCTGGAAAAAACCAGTGACGGCAAAAAATTTGACAGCCGTATGACCGTCACTAGGCCATCGCTGACGTCAGCATAACGTCATAACCGTACACTTGCCATAAAATTTGAAATCCGCCGAAAAATTTTCACGGCGCCGGAAAATGGAGGTGACGTCACCTGCTGCAGTGGCCGGGCGGAGCTACGGCGGCGGTCGGGCGGGCCGGGTGTCGGTAGGGCGGAGCTGGGGCGGCGGCCGAGCCGGGAGGAGGCGGGGCGGTCTGCGGGCGGCGCGGTGGTGCAGGGGCCGGGCTCCGGTGGCACCTGGGTGGTGCGGCGGTGGGGCGTTGGCGGCGCGCTCCACAGCGCTTAAAAAATGGCACTTTTTCAATTTTTTTTTTAATATATTTTTTTGAAATTCGTGCCGTACGGCCCTAATAGGGAAAAAAAATTTCTCAAATGTCCTGGAGGTCAAATAGGTCAAATTTTATATGAAAAAAGGGGTTTTTGGGCCTTCTGGACGCAACCGTGAGGTTGGTTTTTACCCAAAGTGCTCCAAAAAAAGTAGCCCCTCAAATCCAATAAAAAACAACTGAAAAACCCCAGAAAGAAAGGGCTAGATCCACAGCTTCAGTAAAATTCGAACAAGCTACAGTAGCAAGGCTCTGATACCATGTAGAATCTGATGAAATATCAGATTCAACTCCAAGATCCAGCTGCATGCAATAAACCTGTTACAAAGAATGAAGCTAAAACTTGAAAAAGCAAAACCCTCTTGTGCTCAAAAATGTTAGAGCTCAAAATGTATTAAGAGAGAATGAAGGAAATAATTACAAAAGTGGCTTATAAGAACAAAAACCCTAAAGCCACAAAAAACTAGGTTGTGCAATAATAATTAATAGAAATATTAATTATTATGCACCTAAAAGAGATAGCTTAAGTGAAAAAGAATAATAGAGGACTTAAGTAATTAAATCAAAATGATTTAATTATAAAGTCAAATATATCTATTACTCTAACAATATGTGCCAAATGTGATAACATTGACATGATAGACCAAAATATTGACATTAGTAAAAGCATGTGTCTACTATGTGACATGTTGCATACTCATCCACATAATTGGTGACAAAGGTTGGATTGTTTTCTTTCTAATCAAGAAGGTTGTAGATAAATAAAGACAAATAAGAATGACACATGTCTTCATTGTAGATAACACTTATCTTCAAATTATTCTCTCTAAATGCTAAACTACAATATACCGAAAATAACAAAAGGCCAAGTAAAGTGGAGAGAAAAGGCAAGATCTTTATTAATTAAAGATCGGTTACAAATGACAAATAAAAGAGGGCTTTGCAATAAAATCATTTGGTCGCTTATGACAAAAGGTAATTCGAAAGAGTTTCTCAAAAAAGAAGGAAAGAACATGAGATTAGAAAAGACATCAAAAAATTTTAAGTGGCACAAAATCAGTTACGAAAAACTGAAAAGGCAAAGGAACTAAATCATCATGGAAGAATCAAGCGATCACTTCAGTCATTATTTATTTTAAAATCTTTTCAAGAAGAGGGGGTTCTTCTTTTCTGCAAAAGTTAGAGTCCTGGAGTAGAGGGGAGACAACATTTTAATTTATGCATTTCATTTCATGCATTTAGGGGTTTTATGTTCTGAGTTTTGTAATTGATTTGGCAAGGAGATTGCAAGTATATAAAATCAGAGTATTATATTTATTATGTTCAATACAAAGTGAGGTTTTATTTTGAATCAGAGCATTTGGTTATTAATTTTTTTATTATAATCAATCGGAGCATGGTTGTATTCAGTTTTGAGCACATTCTTGCATGTTGAGTCAAATGGTGAATGGGTTGTAGATCGGAGTATCTTCATGTATTCCTATTGCAAAGATTAGGATATTTAATCTTCTTTTCATTTCATTTTGCATTTGTACAAATAACATTCATTTTACATTACCAATGCCAGGGAGTCATAGGAAATGTGAATCCTTGGAGTTGGCTAGGTTTGGAACTAAATTTACTGACCGAGTTTGTTCTATCTAGGGTTGGCTTGGTTTTCCTCTTCCATTCTCAGGTTAAGAACGTACCTAGTTAGTTTAGAAATACAAAAAATTAGTGAATATCATTCATAAGGGAGCTGTACCTTTCAATTCAGAGGAAATCTATCAACCTAGTGATAGATTATCCAATTGTTGGTATCAAATTTTTTATCATACATTTGGGCATTTGAGAGTTAAATTGTAAAGAATAATCTATTTACCAACACTAATCTCTAGCACTATGATAGTTTTTCTCTTAGCAATGAAGAGACCGTCAGAAAGTCTTCCTTTTGGTCCAGCTTGTTGAAGCACAATCCACTTTACCAAAAAGGCTCATACTTCTCTTTTCTAGTTAATGGCCATGTGAGTCATTCTTGCTCTAATTTCTTTTGGTGAGGTCTCCTTGTCCTTGTTTGTAAATAGTTTTTCTTGAACAATTTTGGCTTGCCTAGTATAGTTTCTTCCCCTTCTTTGTGTTGCTAGTTGTTTCCTAGTTTTTTTTGGCCTTGGTCCCCTCCACCCTCCTAGAAAGTAGCTCTATATTACCCTCTTATGCCTTGACTTTATAGCGCAATGGATAAGGCACTTGTCTTTTGCTAGAGATGCTGGATTCTGTTAGGAATAGTCCCAAGAGATAACTGAGAGGGGGGGGGGCTGAATTAGTTATCTACAAGTTTCAATTCTTTGTCCAATTAAGTTTACTTAAACATAAAGCATAAACACAATGAAAGAAAAATTCAACACAACACCAATATTTTGGTTACGGGGAAACCCAAATAGGTAAAAACCCTAGTTAGGAGTTGGTTTACAATATATTTAGTATAGTAGACTTGGTCAAGGGTCGGACCCTGTTAGGAGTCTTTTACAATTAACTCTATTAGGGGTGAGGATGCACTATCCAAGAGCACAAATACTTTACTTTGTCACATATACTTTCTTCTAATGGCTCAACACTTTCTCACACTCCGCTTTTCTCTTCACAATCAACTCTGAACCATACTCCAGCAAACACAAATGAATGTCTAGAAGTATCTTTCCTCTAAATTATATAATCAAGTTGGCCTATTAGAACCACCTTGAAATCATATTATAGAAACCATAACAAACTCCAATAATAATTTAGTCAGCTATACTAAGCACACAACACATTCCGGGACCTGTCCAATAAGATAATTATAGATGCATGCTACACACTGTTGTCTCTACCAAAATAACTGGATCTTTCTCCTCAAGCTGAATTAACTCATGCACTCTTAACCAAACATTAATAACTCTTCTCCAAGCTCTAATCCAAGGTCACATGCTGAAATGATAGGCACAACTCCAGAACCAATATAATCTCTATCAACTCTTTTGAACAAACACACAAAACTGCTACTGGTGAATAGAGACTGCATAACTTCACTTCTACTAATCATCAAAATCTATGTCCATGAATGTAACATCACTAAAATGGCTCCATCACATATCCAAATGCATAAGGCTCCATGATAACTGTACGAACAACCATTCACAGAACACTGTCTGTAACTCTGTCAGGAACACTGCTGACACAAGCTCCTATATAACTATCTGTACTACCAGTTAACCTCTATGCCCATGATATCATGCTGATAACATGTCAATACGATATATACTTAAATCTTACTACATAAGTTTTCCACACATGCTACTTACCATATGTTGTCATCAATGACAAACATACAGTTAGTATTGGCTTGTTGGCAAATCTCCAACAATCTTCCCCTTTGGCATTGATGGCAACATATGGAATGAAAAACTCCACCAATCCAAATGAACATTTCTTTTATAAAATTCTCCATCTCCTCTTCAAAACTCTCCCAAGGATGAATCCTCCATTTGCTACAATATTTTCCAACTTTCTCCATTTCCTCAATTGAACCACTTCCATAACTAAATACAATTGCCCCTTAGTATATTATTCCTTCTTTTAATTCTATTTTTCATTACTATATATTACTCACACTTTGACATCAATGGAAAAGAGTGCCAAATATTTTAAGCATCGGTACTACTCCTGAGGTAGAGTAATCAACCATCCATCAGTCCCTGAGGACTGATGCTCTTTCTTCTTTCTTCTAAGCAGAATTAGGGAAGGGAATTACTCCCAACTTCTCCTTGAGATACTCAAAAGTATCCTTTGGCAAGGGCTTTGTGAAATGTCTGCCAACTGATCTTTAGTACTCACATAGTCCAACTTGACTTCTTTCTCTATCACTTTCTCTCTTAGGAAGTGATACTTGATCTCAATGTGTTTTGTCTTTGCATGCATCACAGGGTTCTTCGACATGTTGATAGTGCTAGTGTTATCATAGTGAATAACAATATTATAATCAATCTGAATTCCAAAATCCTTTATCATCTACTTGATCCTAACAATTGTAGAACAATTCAAGGCTGTTGCAACATATTTTTCTTCTGTTGTTGACTAAGAAATGCAATTTTGTTTCTTTATTATCCAAGTGACAAGTCTATCACTAAGAAACACTACTCCACCTGATGCACGCTTGCTATCATCAATGCATCCTACCCAATCTACATCAGTATACACATGAAGCTCAACATTTTATGAATTAGGATACCATAGACCATAGTCTATAGTACCTTGCAAGTATTTGAATATCCTTTTAACTACCATGAGGTGACTTTGTTTAGGCTCTATTGCAAATCTTCCAACTATGCCAACTACATTAGAAATATCAGGTCTAGTTTGAGTAAGATAAATGAGTTTTACAATCATAGACTTGTATAATGTTATATCTACTATTGATGAGTCATCTTCTTTTGTAATCTTGCATCCAATTATCATAGGTGTCCCTACTAGCTTGCAATCATCCATCTTGAATTTCTTCAATATCTCTTTCACATACTTGGACTGATTAATGAAAATACATTTCTCTGTTTGCTGCACATTCAATCCCAAAAAGTACTTGATAGGTCCAATCATGCTCATCTAAAATTAGCTCTACATCTCCTTAGCAAATTTAGCACTAAGTTTTTCATTACCTCCAAAGATAATTTCATCAACAAATATAGCTACAAGTAGTATTCATTCAGATGTCTCTCTTATGAATAGGTTACAATCTATTGTTCCTTTCTTGAATCCAATCTTTGTTATATATCCATCAAGTCTCTCATACCAGGCTCTAGGGGTTTGGTTAAGTCCATAAAGGGCTTTCTTTAATCTACATACCATATCAGGTTTGTTTGATAAGGTGAACCCTTCTGGCTTCTCAATGTATACTTCTTCTTTCCAATCTCCATTCAAGAATCCTAACTTGACATCCATCTGATAAAATTTGAAGTTTTTGACTGTTGCATCAGCTAGAAACATCTTAATAGCTTCTAATCTACTCATAGGTGCAAATGTGTATGAATAATCAATACCTTCTCTTTGTGCATATACCTTACATACTAACCTTGCTTTATTTCTTACTACTGTACCATCTTCATTCATCTTGTTTCTGAATATCCACTTTGTTCCAATCACATTCTTATCACTAGGTCTTGGGACCAAATCCCAAGTGTTATTCTTAATAATCTAATCAAGTTCTTCTTCATAGCATCATGCGAATCTAAATCATTACATGCATCTTCAACACTTAAAGGTTCAATCTGAGATAGTAAACATACCACCTCATTGCTAGCTGAGTTCTTTGCTTGTGATCTTGTTAAGACTTTGCCACTCTGATCTCTAATGATGTCTTTCTTGGAATGGTTTCTAGATGTAAACTTTGGAAATTTAGGTGATACTGTCTCATCTTCCTTAGGATTTTCTTCTTCACTTGTCTTAGGGTCATTGAATGACACATCAATACTGTCAAAAATTTATTCAATAACTATCTCACTAGTGGAGGGTCTGGGTTCTTCTTCAATCATGGGTGAGTAATCATGATATCTTTCTTGAAACATAAATTTTTTATCAATCTTAACATGAGAACTTTCAATGATCTTTTTCAATCTCAAATTGAAACATCTATAAGCTTTACTTTTAGTAGAGTAACCAAGGAAAATACCTTCATCACTTCTTATATCAAACTTGCCTACTACTTCATCTCTCTTGATGTAGCACTTGCTTCCAAAGATTCTGAAGTATTTTACTATGGGAACATTACCAAACCATAGCTCATATGGTGTTTTGCCCATGCTAGGCCTTAATTTAATTCTATTGATGCTATAGACTACATCTCTCCAATAGGTGTGTGCAACTTTTCCTTTAATCATGATGGTGTGCGCTGTATCAAGGATGATCTTATTCCTTCTCTCTACTGCTAGACTACAAAAAATTTGGAATATGATTGAAGAATATGTGATTAAAGATCACTAAGGATTTGTTGATTAGATATGTAATATGATTAAATCAATATTATGTTGTCATTGATGTCAACTAGTTTGACAACACTTATCTTGTAAGTTACTATACCGAGACATCTGAAGAAAGGTGAAAGAGATGAAGAATAGAGAAATATACATGAGGAAAGATGTACATGATAGATGAGGATAAGGAATACATTGAGTAACTTGCTGATGAGTCTATGACTTGATGGTATTGACTTTATTATGTTGCATTCATCTATGATGAAGTATAGAGCTAAAATACACAAAGCAGTGTTGTTGGTAAATGAAGCATTTCTAGTATACACCGACAAAGTGTAGTGTATAATTATCGGAGTATTAACCAAGCAATATTCACCAATGCATTTCTTTTTTAATCGAGTGGAACATAATGTATTAAATGATTAGTTTAGCCGATAAAATTGTTGAGCTGGCAAGAGTATAACATCGAGGTAATAGATAATGTTTGTTACACAGATTGAAGGCTGACAAAATTTAGGGAAGATCTAACGGAGAAGATAGAAATGTGTTATTGACAAAAATACGAAGAAATTTTGAAGCGGAAAAATCTATGAATGAGGTTAAGAGGCAAAATATGATGGTGGAGAAGAAAATGATTTACTCATCTATATAAGAGAATAGATTTTGTTTATGAAAAATGCTAGAAGAAGAAGAAGCTGCAAGAATATCGCATAAACAAGGTTTTCATGTAATCTAATGATACTGGTTAGTAAGAACCAAGCTGCAAAACAATTACCAAGCTACAAAGAGCAATTATCGACGGACAGTAAGTTGATATAGTATTGAATCTGAAGTGAAATATTGATCAGAAGGATTTGTATGGACTAAATATTGATTTGTAATCTGCAATTGAAGTTGTATTAAGGTAGGTCATTTATTGTTACATATTTAACCATTGTATACAGTCAAAATCTCTTAACCGAGTGGATTTTGAAAGTCTTATGATGTATCATTCATAGAATGAACATTGTTATCATGTCAACCCCATAGTGAATGCTGGTTGGATGATAACTTCTAGTCTAAAATCCTCTAACAAGGTCACACCTTACAGTGTGTTTGTAACCTTTAATAGGGTTGGGTCTTAACTAACCTCACTTCAGAAGAGTGAACATTTTGGGTTGTCGGTCCCAGGTGCTTTTTCCCTTTACAGGGTTTCCACATTAAATCTCTTGTGTTATGTGTTGATTGTGATATTTGTTTGTTATCATTCTTTACATGTTACATGTTAGATTTGATCGGTAAACTATTTTAGCATTAGACTGGTAATCAATAAAAGTATAGATAGTGAAGGTATTTAATGTTTACCAATAAGTAGATATAGAAGAAATTGTTTTGAATTATGCATTTTGAATTGGGACACTGGATAATTGATTCACCCCCGTCTTAATTATTCTAAAAAATGGTATCAGAGCTTTGGTTGCTTGGAATAGAGTTTTAAGGACTTAAGCATAAAGGTCTCAAGATGTATAAGAGGGAAGTACCGAAACTAAACAAAGAGAACTTTGTAGTATGGCAAAGAAGAATGAAGCTGCATATATTTGGAATTGGGAACTCTGCACTAGAGCTGATGGAGAATGGCTACATGCAACCGCCCACTAGTCCCTTAACTCTTGATCAACTGAAGGACAAGCATGAACACAATGTTACTATGATGGAACTTGCTGCTGCTTGTACCGATGTTGAATTTGAAGATATCAAGACATGCATGACTGCCAAAGGAATGTGGGATAAATTAGCACAAATATACAGTGGAGATCTGAATGACAAAAGAGCCTAAGCTGAAAGTCTGAGAAACAGATTTGATGATATGAGAATGAAAGGAGACAACATTGTCCAATATTCAAATAGACTCAAAGAGGTAGTACATGCTATTAGAGCATCTAATGGAGTGATTGATGATGAAATAGTGATATGCAAGATTCTCAGAACTTTGCTACTAGTTTATGCAACCAAGATTTATGCAATTCATGAAACAAGAGCTACATCCAACCTTACTCTTGACACTCTGATTGGTAAACTTACAACCTTTGAATTAAAAAATTTTGATAATAGTGTTGTTCCTTCTATTGAATCCACCTTAATGTCTTCTTTTAAGATTGGAAAGTCTAGTAGGAATAGTAAAAATTGTGATAGTGATGATAATACCGATGATGAACTTGATGAGCTTGAAGCACTTATGGCCAGAAGATTGCCCAAAGGAAAAGGAAGGTATAAAGGTAAGCTACCTTTAGCATGCTTTAATTGTAAAGATGTTGGAAATTTGGCTGAGGTATGTACATAGATGTTGTCATTATGGCAACATATCTTCCCTATGAAGATCACATAAGCTAGATAGTAAGTATGGAAGATCACAAACTAAAATTGTCTAAGTATGAAACAGTGTTTTTAACAGTGCACCCGATACAGTTTGTTTTGGCAACATTCACTGGAGCATGATCAGAGTTTGTGTAGTTCAACATAGACTCTATGGTGTCTAAGGATACCCCATCTCAGTGTGCAAAAGAGTATAGATAGTATGGACAAAGTTATGATTTTTTTACCGATGACAGAGTATAGCCGATAGTATAATTTTCAAGACAGAACTAGTAAATGAATCAAGGGATTATTTTACTTGTCAAAATAATGACTTAATATTATAAAGAGATGACATCCTAGATGTTTACTCTTGGATAAAGATATGCAAGCTGACAGGAGAAAGATATTATGTTTGTATCTTGTATAAATAAAGATGTACCAAACATACTTGAAATGTAACATGTAATATATGTAACTTGTGATAGCAGTGAAACTTGTTGATGTGAAGTTGTAAGCAGTACCCTATTGTAATCAATAAACATTTGTATTACTTGTTTGGGTAGTGAGCACTCATCTAGTAATTAGGTTTTGTATCTACAACTCCTAACAGGGTTGAGGCTTTTAACAAGGCCTATAGTCCCTTAACTAGGACTGATACACTATATGATTGTAATAGGCTCCTAACAGGGTCAACATCCTTAATCAGACATCTTTTGATTAGTGGATCTTTGTGGGTACCATCCCCACTGGGGTTTTGCCTTGGCCAAGGTTTCCTCGAGAACATATCATGTGTTATGAGTTCTTTACATTTACTGTTATGTATGCTATTTAGTTTCCTATACTTTGTATGCACTAAAGTAATCTATTATATCCATAAGTGGGCAAAAGTAAAAGTTTCCAAAATACTGATTCACCCCCCCTCTCAATATTTCCTATTTCTAACAATTGGTATCAAAGAACAATTACTCAGAGAAGAAACATTCAAGGAAAGCCTAGCAGCTTGAGTAAGATCTCTATGGATATGGATCAATTATAGAAGAATCTTGAAGAAGCTCTTGAGCAAATTGATATGCTTATTGATGAAAGTAACAATTTGAAAAGAAAGTATGATGATGCAAAGAATCTTATTGACAAATTGAAAGGTAAGATAGAAGATTTGAAATTTGAGAAGGAATCTAAAATTCTTGTTAAAGATTGTGATGATTTAGAAAAAGAAAATGTGATCCTTAAACATGAATTGAAGATAGCAAATTTGAAGCTTAGCTTGAAAGATGGAAATGAAAATTTGAGATCTGAGAATGAAAACTTGAAGAATGAAAATGAAGATCTGAAATCTAAACTTGGCAAGGTAACATCCGAATTTGATAAAGTCAAATTGCAGTATGATGAACTTGAGAAATACAACAAAATTGTGAAAGGTGAATTGACTCAATCCAAACAACAACTTGAGAGGCTATATTCAAATAGTGAAAAGATTGATAAGAAAGTATCTTATGGAAAACCATTCTATGACAAAATTGGTCTTGGATTTAACATATTGAAGATAGTTAGTGAAAGCAAGAAACCAGATTTGAATGAATGTGAAAGCAATGAAGAAAAGAAGTTAGATGAGAACAAATCAGAAGAATCACCGAAGCAAGAAGAATCACCAAAGCAAGAAGAAACACTGAAGCAAGATGAATCATCCAAAGGGATGTAAAGAGAATTCAAAGGTAGATGTTTTTCTTGTAATACTATTGGTCATATGAAGAGAGATTGTACAGGTAAACAATTCAAACCTCTTAATGGTTATTGTTATAATTGTCATGGTTTTGGACATAGAGCTATTGAATGTAGAAGATCTAAAGTTATTGAGAATAATTTCAATACAAGAATGCCTAGAAATACTAACAATGCAGATCAAAGATCAACTGAAGACATGAAAACAGGAAACGGAATAGTATGTTTCAGATGCAACAAAATTGGACATATTGCTAGAAATCGCAGGACACAAATCAATCAACAAACACCTAGATATGGAACCAATGGAATTACTAGTCAGATATGTAACAAGATTGGACACATAGTAAGATTTTGCATAATGAACAATGGAGGTTATCATCATAACCCTAACCCTAGAAACTATGCAAGAAGAAATGAAAATGTAGGAAACAAAGAGAAAGGTTGTTGTAGCAATGAAGATGAAGTAAAATTTTTTAAAGGCACAGATCAAGGAGGTATAGTCAGCATTGAAGGTAATCAGGAAGGTAATGTATCTGATGGTAAGAATGAGTCTTTACCTAACCCTTCTTTAAGCACTTAAATTATGTAAATTTCTATAGTTTAGGAACTTAGAATTAGTATAGAATTAGATTTTGAATGAGTTAAGTTTTGCATAGTTAGATGAAGGTTTGTTATGTTATACTAATGCTATGGTTAAGTGTGCAAAAAGAAATATTGTGTTTTGTGAAGTCGCAAGAATATTTATGGTTGCAGGTTTATAGAATCAACTTTTTGGCATTTTAGCAGCAAAATAATTGAATACGATGTTAGATCGAGTAAATGTTAAGTATTAAAAGATTGAAATCAAAGTTATTGTGATTATCAAGTGATTAGAAGTGATTTGGAAGAGAAGAAAGAAGTTTGGAAGTGATTTGTAGAAGTTTGAAGCGCCGATCTAGTGAAAGCCCTAATTTTGTGAATTTGATGTATTTATCCAACTAAGATCTTGAATCAGCTTAAGTAATTAGATATAATCATGGATGTGTCATTGATTCACAACATTAAGGATAAGAACAGACCTAGAAATAATAAAGATCTAGTTGAACCCTCAGAAAGAGATGCTAGTTTAGCCTTATCATCTGTACGAGACGGAGTTCTTCATTTAGAGAATGTTAAAAGTTATCTTGGATGCAAGTATGAAACCCTAAGAGAAAGTGATTTTAATGGTGAATATAAGAAATTGTACAACATGGATATGTCAGTCAAAAAAGGTTATGAACATCTAGAAAACAATGAAATCATTGAGTACTCTATGAAATATGAATTTGATAATGAGGAGTGTACTAAGATCATTTTGAGTAGGATAGATAATGGTAAATTTTGGTTAGAAGACAGAGTTATAGACATAACTGCAGACCTAATTCATGATGTGACTGGATTATCAAAAGTTTATGCAATTCCACTGAATGAGAAAAACATGAGAAAGATTGTGATTGAAAACACCGGTTCAGTATACAATGGCGAAGGTATAGTCATTAGTAAGATTAAGCAAGATGATGTAAAATACTTGTGTAAGATTTTGACAACAAAGTTCTATGGAAGCTCTAGAGAAGATGATATGCTAGCAGGTAATGTACACATTGCTTATTTGATGTTTGTGGAATAGAAGCCTATGGATATGTGTGAAATTCTAAGAATACAGTTGTTTGAGAATTTGGAAAAGATAAAGAAAGCTAAATACACTCACTTTAGATTTTTCTCATTGGTTACTTACATGTTCTTCCACTTGCTAAGAAGATTTCCTTACACTATTGAATGGAATGATGGTGAGAATACTATGGAAAGAATCAATAAAGTTTACATGAAACATCTTATTGAAAACATTAATGACAATGTAAAGTTAGTGTTGAAAACTTTTCAGAACATTGTGGTAAATAGATCAAGAATTCCTCCATCCCTAGTTGAGAAATACAAAGATGATATATGTTTTATGGTTGATATTGATTTCACTTACATTGAGGCAGTAGAACGTAGACATGAATTCATAGACCCTCTTGGCTATGAAATCTCAAAAGTTGAAACAAAAGGATATGTTAGTAGATTGTTGAAAAGTAAAGTTGATGCTCATGGCAATAGATTTGGAACATATGATGAAAACTTTGATTCAGCAAAGACACTTAAGGAAGAGAAATAATCAAAGAAGAGAGTGGAGTCTACCATAAAGAAAATTCTAAAAGAATAAGGTATGAGTGAGCAGGAATTTGATATTGCAAGAAAGACTGCAAAAGCAATAAGGCAAAGTGAGATACTATTAGTCCCACCTTTGGCATCTAGTGCAGAACCTATTCAAGTTAAGGTAAAGGTTGAAGAACCTGAGAAGGAGAAAGAAAATAGTCAAACAGAGAAACCCTTTTCTTTAGCACCAAGAAAAAGAATGAAGGCAAGTGCTTCAGGACCAAGTAAAAGATAGAAAACAATTGTTCCACCAATACCTAGAAGAGTTGCAGAAATAAAAGATGATGAAGTGACAATTAAGAAGAAATCATGGAAACCAAGGATAGAAAGAGTTAATGAAGATATAATGTAGCATGGAGACTTTACCAAAATGAAAAATAGTATGATTTATATGGATCCTCTGATAGATTAAATCTAGAGAATGCAATGGTTACACATATGATTTTGACAAACAAGAAATTTGATACTATTCATGGAAAGATACCAGAAGATTTGTACAATAGACTTGTGACAAGGAAGATGAGAGCACAAGAAGAAGATACTATAATGAGAGAGAATGTGATTAGACAGTTCTGTGAGTTAAGAGATGATGACCACCTTAAACAGATCCTCAAGCCACTTGAAACCCTATTAAGAACCAAAAGAAGAATTATACAAATAATGGGAGGTCAGTATGAACAAGTGAAGACTAAAATTGAACAGGCAGTTGTGCAAGTGCAAGCAAACTTGGTTGCAAGAAAAGATAGCAAAGATCAATCAATTGTAGAACTAGTAGAGAAATAGAGTTCAGAACAAGTAGAGGCAGCAGCAGAGGTAATTGAAACTAAAGATATTCCCTCTTCTTCTATAAACATTGGCACAAAATCTATGGACATTGAAGGAACAAAAGTTACTTTAGATTTAGATGATGTGGTACTCAACAGTCTAGATAACATTGTTGACAATTTGGTTTTGGGAGAGCAAGAAAAGAGTATTGTAACAAAGACTACACAAACTGAACTGTAAATGGAAATAGAGGCCCATACACCCATTGAACCACAAGAAGACATCAGTCTTACTCCTAAGAATAGAAAGGAGAAAGGAATATGAACATTGATTGAAGATTTGAGCAAGGAAGTTGATGACGATGATCAATTAGAGTTGATCACTTCTTTGAAAAAAATTATTGGAAAGAACAAGAAAGTTAAGAATTTGGAAGGTAGTCTGAAAGATTTGACTGAGAAGCTACAAAGTGTTATATCTACAAAAGTCTTTGATTCAGATCCACTTGAAAGAGAAAAGATGGTAATTAAATCTTTTGATGTTGAATTCACTAATTTGACTGATATTGCTAAGGTTAAGGCTCAGGCAGGTTATGAAGCTGAGATGTTGTAGAATATAAGTCAAAATATCAAAAATGACATTGACAACCTTGACAGGCACATTAAGAACTTAAGGAAACATCTTGAGACTGGAAAGTGTTTGTACATTCAGTGTAAAAAATCTAAAAATATTTTAATTGAGGAAGAAAAGAAGATAAAAGAGAAGCAAGATGAAATTACAGCAGAGACAAACTCTTTGGCTAGCCTAAACATAAAGATCAGTACAGTTGAGAAAAAGATCAGAAAATTATGTGATGACATAAGGACTTTGAATGATGAGAAAAACAAGAAAATTATCAGAATAAACATCTTGAGGGAGCATGTCTCAATCAAGTTGACTATAATAGAAGAGTAGCTAGATGAATGTCTTACTACTAAGACAACATTTCAAAAGTTCAATTTTGAATCCCTTCAAGCCTTTCAGATTGCAGCATACGGATTGAGTACTTTACTCAATGTAGCATAATCAATAAAGAAGGCATGGAAGAAAGATTTTGAGACTTGGAAGAAAGATTTTGTAGATTGTGTTGCAAGCATACTAGATTTGCAATAAGACAATAAGGTAAAAGTTTTGACACAATTTTGTATATCCCTTTCCACCCTTTATTTTGTCATTGTTGTCAAAGGGGGAGAGATACTTAGAGAATTGTCTATATGATAAGGAAGGATACTCATAGGGGGAGTTCTGTGGAGTATTATGAAGTATTATAGATTATGTGTATATTTTGAGGAGATATAAGGATAGTATACTTATTTTATACTATGGCCACAATTTTGATACAAATTTTGAGATTTTGACTTGTACACTTAGCCAATTTTCTCATATGTTGCCACCAATGACAAAGGGGGAGATTGTTGGAAATTTGGCTAAGGTATGTACATAGATGTTGTCATTATGGAAACATATTTTCCCTATGAAGATCACATAAGCTGGAAAGTAAGTATGGAAGATCGCAGATTAAAATTGTCTAAGTATGAAATAGTGTTTTTGACAAAGCACCCGATACAGTTTGTTTTGGTGACATTCACTGGAGCATGATCAAAGTTTGCACAATTGAAAATAGACTCTATGGTGTCTAAGGATACCCCATCTTAGTGTTAAAAAGAGTACAAATAGTATGGACAAAGTTATGATTGTTTTACCGATGATAGAGTACAACCGATAGTGCAGTTTTGAAGACAGAACTAGTAAATGAATTAAGGGATTATTTTTCTTGTCAAAATAATGACTTAATATTATAAAGAGATGACATCCTAGATGTTTACTCTTGGATAAAGATATGCAAGCCGATAGGAGAAAGATATTATGTTTTTATCTTGTATAAATAAAGATGTACCGAATATACTTGAAATGTAACATGTAACATATGTAACTTGTGATAGCAGTGAAAGTTGTTGATGTGAAATTGTAAGAAATACCCTATTGTAATCAGTAAACATTTTTATTACTTATTTGGGCAGTGAGCTCATCTAGTAATCAAGTTTTGTATCTATAACTCCTAACAGGGTTGAGGCTTTTAACAAGGCCTATAGCCCCTTAACCAGGACTGACACACTATATGATTGTAATAGGCTCCTAACAAGGTCAACATCCTTAACCAGATATCTTTTGATTAGTGGATCTTTGTGGGTACCATCCCCACTGGGGTTTTCCCTTGGCCATGGTTTCCTTGAGAATATATTATGTGTTATGAGTTCTTTACATTTACTATTATGTATGCTATTTAGTTTCCTATGCTTTGTATGCACTAAAGTAATCTGTTATATCCATAAGTGGGCAAAAGTAAAAGTTTGTGAAATAATAATTCACCCCCCCCCCCTCTTAGTATTTCCTATTTCTAACAAAAGAAGTCGGTCACATCACTGCTAGATGTCCTCAAAAGAAAGATGATGATAGATCCAAAGACCAATCTAAAGGAAGCTATGGAAGAAGAGTCAATAGAGGCTATCGACACTATAATAGAGACAACTGAGATGAAAAAGGTGAAAAGGTATGTTACATAGCTGAAGATACTGAAACTAAATCTGATTCTGATGATGACATAGAAGTTGTATTTATGGCTATGAAAGATGACTTAGAAGAAGAAGAGAAACATGAAGAGACATCATTGATCTCTAAAGTAAGCAGAAATGATACATGGATCATAGACAGTGGCTGTACACATCATATGACCAGTGATGTAGAGAAGTTTGATCATCTTGTTGAATATAATGGAGGATTTGTGAGAATGAGAAATGATGCACCTTGTATGGTAAGAGGTAAAGGCTCACTGATGATCAATGACAGACTACAATGTGAAAATGCATACTAGGTAGATGGACTAAACTATAATTTGTTAAGTGTGGCTCAGCTGAACAATTCGGGCCATCGACTAGCTTTTGAGAGAAAAATGGTGAAAATATATGATGATGGAGGAAGACTTGTTAGAACTGGTACACAATCTAGAGGTAATCTATTCTATCTTGATATAGATCAGTCTTCTTGTTTGTTAATAAACAATGAAGATGCTTGGTTGTGGCACAGAAGGCTATGCCATGTGAAATTTGACAACATGATCAAAATTTGTAGAAAGAGAAGAGTTAGAGGATTTCCTAACTTGACAAAACCTAATCATGCCATGTGCCATGAATGTTAGAAAGGTAAGATCATTAAGTCTAGTTTTAAAGGCAAAGACTATTCAACAAAGAAATTACTTGAGCTAGTTCATACTGACCTATGTGGTCCTACGAGAACTCGGAGTTATTTTGGTGATAGATATTTTATTCTTTTTGTTGATGATTATACTAGACTGATGATTATCATGTTCTTGAAAGAGAAATTTGAACTTTCAAAATGTTTAAGTGGTATAAAGCTAAGGTAGAGAAAGAAACTAGAAAGGAAATAAAATGTTTAAGATCTATTCGAGGAGGTGAATTTATCTCTAATGAATTTACTAATTTTTTTAATGATCATGGAATCAAAAGGCAGGTATCCACACTGAGGACTCCTCAGCAAAATGGCATTGCTGAAAGGAGGAATAGGTCTATAATTGACTATGCTAGAACATTGATGATATAGAAGAATGTTGCTCAGACATATTGGAGGGAAGCTATTAGTATAGCTATGTATGTTCTTAACCAAGTGCAACTGAAGAAGGACTCCAACTGAACACCTTATGAACTATGGTTTGGACACAAACCTACTGTAATTTATTTCAAAAATTTTGGAACTAAATATTTTATTTTGAAAGATGAGAGAAATGACAAATTTGATTCTAAAGGAGATGAAGGAATATTTCTTGGATATTCCACTTCAAGTAAAGCATACAAATTTTTGAATAAGGCTACAAATAAGATAGTTGAAAGTACTAATGTTCATGTTGATGAGTTTGATGACAAGTACATAGAGGAAAGTACAAAGGAACTAGAAGATTATGGTAAATTCACTTATATTGAACATCCAGAGTATCTACCAACATCACAGACTGTGTCAACCGGTTAGCAGGGAAATAATGTAGGACAATAGGCAACACAAGCCGAGGAACAAGATGGAGCTACCATGCAAGAAAATGACCCTAAGCAGGATGACCAAGAAAGGAAAAATCAAGTTTTGGCTAGTTTTGTTAGAAGATATCATATTGAGACACAAATCATTGGAGACAGACATGCCATAATGCAAACTAGAAGCAAAACAAGACAAGGTACATGTTTAATTTGTGAATTTGAACCTAAAACTATGAAAGTTTCATTAAAGAATGAAGAATGGGTTAATGCAATGAAGGAAGAAATAGAGAAAATAGAGAAGAAAAAAACTTGGTCCTTAGTACCCTGACCAAAAGATAATAATGTTATCAGTACTAAGTGGATATACAGGAATAAATTGAATGAAAATGGTGAAGTCAAAAGAAATAAAGCTAGATTAGTATGCAAGGGATATGCATAGGAAGAAGGCATTGACTATGGTGAAACATTTGCACCTGTTGCTAGATTAGGAGTTAGAATGCTACTTGCATATGTTGCACATAAGAAATTCAAAGTTTATCAAATGGATGTGAAGTCAGCATTTTTGAATGGTATACTTGAAGAAGAGGTCTACATTGAACAACCTGAAGGATTTTTTGATCCCCACAATAAAGACATGGTATGTAGACTACATAAAGCATTATATGGATTGAAGCAAACACCGAGAGCATGGTATGAAAGACTACATACTTACTTGTTAAGTATTGGATTTGTTAGAACAAGTTAAAACAACAATCTGTATGTGAAAGGTGATACTAATGATACTATTATCATTGTTGAAATATTTGTTGATGACATTATATTTGGAGGCTCAAAGCTTGTCTGCAAGGCATTTGTTGATGAAATGCAAAAGGAATTTGAAATGTCTATGTTCGGAGAGATTAAGTTCTTTCTTGGATTACAAGTGATTCAACAGAGTGATGGGATATTCATCACACAATCTAAATACATAAAGGAAGTACTAAAGACATTTGGCATGGAAGATGCTAAACCTGTAGGAACAATGATGGCTGCTAGATGCAAATTGACAAAGGAGGATGAAACTACAGAGGTAAACCAAACACTCTACTGATCCATGATTGGTAAGTTAATGTATATAGTTCATAGTAGACCAGATATAGCACATGTTGTGGTAATTGTTGCAAGATTTTCTACTAATCCTAGAGAATCACACATGATAGCTACAAAAAGGATCTTAAGACACTTGAGGAAAATAGAGAATTTTGGATTATGGTATCCTAAGGAAGGGAAGTTTGAATGAAAAGTTTACATCAATGCTGATTGGGATGGAAATGTGGATGATAGAGAAAGCACCACTGGAGGAGCATTTTTCTTTGGTGAAAGACTTGTAACATGGACAAGTAAAAAGAAGGCTTGTATTTCTTAGTCTACAGCTGAAGTAGAATATGTTGCTGCTGCTACTAAATGTTCAAACATTGTATATATCAAACAAGTGTTGGAAGGAATGAATGAGGTAATCACTGATCTGATGATTATATATTGTGACAACACTAGTGCAATTAATATTTCAAAGAATCCTATGATGCACTCTAAAACAAAGCACATATCTATTAAGTATCATTACTTAAGAGAAAAAGTGTTAGAAAAGAAAGTGAAGTTAGAATTTGTTACATCTAAAGAACAACTTGTAGATATTTTTAGAAGGCCCCTACCAAAGGACACATTTGAATACTTGAGGACTAGACTTCGGGTCCATCCCCTATCTATTGGTCACTAAGGTGATCTGGTTATTGCATCAGCCTACTTATATCAAAAGATCATTCATTTTGATGTAGCATAGCTCACACTTCGAATCATGTTCAAGGTTGTGATTAAGTTTGAAAACTTGAACCGATTGGAATATCAGTATTCAGAGATACAAAGGAAGACAAAATTGTTTGTTTATTTGTTTCTTTGGCATTGTTGTCAAAGGGAGAGATAAAAAATATGAAATGAAAAGGGGAGAGATAAAAAATATGAAAAGGAACAAGCACTGACAAGAATTATCTAAGGGAGAGACAATCTGAATGAGACAAAGTAATGAAGATCAGTTACAGAAAATAGAAAAGATCACAACTACAAAATGGTAAAGTTGTATTATTTAATGCTACTTAGTAATGTAGTGATTAAACATATTAAGTCTATTTGACTTACAACATTTTGTTCACTAAGTTGTAGAATGTATGTTTGGTATGTGTATGGTACATTTCATATTACTTGAGTTTCCATCAATGCCAAAGGGAGAGATTGTTGGACTACAACTGATTTGGATTCTGATTGAAGAATCTGTGATTAAAGATCACTAAGGAGTTGTTGATTAGATATGTAATATGATTGATTCAGTATTATGTTTTCATTAATGTCAACTAGTTTGACAACACTTATCTTGTAAGTTACTATACCGAGACATCGGAAGAAAGGTGAAAGAGATGAAGAACAGAGAAATCTACATGAGGAAAGATGTACATGACAGATGAGGATAAGGAATACATTGAGGAACTTGTTGATGAGTCTATGACTTGATGGTATTGACTTTATTATGTTGCATTCATCTATGATGAAGTATAGAGCTGAAAGACACAAAGCAGTGTTGTCGGTAAATGAAGCATTTCTAGTATACACCGATAGAGTGTAGTGTATACCAATCACAGTATTAATTGAGTAGTATTCACTGATGCATTTCTTTGTTAACCGAGCAAAATAGAATGTATTAAATGATTAGTTTAGCTGATAAGATTGATGAGTTGGCAAGAGTATAACATCGAGGTAACAAATAATGTTTGTTACACAGATTAATGGTTAACAAAATTTAGGGAAGATCTAACGGAGAAGATAGAAATGTGTTATTAACACAAGTACTGAGAAAGTTTGAAGTGACAAAATCTATGAATGTGGTTAAGTGGAAAAATCTGATGGTGGAGAAGAAATTGATTTACTTGTCTCTATAAGAGAACAGATTTTCTTTATGAAAAATGCTGAAAGAAGAAGAAGCTATAGGAATATCACTTGAACAAGGTTTTCATGTAATCTAATCATAGGTTAGTAAGAACCGAGCTGCAGAACAATTACTGAGCTACAGAGAGAAATTACCGATAGACATTAAGTTGATACAGTATTGAATCTGAAGTGAAATATTGATCAGAAGGATTTGTATGGACTAAATATTGATATGTAATTTGCAATTGAAGTTGTATTAAGGCAGGTCATTTACTATTACATATTTAACCATTGTATATAGTCAAAATCTCTTAATCGAGTGGACTCTGAAAGTCTTATGATGTATCATTCATAGAATGAACATTGTTATCCTGTCAACCCCATAGTGAATGCTGGTTGGATGATAACTTCTAGTCTAAAATCCTCTAACAAGGTCACACCTTACAGTGTGTTTGTAACCTTTAAAAGGGTTGGGTCTTACCCGACCTCACTTCAGAAGAGTAAACATTTTGGGTTGCCGATCCTAGGTGGTTTTTCCCTTTACAAGGTTTCCACATTAAATATCTTGTGTTATGTGTTGATTGTGATATTTGTTTGTTATCATTCTTTACATGTTACATGTTAGATTTGATCGGTAAACTATTTTAGCATTAGACTGGTAATCGGTAAAAATATAGATAATAAAAGTATCTAGTGTTTACTGACGAGCAGAAATAGAAGAAATTGTTTTCAATTGGAACACTAGATAAATGATTCACCCCCCTCTCAGTTATTCTAACATCTGCAATTCAATTCTGCTGAGGGGTTCTAGGTGCACTCAACTGCCTCTTGATGCCATGTTCTTTGCCATACTCATAGAATCTGTCAGAGGTGAATTCTCCTCCTCTACCTGATCTCAAACATTTTATCTTTAGTCCAGATTCATTCACAACCTTAGCTTTGAATATTTTGAACTTCTCAAATGCTTCTGACTTGTCTTTCAAGAATGCAACCCACATCATTCTAGTATAGTCATCAACAAACATGATGAAATACCTTTCAACATAGTATGATCTTGTTTGAGTTGGACCACATAGGTTTGTATGAATCAGATCCAACTTATTCTCTTACTACCTTTACATTGCTTATCTTTACTATGTTATCAAAATTGATATGACATAGTCTTTTATGCCACAACCAACTATCATCTACTTGAGTGCAAAAAAAACTTTCTTCTAGATTAAGCCAAAAAACATTACCTTTAGTCTTTGATCCTGATGCAATTATTTCTCCTTCTTTTTTTTTAATGATGCACTTGTTTTCATTGAATTCTAATCTGTAACCTTTGTCAAGTAACTACCCAACACTTAGTAGGTTATGTTTCAAACCATCGACATAAAGAACATCATCAGTACTATTCTTTCAATCCAAGGTGATGGCTCCTCTACCATTGATGAGTTTAGGAGTGTTATATCCAAATCTAACCATGCCACCATTATATTTGTCTAGATGAACAAATTTTTCTTGATCACCTGTCAAGTGATGTGAACAACCACTATCTATAATCTAGTTTGTCCTTATATCAGCTTGTGAAATCAATGCTAGCTCTTGTTCCTCTTTCTCATCTTCATGGTCTATCTTATTATTCATTTTATCTATAATGGCAATGAATCCAATTTCTTCTTCATCTAAATCATCATCTGGTACTCCATCTCTAACATAGTAACATTCCTTAGAGTATTTGGGCTTATAGTCATTTTTTAACTTTCTAGCTCTTGTAGGACACTTGGATGCAAAGTGACCAATCTTATTACATGAAAAGCATTTAAATGGAAATTGATCTTCATATTTTCCTTTTCCTTTATTTTATCTTTTGGAAATCATAGCAATGAAATCATCTAGTGTTTTCTCTTCATCATCATCAAAATTACCAAAAGTGTTTGCAGATTTCTTACCATGAACTATTGCTTTGAAGGTTGTCTCACTTTTAGGTTCTATCTTCAATCTTGAAATCTCAAAAGTTGAGATTTTTCTGATCAAGGTCTCTCTCTTGAAATTTGATGTAAAATGCATGGTCTCATCAAGGATGTTGATCTTTTTTTCATATTCTAGAGTGAGAGTAGTCATCAACTTGTCCATAATGTCTTCCTTTGAGATCTCTCCACCATTGTTCCTGATTCCAATGACTACTTCATTGATCCTTTGATTGTAAGCTCTGATGTTTTCTTTAGGAAGCATCTCTAATGCATTGTATCTTTTCTTCCATGTTTTTTCTATGTGCATCCTTTGCTTGTTTGTCTCCTTCAAATATGTCTTCTAGGTACTTCCATATTTTGTGGGTTGTATATACTTTCTTTATTTCTGAAAACTCACTATCAGATAGGGCGTTGATAAGGGCTTCTTTGGAAATTGCATTATGATGAAACAATTCCTTTTTCTTTTCAGTAGCATCATCCTTTGCAAGGTCTTCTAAAGTAGGGATCTTGACTACTTTGATAGTTACATCAAAAACTTCAAAAGCAATGCATTGCAAATGAGTCACCATCTTGTTCTTCCAATCAAGATAATTCTCTCCATAAAACTTAGTACTTTCTTTTCTGAAGAATGCCATCTGATCAACCTCAAGCTATTAAAATTTCTCTCTGAGGCACTTGGCTCTAATACCAATTGTTAGGAATAGTCCCAAGAGATAACTAAGAGGGGGGGGGTGTGAATCAATTATCTACAAGTTTTAATTCTTTGTCCATTTAAGTATACTTAAACATAAAGCATAAACAAAATGAAAGAACACTTCAACACAACACCAATATTTTGGTTACGACAAAAACCAAATAGGTAAAAACCCCAATGGGAATTGACACCCACTAATATTATGCACTAGTGTATTATGATCCTTGTTAGAAGATCCTTAACCCTGTTAGGAGTTTCTTTACAATATATTTAGTATAGTAGACCTAGTCAAGGGTCAGAACCTATTAGGAGTCTTTTAAAATTAACCCTATTAGGGGTGAGGATGCACTATCCAAGAGCACACTATTCAAATGGGTGAAGGCTACAATATTCTAAATAACATATACATGCTATATCTGGATTTTGGTGAACTATGCTTTGACCTATTGTATAGATCAGTTCCAATGTATAGCACAAATACTTTACTTGGTCACATAGACCTTCTTCAGATGGCTCAACACTTTCATACACTCTGCTCTTCTCTTCATAATCAACTCTGAACCATACTCTAGCAAACACAAATGACTATCTATAAATATCTTTCCTCTAAATGATATAATCAAGTCAGCCTTTTAGAGCCACCTTGAAATCATATTAGAGAAACCATAACAAACTCCAATAATAATTCAGTCAGCTATAGTAAGCATGCAACACATTCTGGGACCTGTCCAATAAGATAATTGTAGACGCACGCTACACATTGTTGGCTCTACCAAAATAACTGGATCTTTCTACTCAAGTTGAATTAACTCATGCACTCTTAACCAAATATTACTAAATCTTCTCCAAGATCTAATCCAAGGGCTCATACCAAAATGATATGTGCAATTCTAGAACCAATATATTCTATGTTGGTTGTTCTAAAAAAACACAAGAAACTACTACTGGTGAATAGCGACTACATACCTTTACTTCTACTAATCATTAGACTCTACGTCCATGAATGTAACATCACTAACATGTCTCCATCACATATCTGAATGAGAAAGGCTCCATGATAATTGTACATACAACCATTCATAGAACACTATCTATAACTATGTCAAGAACACTACTAACACAAGCTAATATATAACTATATGTACTAATAGTTAACCTTTTCACCCATGATATCATGTTGATAACATGTCCATGCTATATATACTCAAAAATTACCATATAAATCTTCCACACATGCTACTTACCATATGTTTTCATCAATGAAACATATAGTTAGTATTGTCTTGCTGGAAAATCTCCAACTAATTCTTTATGTACTTTGTAGAACATAATCCCCATTTAGAGCTAGCTATAGGTACACTTTCAGTACACCATTTTTAAGAAAAAAATTCAAGTCACCTCCCATAAATTTTCCCCTAACGTGTTCTCAAATTTCTCTAATAATATTTCTTTGAAGATTGGATATGTTCGAAATGCAAAGTTCCATCATGCAGATCATCAAGGCTGGATTCAAAGAGGTAAAGATTGAGACATTATGACCATTTGATGAAGAGATGTATGCGAGCATGCTATGTTCAAAACTGCTTCAAATTTTTAAAGAGGTCGATGGCATGAAGATTTTTTTATAAATATGAAGTCGTGTGTGATAATAAGCACTCAAGCTCTGAAACTGATTCTTATAGTTGTCCATGTTCATTGCTTGAAAGAAAGAGATTTATGAGATTTTGTATATGCCCTACAAAGAAAGGAAGGAATGCATTCATATGAATCAAGTATGGAAGCTTGAATTAAAATCATTGATGCAAATGGATCAAACTCACATGTTACAGTCAAGTATCTCCTAAAGTATTAATCTCAAAAGTAATGCAAAATTAGAATTGGGATGTACAAGTGGATTTTGCATTTTCCACCAGGGAGAAGGTAAATGGTTATTTTTCGGTATGGAGTAGTGGGATGCGAGAAATCTGATTTATGGTGAAAAGATGTGAGTTTTGGCAATTAAATTTCTCTAGCAATGAGTTTTATGGATCAATCAAGCAAGGGAGTAGGCGTAGTGGAAAATTCAATTTCCATTGCACCTTTCGTAGTCCATTTCCAATTTTCCACTTTGGAGAAGCCAATGTCTATATTTCCACCAAAGGCTAGAAGAAGTCAAATTATGGAATCCCATCTGAGTTGAGCTTGGCATTCAAGGATGAATTTAAACAAAAGAAGTCTCAAAGGTTTCTATAGAAGCTGAATGCACTAGTTCCTCCAAGATTTCATGCTTACAGCAGAAGGAGGCAGAAAATGAAGCTTCTACTACTCCGGAGTAGTCAAATATGAGATTTCTGCCACAAGGAAGCACAAGCTCAAAATGCCACCAGTGGTGAATTTGATCATAGGATTCCTAATAAATTGAATGAGTGATTATCATGGGTGTCTGATTGTACATTGAGTAAATTAATTATATCTCCATGGTTCAGGCAATATCTTGAGGCTGATCAAGTGTGCAAAGAAAAGGTTGTAGATAAAGCCACCATCAAAAAAGATTGATGTACCTCCATGATGCTCATGATAGGGATATGGGGAGAGTCATTTCTTCTCGTGCTCCCAAATTCAAGACAATGCTTGGGCTTTTATCTTTGAAACCTCAAAGCTGATGCTCTAAGAAGTTTAATGTTTAATTGAATCAGGTTCTGTCTATTGAAACCGGTTTTGTGATAGTCCGAAAGAGAATAAGGAAATGGGTCTATGTGACAATAAAGCAAAGACAAAATGCTAAGTATTAAATCTTGTTTATATATATATTGAACAATCCAAAGAACCATCACATAAATCATAGGCTAGCTTCACAGGGAATTGATGTGATAGAAATCAAATGGGGTTTAACCATTAACGGTTTTCAAGAATCTTTGTTTAAGAAATGTGGAGCCCAAAAGAATAGATATATGAGTGCATAATATTTGGTGTAGTGAAAGCCTATGTGAAGGGATTCAATCTCAAGCTTGTGTGAAAAAATAGATCCATCATAAATTTTTGTGCTTTGACAGTCCGTATTGTGATACATTGCACTCATGGTCCATGAGTAAACCGTAAATCTTGCCATAGTTATCATGAATTGTATTGAATAAGTGTGTAGGTTTGCATCATCATTTGTCAAGTGTCTATTGTTGAGTTCATTTCATTGGTTGGTTGTGAAGAATAATACTTAATCGTTGTTGTTATATTAAGTTTATATTATTGGGAGTTGGAAAGTTTGTGAGCCTCCAATCATACTTAAATGATGCAAGCAATATGTTTAAGCTCGGTACTCATAATGCAACTAAAAATATGCAAGAAAGGACATCGACACATTATTTAATCAACATAGGGGTTCTCTGTCCATAATTTTTTTACGGGGAAAAAGGGAGAACAAGCTCGCATCTACTATTAAAGGACAAATATCATATCTTGAAGAATGTGTATGTTTGAAAGAGATCATACTCTACATTTGGGGTGGAGTTAAACACCAGATTCGGTCTGAGAATGATTGGTAGAGTTGAAGACAAACCTGACCACATTGATCTATGTATTTGTGCCTTCCTAAACAAGTGTACAGGACCTACAGTCTGTCTTCTCTTATCAATGATAGATGAGTGAATCGCTTGATGTAGAAGTCCAGATCTTTATGATTTGTCATACGTTTGAGCTGGCAAGATGGATGGAATGCTCAGGCATGATATAATCTCCTAAAGTTAGCTGAATGTGAAGAAAAACATGTTGAAGATGGTCTCAATGTCGGGTACATGAATCTTGATCCCAATCAAGTACCAAGAGGATGGTGTCAAGTAAGCTCAATTAATAGTATGGTGCTACACTAAGCTTCTCGTCTTGGAAAAATCTAAGAGATTAAATCCAAATCAACACTATGATCAAACATTGAGATGAACAGAGTCGATGACCATTTGACCATCAAGAAGTTCAATTCTTGTAGACATTGCCTTCCTTGACTCAAATATCTGATCAAAAGAATAATATGCACTAATGGTGATCTTTGGCACTAGAAGAAACATGTTAATGGACCTCAACTCTACCCATGGAACACAATAAGGAAAAACCAATTGATTTTATAAATCAAAATGCTAAAGATCGGAATCAAAACTAGAATAAGGAATCCATTCAAGATCAAATGGTAGATTAGTGTGACACATTCCTAATTGAGTTCAAGCAATATTGAAATAACGCTAAAAGCTGAAGATATCTCATGAAAATCTTGAAGTGCAAGTCAAGCAAGTCTCCCACAGCATATAGAGGCTCATTACTTTGAGTCTCTGCTTAGGTTCTCAAGTTTTGAGTATGATATGGGATAGGAAGTTCATTCATGAATTTCATCTCACTCGATGACCGTGAAAATGAAGAATCTTGAGTAGTTTATGTTAATCTTCTTCCCTTAATTTGGTGACAATTATAAAATATCTAGAAACTAGGGATTCATCATACAGAAGAGCTGCAAGAACTTAGGTGTTGAAGAATCTCATCAGTGATAACAAAGACTAAGACTAGAAGCTCTCAGAATCTAACAAGTGAATGTTAAGATGAATGAATCGGGTGGAAAATGATAGGTGTTGGAGATAAAAAAATCTCATTCAAGGAGAAGACTTTATTAATCATCAATTTATAGTACAAAAGTGCATGCTTTTTATTAGAAATAAAATATCATGTTTTAATAAAAAAGGGGCATGTGAATATGGAAATGAATAGACACGGGTTGTTCATATGATTTTCAGATTAACATTTGGAAAATAATCAAAAGAAAAATAATTTTAATCAAAGGATGAGTTTCTAAAAATGGAGATTTTTCTTCTAAAAAGCTATGGGAATTAGAAAAGACCAAGAATCAGTTACAAATTGAATAGTTACAGAACCGAATAGATATGGGAAAACCAAATGGTCAGGAGAGAAAACTATTTATTGTAAAACCTTTGACAAAGTCAAGGCTCTTCTTTTCTACAAAAGTCAGAGTGCTCGAGTAGAGGGGAGACAACATTTTCATTTATGCATTTCATTTCATGCATTTAGGGGTTTTATGTTCTGAGTTTTGTAATTGATTTGGCAAGGAGATTGCAAGTAAATAAAATTAGAGTATTGTATTTATTATGTTCAATAAAAAGAGAGGTTTTATTTTGAATCAGAGCATTTGGTTATTACTTTTCTGATTATAATCAATCAGAGCATGGTTGTTTTCAGTTTTGAGTACATTCTTGCATCTTGAGTCAAATGGCGAATGGGTTGTAGATCGGAGTATTTTCATATGTTCCTATTGCAAAGATTAGGATATTTAATCTTCTTTTCATTTCATTTTGCATTTGCACAAATAAAATTCATATTGCATTACCAATGCTGGGGAGTCATAGGAAATGTGAATCCTTGGAGTTGGCTAGGTTTAGAACTAAATTTACTACCGGAGTTAGTTCTATCTAGGGCTGGCTTGGTTTTCCTCTTCCATTCTCAGGTTAAGAATGTACCTAGTTAGTTTAGGAATACGCAAATTTATTGAATATCATTCATAAGGGAGTTGTACCTTTCAATTCAAAGGAAATCTACCAACCTAGTGATAGATTATCAAACTATTGGTATCAAATTGTTTCTCACAGATTTGGGCATTTGAGAGTTAAATTGAAAAGAATAATATGTTTACCAACATCCTATTAAGTCTTTAATTTGTACTTAGTCTTGTTGCTTATTTGATTCTTCACCGCATAGAATCTCAACTTCCCCAGTGATCACAAAGGCTTCTTCAAATTTGTCTAGATCCTTATTTATTTCCGCAATGGATATTTTAATATTGTCAATCAAAATAGTATCATCATTTGTCTCCATTTCTTTAGTAGGTGTTGTCACTATGGGCACAAAATCTTGTGGACCTATCATAGGTACATTAGGGATATCAGATTCTTTTTCTTTCTTGGAGGGAACTTGGGTTGTAGGAATAGAGGGTGGATACATGTGTCTATCCAAGAATACTTTTTCAAATTCTTTCTCTATTTCCTTCGCAACCAACTCATAATCCTTATTCATTATTTGTAGAGTTTTGATTTTAGTTGTTAGATGAGGCTTTACCAACTCCAACAATAATGTTTTCTCTACAAATGAACAAACTAGGAGGTTTTCATCCAATGTCTTTTCTCTTTTTCTCATATCCTCTTCTATGGCTTGTCTTTTCAAGAAATCCAAAATGTTCCATACATGATCAAGAATAACTATCCTAAGTTCCAAAACTTTCTCTTTGAACTTAATCATGTGCATGATAATCATAGAATTAATATTTGATTTGTCAATCTCATGATACTTGTCATAAATTTTTTCTATTTGATCTATCCTTCCTTCATCAACAATTCTAGTTCTTAAGAATTGCAAATTAAGTCTGAATCCTACCTTAGGAGGTGCTTGAGTTTGTTTCCCTTTTCTTCTGGTTGTCCTTGAGAATGGGTGGCCTGCGCTAGTCTGTTTCTTCCTTTTAGGCATCTTACTTGGCTTGGGAGGTGGAGTGGACTCCAGATCAATTGTATTTGTGGGCGCGGAGATGTTTTCTTCTTTCTTTTTCTTCTTCTACTTAGGATCATCTAATTTTTCTATTTTGACTTTAGATGAGGGTGTGCTCTCAAGTTGCATTACAATCTTGGCTTCCCTTGCTTTATCCAAGTCTTCTTGGGTAACACCATGAATTTTTAGAATGTTTGAGGTAATCCTTGATTATTTTTTTTTTTTTGTAGCACTGTATAAGATAGAGTCTACTTGTCTTGTCTTCTCTTCATAAGTTCCCCATATATGTTCATTGGGATCATTAGGCACTGATAGGAGGACTTGGGCATAAGCTTCCAAAATTTGTTCCTCTACTAAATATTCAAGTTATGAATCCACTTTGTCCTAGGATCAACAACTTCCATGCATGTTATGTCTATTTCCACCATGAAGTATATAGTGTCCTTGTATTTCTCCACTATACTCTCAGGTATCCTATACCTTCTTTGCATCTTAATTATGAATGTTTTGATTTCAAGATCCATGAAATCCTTCAAGGTACTCTCTGGCATTGCCTTAAATGAGATTTGAGGCAATGTAGGTAGGCTCTTGTCAAGATAAAGATTAGAGACTTTACCAACTATATGAAAGTACATGTAGATAATCAGTGAACCAAAGTTGAATACCTTTCTTTTATCATGTTTTATGGATCTTATATTGTCTAACAATTGTGCACGCAGGATCTCGTAGAGCTTAAACTCTCCATTTTCTTTTACAATCCTTATAGCTACCAAAATTGTATCCGTAGATACACTGTTCACTTTGTTAGCATGCTGAAACTTATAACCAAGTATCATAGCCATGAGATTGATATCCTTCTCCTCTATGGTCTCAATTGTCATGCTGCACTTATCACTCATGGACTTACAATCCTACTCAACTTATTTTCTAACATCTTTACAAGTAGGAAGAATAGCACCAATCGTAGAGAGTTTGTTCATCTCATGAATGAGATCAATTATTATGTGAACAGGGACTTCTCCAATCCAAAAAAAATCATCATGAATTCTTCTTGGAAATATCTTTATCCATTCAAATTCATAGAACTCATACATAGTTGCATACTCAATGATAGGGTTATTTGTGAAGTGTGCAAATTCATTCTTGAAAGTGAATTCAAGATTAACCATTATTTCTATGTGTGACCTTACCCTATCTACTCCTACATGTTCCTTCTTACAATAGATGTAAGTGTGAATGTCTTCAACATACATAACTCCCATCGGAGTTCTAGAAAATGCTCCTTCTAGGTCATCTAGGACTGACTTAAATGGATGCTTCTTGAATATATATCTCTTCCTCTCTATGACATCAAATATTATTGGAGTGGCCATTACTTACTTGATTCAACATTTAAGTAGGGTTTCAAAAGATTTCTGAAACATCGCATTTGAGCTAGGGTTCCACAATAATTTAAACACTTCTTTTCTGATGAAAACAACTTCAATCCTTTAATATTAGATGTTATGATCTCCTATGCTCTCTAAAGGCTTGATATTGAATAAAAAAGTGAAGATAATAGATCTCCAATGACCTATAAATAAAAATTTTTCAATTAATGCTTGCCACATAAACACGGGTTGTGATCAGTGAATTCCAATCTCTGCTCTTGTTGTCAATCAGGTTGTGTGATCTTGCATACACTATCAACTAGAAACCAAAAAAATAAAACATAAGGAACATACTCTGAGGGTGATTATACCATTTGCCTAGGGGTATAGAGCTTATCTATCTCCCCCTATGACCATGAGGGTCATTTATCCAAAAGTTGAAGGTGCATCCACTCAGGATGCATCTACTACTGTGGTACTGACATTATCTTTCTTTACTTCCATCCAAATCTTGCTCACATATTTTGTAGCTTTCACAAAATTGACTTCTCCAGATTCATCCAATATTGATCCTTGAGACTTATTAGGCCTTTCTTGACTTTCTGCTTATGATCTGCAAAACTTTGAGATGTGTCCAACCTTGTTACAAGAGTAACAAATAATTAGCAGCCTTTTATTCTTCAACACATTGATGTGGGTTACTATACTACATTGTCTAGCTATGTGACCATTGTAATTGCATATCTAACACATAATGTTGTGAGGAATTCTAACATTTTTCTGAGGTTGATTTCTCTGATTGTGATGTGTTTGACTTCTTCTTTTTTAGATCTACAATTCATAGATCTATGACCAAATTTATTAGATGAATAACAATAACCATTGAAAGATCTTACCTCTTTACAATATCTTGTTATATGTCCATGCTTGTTACATGCATAACAAGTTTGGTTTACTAGCTTGCATTCATCTTTAGATGTTTTTTCTTTAACTTCAGTATGATTTTCAGTCTTCTTAGCTTTTGTAGATTCTTCTGGTGCTTTCATTCTTTCTCGCATATCATTGATTTGATTTTGTGCTTCATTGAATCCAATACCATTGGTATCTCCTTTAATCTTTTGTGCATACAACTGTGACTCTATTAGATCAATACTTGTGTGCAATTTTTCAATATGGTTCCTTGTTTTTGTCAGCTCAGATTCCATCTTTTTCTTAATGTTTTCTAACTCCAAGATTTTCATGCTTGCTTGCCTAAGTTCTTCATCCAATTGTTTATTTTCTTTGATCTGTTCTTCATAGGCTTCCTGATTATTAGTTATCTTTTCATCCAAATCTTCAATCTGATCCTTCACAAATGTGTTTTCTTCATTCAACTTTTTGACCATTTTTGCCCAAATCATTTGTTGAACAATCTTTCAAATCTTTTCTCAGTTTCTTGATGAATACTTGTGAACCACTGACCTTCAATTTTAGTTCTTCAATTTCTTTTTCAGATCTATCAAGATCTTTAAGAGATGCCTCAAGATTCAGATGTTTTACTTCTTTTGAAACCATGATCTCCTCAAGTGGCTAAACTTATCTTTAGAGGACCAAAGCTCTGATACCAATTGTTAGGAATGGGAACACTGAGAGGGGGGTGGGGGGGTGAATCAATGTTCTATAATTAATTTTAGATCCTTGAAACTTAACTCAATTACTTAAATACTGAAATGAATAATAAAGAAAATGATGTATTCAACCATAAAACATAACACAAGATATGTTTACGAGGAAACCTTGGCCAAAGGAAAACCCTAGTGGGAATAAGTACCCATGAATAATTGTACTTTGTATTATGAACCTGTTAATGTTCCTTTTCCCTGTTAGGAGAAGTCATTACAATGCTGAGTAAAATGACTTGGTTAAGTGTCTATAAGTAACAAAACCTATTAGGGGGGGATGGCTCATTGACCAAGCTCACTGCTCAATGAAGAAGGCTAAAACCTCTTGGTTATCAGATACACACTATATCTACAAGGTGAACTACTACTTTGACACTATTGTTTGATCAGTTCCTCTTGTATGTTGATGCTTTAACCTATTGTAAAGCTCTATATCATTCTTAATAGTCAAATACATACTTCTCATACTTCTTCTCTTCTCTATATGCCATTCTGTGCTCAAATAAAAAATTAAATGTCACATATATACATGCTGAATAGATGCAACCAAAACTAGCTACTAGGTCGGCCTATAACTTAACACATACAATGCGTCCAAGTTAATTAACTCAAGATTATTTACATACAATGATGTTAACATGTTTATAATACAATTACAATAGGGACATAGCCTATACAAAACTTAATGATATACGCTAATCAAAATACTATCTGTCAGCTCCATGCTCTGTTCTATTCTACTGCTTGTTGACTGTGTCACTTAGACTTGTTGTAACTTCTTCATGCTGTCATATCTGACCATACATTCTTAGACTTCACATAGTAACATACTCAAAATATTATATCTAAGGGTGCATACCAAAACTCGATCATACACACGTACACTGATGCTCTAATCATCAGGTGCTTCTTTGTCTACTCTGTCTTCCATACTTTGCCAAATTATGATCTTCTAAGTTAGTGCGTTGACTAAAAAAATTCATATGACTTTTTTTCCATAATGAAAACATAAATCTTAGTCATATATACTAGTAAAGTCAACTTTCCAACAAAAACTAGACCTCCTCTCCCACAAGGTCATGTAGACAGAGAAGAAAAGATTAAGTGAAAATATCCATTATAGTGATAGGATGATCCTATCAAGGATGAGCTACACAAATGGATATTTGTAAGGATAATCCACATGTTCAACATCATGCACAGGCATAGAAGGATGTATATGTTGACAAGATATTGGCCCGACTTATAGTTACATAGATACAGGTAGACAAGGTCCTACAGTTAGACTAGAGGATTGAGCGGCTAAAGAGATAGGTTAGAGATGTGATGAGAGAGAGAGACACTACTATTGAGAGATTGGGGGAGGCAGAGACATTATTGGATGAGTTATAGGTGACAAGGAATCTTGGACCCCCTAAAAAGAGCATGAGAGTGATATTACAAGCTGGTAGAGAGATTACATATTGGAAGGATGCCTTCTATCAAGAAGTTCCTCTAGATTAGTGATGTAAGATAAACTCAAAGGCTTAGATTTCTACTACCTCCAAGAAAATTCTCTTGTCTCCTAGAATCCTATCCTTCTTTAGGATCTCCTAATAGGATTAGTTCATTAACTAAGGCCTATTCAAACTCTATTACAAGAGTTGCACCTTGAAAACTTCACCTTGGATGATCCACACCTTGATTTTGTTTCACTTTCCCAATCTCACTTAGAAGGATCTAAGTGCCAAATCCACTAAAACATCAAAAATTTAAAAATTCAATGTGGGGACCTTCTTCACATTTAATTCATTCATATCCCATCCCATTTGACTGATTTTGGAAGGATCTTGCTTCATAGTTTCATCTGATTCACAATTTCACCAAAAGAGACCTTAAAATTAGGCCTATTTCTAGTAGCCTTTTTTTTATAGCTTTTGTCGTTTCTCGACCAAAATCTCCAAAAAACATACAAAAAAAACTTTGGATATGGATACCCTTTTTTCTTAGCTTAAATATTCTGGAGGTCTTAGGTTGTGACACCCTCCATACACCTCCTTCCTATAATCAAGGAGAAACAAGGCTAAAAGACCTAGTTTCTAGGATAGACTGGTTATGACTGATGAACTTGCTCAAAACCTATCCTAATGGATTGGTACAACCTCAAAATTCTTAGGATAGTTATCTAATATGAAAAAATTTTAAAAACATCCCTGGGGATGTACTGTACCTCCCATTCCCCACATGAAATCACTTAATTTCTCTCTGTCGAGTCTCTAACCGGGTCTACCTAGCTCCCCTAGGGCTTGACTATAAAATTATCTCCCTTTCTCATGATGATTCTTCCATTTATATAAAATATTTATAGAGGCCCCAATTTAATATTTAACCACTTATTTTGAGTTTCCATGGTTGAATCTCACGTGGGAGCCATTTATACACAAACTATCACAGTGAGACTAGTGAAAGGTCCTGAACTAAAACAATTTGATAACTACACTAAATCTGCTTAAAGTCCTAAACTTATCAACTTAAAAACTCTTAAGAGTTCCTATAGAATACTAAAACAATAGTTAAATTTACCATTCAATGCATTAGACTCGACTGTCAACACAAAACTCAAAAGATATTCACTGTCACCGTAACAAAGCTCTCTATTCACAAACTCAAAATGTTACAACTCATAAAATTGCCTTGAGATTTGAGTCATTACTTACATTAGGTGCCTCCTCCATCATTCTATGGCCTATTTTCCAAGCATAACCTCCGAAAACCAAGGGAATCCAAGGTTATCCATGTTGCATGCAACATTTGGAATAATTACAAATGTTGTCATGACAACATTTGGCAACTTAGATAGATGCTTTAATCCTATATTCGAGGATTCTTATCCTCCTATCTTTTGAGGATCCAAGGTCATTCATGACCATTATAGCATCTTAACAACCATTAACCATTCTTAGTCCTAAGACACATTAATGACTCAATCTCCCTAACTCCTAGCATTAAGAAATAGAAATAGCAACTAACAAAGGCTATTAGTGTGACCTTAGTCCTAGTGACTAATTCACCTAGCCAACATTGAAAAAGACCTTCTAAGGTCCTAAAACAAACTATACTAAAACCTTGACTTGGCTAGATTCAAGTACAAGCCAAAATTAACTATCTAATGGAGGCTAGCCTAGGTTCTCCCACACCAATTAGTGGATCAAGAGTTTCTCATAGAGCTCATATGAAGCTAGAAAAATGAGAAATAAAGCATAGGTAGAGAGTGGGGTATAGCCTCGCATTTTTTGATAAAAAATGTAGGTGTAGATGGTGCAGAGATACTAGACCATCTATTCCATAATGCTGAAAAATGCATACTGACTTAGGGGGTAGTTCTATTTAGCCACTTG